>PVIU01000332.1:0-122500 GCA_004026605.1 Ondatra zibethicus | reverse complement strand
ATTTGTGAGGCACAGCCCAAAGTATTACTGGGGCGGCCATTGTCTGTGTTTCTGCCCTGTGTGTCTTCCTCGGGGGGCCTGACTGACAGCTGACATTCTCCCATTTATTATCAAGAAGTATAAGTTTTGATGTTATCAGAGTGGAAAAACAGCCCAAATGTCAGAGTCTGAATATTTTCCCCAGTTTCTTTAAATGACATCTTATTTTCCCACATTTATGGTGGCAGGGCCACTCGTGGCATTGCAGGGACAGGGCGGCCGAAGGCAGATACCATTGAACTTTGTTGGGGTTTTGTTCCTGCATCTTCCGAGCTAGAATTTCTGCCCTTTTCCTAGTGAGGAATTTCAAATAATTCTGTTATAAATGACTAAATCTGGGGCTGCTTAACAGAAGAGAGCCCAGGCTGACCCGTTGCTGTATTAAATTTTCATATGAAAAGAGGACTTTACACACGCAGCCAAAAGGGCAGAGCTCAGCGCTCCTGTCGGGCTCCCAGAGACAAGCATTTTCTAGCTCTGCATGCATAAAATGAGCTACGGTAGGTGTCAGTAATTAAACGATCATGTTTCAAAGTCTTGACAACAGTACAGAAGCAAGAGAACAAGACATAATTTCATTAGTCTGAGAGCTAAGTCATAATTAGGTGCCTTTCACAGAGTAAAAGTCGTGGACAAAGGTACTGTTCCTGCCAGGCCAGGTCTGCAGTGCAGGGCTGAAATCCAATCCGGGGGTCCGAGCTTTACAGGATTCACCATGGCAGGAGACGGCAGTTAAAGTCTGGCCTGGAACAATTGGGCTTTCTTTAGAGAGGCTGAGAAAGGAAATGATATAGAAACGGCCTGAAAAAGTCAGAAACAATTGGAATAGGGTAGACTATTGTCATAAAGAAACCTGAATTCTGCCCCTTGTCCTGGAAGCTGAGAGGAGAGGATGCCCCCCCAACCCCCGAGAAGCCAGGCCCAGCTAGCCTGGGCTCACGGGCTCCACTCATGTCATAAAGTAGCGTTTATTTAAAACTAAACTGTTGGGATGGGCACTTCGTAGAATCATTAATGTGCAGTTTGATGTTCCTGTCAGTTTATTTATCTCTGTCTTTACTTCCTGGGGTATTTGCATATTTAATTGATCAATATGCTCTCAGCTCCTCTTGCACATCTGCCAAGCTGGTCCCAGCCTCTTACACCCCTCATTTCTCAAACTGACAGCTCACTGCCTGCCACCTCCTCCCAATGCCCGGTAACCAGGAATGCCTTTCCTGTAGCAAGGCTGCCTGGCCGGCCGGCCGGCCAACATCCCTTCCTGCATGCCTATTAATTTTCTATCCCTGGATAACGTGTAGCCTGGAGTAAGGAGAAAACATTTTCGGCGTCTGATGTGTAGAAAGTTCTTCAGACAGATTTTCCACATGGCTGCATGGTCACAGTGCGAAGAGCAACATGTGTTCCTCGTCCTCCATTCAGCATCTGTCACTGCCTCGCTCCTGCCTCCTCGCTGCCTTGAATTGGAGCTGCTTATCAGCAGAGCGTCAGAAACCTGTGCTGCCTTCTCTTCCTTGTTTAATCTTTTATTAAGAGCTACATTGTGAGCTTCTGATAGCAGTGTCTTCCACTTCATCATTCATAAATCGGAGTCGACATCAATAAGGGGGTGCTCGGAGAAATCAAAAGCAGCATGGGTAACTGCCAATGGAAACATCTTAAATTTTCTACACAATCCGCTGGCATTTCTTGATGCCAACTGAGTGCCACGGAGCCCCGTGATGCGTGTTGGATGGTTAAAGAACACAAGGAAGCTCTTCCCCTCCAGTCCTCGCCTAGAGATTGATTACACACAAGGATGTGGAGGCAGAGGCCATCGCCCTGGAACAGCTTGGGTAATTTCAATTGGGCTAAAAGAGCTACCAACCATTTGGTTAAAACATAAATAAATAAAGCATTCCCAACATGCAATGCAAGAACGGCTGTGGTCCAGGAGAGGAATACAAGAGGAAAAAAACTGCAGATTTCCTGGGGGCTCCTTGGGGTAGCCAGACTACAGCAAGACGTGGGGATGGAATATGGTCTAGTTCCAAGGAGGATGGGAGAGGCATGGGTGTCCACAGTACACACAGAACGATGTCAAGAGAGTCAAGGAAGTACGTTCCAGGAGATAACCGGCTTCTGCTCCCATGTTCTTTGGTGATTGTCATGTTATTTCTCTCTTCTTTTGATTGATGTTTTAGTCTGAGCTGTCATTAGTTAAATTAATTTTCTCTCAAAGATAGTGGAATAAGGTCCACAAAGGCAAACCTTGTGAGACCGTAAAAATAGAGCACAATTTGGAGGGAATTCAGATGTGTGCCCGGCTCTTGTCATCACAGCCAAAGAACACTTTAATTTGATATGAATTCCTCAAGAGAAACTTTAAATTAACTTAGATTTAGCTGTGTTTGAGGGATAGCAATTCAAAGCAACAAAATAAAAATACTATTTGCTGACTCTGGTGTTTCTACGTTCATGCTTCTGTGTGTTCTTTTTTATTTTCTGCGCGGGCTAAATAAATGCCAATATTCACCTTGAAGGAGTCATCATAAAGTAACTCCCTTGGGATATAAAAAATATACTTCTCACATCTTCCATCCAAACAGTGTCAGATGAAGTTAAAAGACCTGGTAAATGTGCTAAAAAAATCTGCTTATGTGAATTATTCTTTTCCAGGGTTACTGAGCAGCCATTGCTGGAACTGTCAGGGTGCAGCAAGAGATGCAGGCAGGGCTGAAACTCAAGAATGGGGCAGGAGTTGGGGACGGGAGGCAGGAGAGGGAAGGACGGAGAAGACAGAAATCCATAAATTTCTTAACACCAGGGAAGATCTTGGGGACATCTGGTCCAGTTTTCAGAGACAGTGGAGACCTGGCCAAGGTCAGAGCATGAAGAGACTAGAGTCAGTCTGTGGCCACCATCTCCTGCCTTCTGGGTCCCCTGCTTGAGACCAAAGAGTTTTTGACACTCCAGGGTGTGTCACTCAACCCTCTGTTTCCCAACCCCCACACTGTACTGACTGCTGTGGTCAGGCTTGGTCTCAGAGCGTTCCTGGGTTGCACCATGAGAGGTGCTCTGTGTTTCCATGCTGAGAATCACTCCTAACAATAGACTTCCAAGCTTCCTTAATTCAAACCCACACATCACCACCACCATCATCACTTTCACAGTCATCATCACCACCACTGTCATCACTATCACCGCCATCATCACCACCGCCATCATTGCTATCACCGCCATCATCATTGCTATCACCATCATCATCACTATCACCGCCATCATCACTATCACCGCCATCATCACTATCACCGTCATCATCACTACCACCATCATCGCTATCACTGTCATCATCCCTCCTAGGCAAGGCAACTGGGCTTCACACCATCCCTGAATGAACTGGGGACTCACTGTGACCACAGCAGTTCAGGGTGACAGAGCTTGCCAGGGTTCCTGTGTGAACCTGGAAGATCTGGAACCGTCAAAAACATGCATCATCAAACACACACAAAAGACAAATTCAAAGGCATGAAAGCAGTCAAGAGTAGGCATCATCTCAACACTCATGAGGTGCTTGAGAGCCAATGAAATCATGCATCAACCCAACAGCCATTAAGACAAGTTCAAGGGCAGGTTCTATGCATAATTCCTTTGGCTGTGAGTTTCTTTGTGGTTCACCCTCCAGTGAGAACTATTCTCAATTGTAGAATGCTCTTGACATCTAAATAAGTGGGTCCTTCCAGGTCAGACACTCAAGTACATCTGGAGTGTCTCATCCAAGTGACTCTGGTCCTCTTGGCTGGGAGCAAGCCAGAAGCTGCAGACACAGGGCTGACATCTTCACGTGACTTACCGCCACTCTGCGATGTCATAATTATGACACCTAAATTTACCCTGTTTGGTGCAGGCTAGGGGAATGCATGATTGTTTATTTTTATTACAAATATTGATGGTAACTCACAGGCATTTACTTCATTGCCATTTCAAGTGAAATTGCCCATCATAAAATATCTCTAGAATTTTGATCCTGATTAGCGTCCTGAGCTGGTCGTGGGTGCGATCCTACCATTTGTCTTAATTTTATTTTGCTCTCTCTAACGGCACACACCACTTCAGGAATATCTGGAATTTTGTTTTAATTGTACAGCTTTCAACTCCACCACATTTCTCTTTGTGTTGAAAGCATCCCGGTGATTTATCCTCATTATTGTGTAAATAGGTTTCGGCAGTTCTCAGTAAATAAAACAAAGACTGACAGGAGGAGAAGAGGGAATTTGCTTTCCTACCAATTAGAGTAGCCTTAGGCAGTACTTTTAAGAGGAGATAAATCCTGCAAATCACCAAAATGATCCTGTCACATGCACCAAATATTAAAATCGCACAGCGGCGCCCTCCATACAGTTTGCTCTGGTTTAATGAGTTGGGGTGGTCCTCGTGGCTAGGGTTGCAGTGCACAGTTGGGGACCCCTCACTGACAGCAGAGCTCACACCCAACAGCAGCTTCCCAGCCCGTGTGGCCAGATGGAAAATCAGAACACCGTGGAATCTGCAGCTCTCAGCGAAGGAAGGTTCCTAAGCTGCCCTGCTGCCCGCTGCCCCAGACCCCATCAACAGAGGCAATGCTCCCCGAGCCAGCATGCTATACAGAATCAAGAGTTCAGGCCTGTGCCTGCTAAACAACCTGTTAAGTTCTTCAACCAGGGAAATTTCCAGGAAATTGAAAGTAGGTTTACTTAACCTGGTGTTGCACTGCTTCCAACAATAGCACATCTATCAGCTGTCCCCACTGCCAGTTACCTGGATGAGATATCGGGGTTCCCAGCACCTCATTTAAGATCTTCATGATTCACATATTTACAGAGGCACCACCATCCACAGACAGTGTGGCTAGGCTTCAGGCCATAGCTAAACCATTTCACAGCTCAGGATGTGATTTTTGACAAATTCAGTCCACATCCTCTGATGTGGAGGACATTTAACTAATAGCAGCCTCATTGGTAAATGGCCAACCCAGAGCTCCTAGCCAGGCAAACTCAGGGAACAGGTTAATGTTCCCAATTAATCACCTCCAATGCTGCTGTGATTTGGGGGGGAATCAGGGCCTTTTCTCACTGTAGCATGAGGTACTCTATCTGGTGAGGCATCTGTAGGGGACCAACATAGACATTCTCCATGGAACCCCAAGCTGGAAAAAAAAAGTCCCTGGAATGGACGATCTAACAGGCAGGCTAGTGTTTTGTACTTTCCAATAACTACCCTTCCTCTCTCTGCCACAGTCTTGTCTTACCTGGCAATGATGACATTTGATGTGTCAAACAATAACTGTTAGCTTGTTGTGACGTCCTTGTGAGCTCTTTTTGAGAGTGTTACTAACCATAGTAGGAAGACCCCACAACCCGAGGCCCCATCAACACCATGCTGTAACAGAAAAAGACACATGTTTTCTGAACAGCAAGGCTCAGGGCAGGTGCGGGGCAGGTGCAGGGCAGGCACCAGACCAGCCAGGATGGGGAAGCAGAAGAGCTTCGGCCCCTACCCAACCCCCAGGGTAGGCCTACCACGCTACCCAGCCTCTTGGACCCTGGATGACCTAAGGTTCACTGAGGATTTTCCATGAACTCACCACCAAAGTCATTTAGATGTGGGCTAAAAAATACCATCGAGCCACAGAAGCCACACCACAGCAGAACATGCAGGGCTGTGGCGTGAGCAGGAAGGACCACCCTTTTCGGAGAGTCTGAGCTCTTAGCCTCTAACCCCAGCACCACTCCACACGGTGGAGACGTGCTCAGGTAGTGTGAAGACCAGCAATGACTGAGGTCTCGCAGTGCCTCATGGGATGTGACCTGATACTTTATGTAAAGGTAATGCAAATTCACCATAAGGTCCCTTTCCAAAGTAATATTATTTTGTACACACAAGCGTTTTGGAAGGCCTGCGGGCATGGAGCACTTTGAACAGAGATACCCAGAGCACTTATTTGTTGTACCTGTGATTATTTTATTCCAGACACTCTTTTTCTCTCCTGTCTAAGATTCCACAAGCCATTGTCCTCTAAGTTAAATTCTGAGAATAAAAAAATTGCAAAGCTGGCACCTCACGTTCACAAATCCAAATTACACCCCACAAAACAAGGCTGAGCCAAGTCCTGAAACTCTCTATGAGCACCTGGATTGCTGGTAGTTCTTCCGATGGGTGAGAATTTACAAAGTTATGGTGAAGGGCATATTGATCCTGAAGAACGAAATGATTTGTATGTATGCATGTTTCTGTACATGGAGGTACACACATATGTACAGTACTAGCATGTGGGGGTTGCATATATGTGTGCACAAGTGTGTGTGTGTGTGTGTGTGTGTGTGTGTGTGTGTGTGTGTGTGTGTGTAAAGCAAAGGACAACCTCAGATATTCTGTACCATTCTTCGGTCTCCATTCATCTTCTCTTGAGACAGGGAGACTCACCAAAATAAGCTTGCCAGCCTGGCCAGCAAGCTCTGGGGTTCTGCCTTTCTCTGACTGCCCTGAACTAGGATTACAAGTCCACACCACCACATCCAGTTTTTTTTTTTAATCTGGTTTCTGGGGCTCAAACTCAGAACCTCGAGGTATTTGCCAGCTGAGCTAGATCCCCAGTCTAGAATGTAATCTCTGACCAATCCAGTCCTCATTCTCAAAAGCACTTCAAGAGGCACACACTGCTGCAGAGAGCCCGTGGGTATCAGGAGGCCCCAGGAGCACAGTTTAGTGAGACCCTAACTGCTGCCCCCACAGTGCAGGAGACACAATATATTACTGCTACGAGTGGACATTGACTAAGAATCAGCAAGCTGACCCGCCACTAAGCTCTCTGCTTCTTCTCTACCCAAACCCTGTACACAATTCGAAAGGCTGCCCTGATCCAGACCTCAATGGAGGTCTCCCTTAGCTGGGGAAGGATACCCTAGTTCCTTTCCCCACTTTTGAAGTCATGTCCTCCTACCTAGAATGCCCATCCCTGACTCATCCTCGGGGGTGCACAAGCCAAGGACCTCCCACCCACAGGGTCTCTGCCCTGTTCCCAGATTGCCACAGTGGCTGTACCAAGTCTTTCTGTCCTGTATTATAGCCAATGTTTCTCTCACATCCTTCCAGGCACACTGAGGGAAAAAAGGGTCAGAGAGCCAGAGATGGATGGGAGGAAGGACTGATAGACAAATGCTGGTGTATGTAGCTACACTGTATTTAATGTGTGGCCTAGTCACAGATCTGCTCATCTCTCCACCCACCCTCCACAGCAGTGGTTCTATTCTGACCACCTTAACTCAAACTAATAGATTTTCAATAAATATTTCCTGAATGAATAAATGAATGTAAAATTAGTTATTCCTGAAGAAATAGAAGTGGCTCCTGAAGTAGCTCCCTATATTGCAAATGCAAATTTTCATTGAGTAGGGAGCAGACTACAAGTTTATAATAATGAGATATTTCTGAAACAAAGCCAAATTCTTCCATAAAATGAAGATCAACCACCATAAGTGCGGGAAAAACCATGCCTTTCCGGGTGACTTCACTCCACACAAAAACATGTTCTTTGAGTTGAGGTAATCATAGAATCCAGGCCTCACGCCCATCACTTAGGACTTCTCTTTGCCTATCCTTAGTCTTGAGGCTGGAGGCCTCAGGAGGAGTGCAGTTCTGCTTAGCTTCAATGGCATCCAGAGGGCCCCTCAATAATATTACCCAACATGGCAGCCCCAAGTCACAGGCAACACTCAAGACATGAAAGGCGGTTCGTCCCAATGGGCATGGGCTGTGAATGTCCAAGGCACAAAAGATTGCAAGACTCAGTAAACAAGAGAAAGCTGAAAAGATCTCAATCAATGTTTTAAATGTTAGTTTCATATTAATATATTTTGACCACATGAAGGTAAATTAAAATATTATTAAAATGAACTCCACTTATTTTTATTTATTTTCTTAGTGCAGCTGTATCTATGGCTTGCATCGATACTCTCTACCCATTGGCCAATGCCAGGCTAGAGAGTGGCCAGGTTGCTCTACAGGGTAGTCCTTGACCCGACGTCCCGCTCCCTATGCAGAAACACCATGGATGAGCATCAGCTCAGCCCTTGCACACCACTGCACAGAATAGTGGACTCACCCCTCCTGCTGGCCCACAGGGGAGACCACATAGCTCAGTGAGAACCCAAGGAAGCCTCTCCAGGGAAGCAGCCAAGAGGGCAAGCCCTAGACGTCCTGGGTTGCTCTCACCCACACCCAAGGCAGTAACCTCCCTCCCCAGGCCGCCTTGGTGGGTTGGGCCCCTGAGGCGATATTTGTTTCATTAATGCGGTGCTCAGACACTCCAACACTGCTTCACATTCCGCAGTGATTCCAAAAGTGATTTCCACAATATGATTTACATACTAGCCGAGTGTAAATTTAGAATAATTTGGCCTGAATGATCTTTACTAGAATAGATGGCCACAAGGAAAGAATGGTGAATAAAGCAGCCTTGCTCAGAATCTAAGCAATTTGCTGGCAAACACAAGCAGCATTTCCCCAGATTATAATTTACACTGTATTAACTGTCAAGAGCGCTTTTGAGAAATATAGATAACAATTCAGACGCAATCGATAGGGAGTGACAGTTGATTTTAAAGCTTAATGCAAGACAAGAAAGAAATGACTGGGGCATCGGCTCTGGAAGAATAAATTTGTTTTGTATTTGATTTTTGTGTTAAATTTATTACTGCCAAGAAGAGCTCTCTTTCAATAATATTAAGAACAAGATTGTGAAATTGCAACATGTTCGTCTCCTACAGTTTCACAGCATTTCCAATACAGAACGACGCCCCTGCTCAGTACCATGTATAGATCCCTTGAAACTGCCCGGATCCCTCTAAGTTGCTTGTTTCCGCCCCCAAAGGCTCTCTTTTTACTCCTCTAGGGTAGCCTGAGACTCAGTGTGAGCTAGCCAGGTGTCTCCTCTCCCAGGAGCTGTTGAATCTGTCTTGGAGCCTATGCTGGGTCCCTGGTCCTTGTGAGCGATGATGATGTCTTGGTCACCCTCCCCGTGCTCAGCTACAGGCTCATTGCTGGACACCACACACAGTACATTCTGGCTGAGACTCAAGCGGGAGTTGAGCAAAGGCAAAATGTGAACCAGCGTCAGACTCAAAGCAGCCGCTTTGATTGAGGAGGGGGAAGGCTGGTATATCCCTGCCATAGTTACTGGAGCTTTTTCAATTCTGTCAACATGTCTAGTGTATATAATCTTAGGGTTTGATGTTCCTCTCATGCCACACCATGAGAAACTTGACAAATACCAGGGAAACAGAATTTCCCTTCTAGCCCAGCTCTATTACGCCTCCACTTCTCTGTTGCAGCGGGGGTGCCGCTCACAGCCCTATGCTCTCAAAAACCCACCAGCGTGGCCAGAAATGAAATGATGGGAGTTGCTACAGTTCAAACTTATCCATACCTCTCACTTATGACATGATTGATTTTCCTTCAGCATGCTCAAATACGAGATTGTCTCCTTTCTTTTTTCAGTGTGGAAACAGC
This sequence comes from Ondatra zibethicus, assembly GCA_004026605.1. Lineage (NCBI taxonomy): Eukaryota > Metazoa > Chordata > Mammalia > Rodentia > Cricetidae > Ondatra > Ondatra zibethicus. The sequence goes on along the minus strand of PVIU01000332.1, from coordinate 112,936 downwards.
TAATGCATACAGCCTTGGCCTGCCACAGAAGGGGAAGCGGTTGACATGTAGAAGAACAACTGAAATGAATACGGATGAAATTTGAAAGTGCAATTTTCCATCTGTCAATCACCTCTCAAAGGGACCCGTTAACCACAAATCGGGAGACCCTTGGCGAGGGTGTCCCCATTTGTGGTGCTCCATGCAACAGACCCTTTGGCCTCATTAATCAAGATATTAGCTGCTGATCAACTTTTGCAGAGGAACTCTATACCAACACCAGGTACTCAGGGAGGTTTGATTACGTCCCTCTAGGTGCTATTGGTAATTTATATTTTGAATGAAAACAAATGGTCTCCTCTTAACCAGAATTTGATTAGGTGATGACAAAATCCATTTCTCCTGCTCTGGTGACGGCACAGCACGAATCCCTGCCCTGAGTGGCTTCAGAAGACAATGTGAGGTACCTCTGGCATCAATAATAGATGGTCACCCCAACCCTTCCCAGCCACAGCACCAAGACACCTCAAAATACAGCCAATTAAGGTTTATTTAATTATTAAGGTTGAATAAATAACAGCGAAACATGTTAAAAATCTTTCAGTTTCAGTCAATCATAATAAAAAATTAATGAGACTGGATAGAGAGCCATAAAAACTGATAGACTGCGATCGTGAATTATAAATTGGTATTGATTTTTTCCTTTGCAATAACACTCTCAGGTAATCGTACGTTGTCACATGTAAAGTGCACTTTTCTGGTTGAGACTAATATTAACTATCAAATATAGATGAGACGGAGGCATTTATGACACTTCAGATTTCACAAACAAAAAGCAAAAAATACAATTTGTGGAATAACAGCAGTGCTGAACAGAGAATCCTAGGGCGTTTATGGGAGCTAGCCGGGACCCCACTGAGCCGTGAATTCATAAGACACAGTTACCTTATTCTTTTCCTGTCATTTCTTCTCTGATATGTTACCTTGTTAGTATCACTAAGAAAAACATAAATATTTTTTATTATTTGTGAGGCTCATCCTGTCTTGCTTAATAGACAGGCCACATGGAGTTAAAGCCATATTATATGACCTGGTGCAGAAGTGATCATTCAGAAACCCAAAGCACATATTTTACACCGCCTGGCTTTATTAATTCTAAGCCCCCAAGAAATAGCGGGCGGATTTTCTAGCTTTCTGTTTATTGAAGTAACATGGAAACAAATAAGACATTTCCCTAGGCTAGCTCAGATAAAGTGGACAATTACTATTGGCATTCCACATGTAAATATTTAACACTTCACAGCTAGTTTGCACCTAAATACCCATTAGATGTAGCTACAAGCCTAGACACCATCTCCCAGCAGAGTGACAGGGGCCGTCCTGGGCAATGGTTATCAGATTAGGGCCCACACAAATCTTGTTCTAAACAGTGCTAGAAGGAGTCTCAACCAGGAGAGGGGGTGTGCCTGAATGGGCGATTTCCTTGAGTGACATAAACAAACTCCACCAAGAAAACTCAGCCAAAGCTAGTAGAGGGTGGGCCGCGACTACCAGCCAACCCTTCGCTGAGGATGCTCGGTTGCCTGGATCAGAATTCCGTCATTTGGGAAGAGACATGGGGTAGAGAATGTAGGAAAGGACAGCTATGGACACATATGCCAGCCTGAGCTCTGCTCATGCCCACCTCGCACACTCTTAGCTTCAAACAAGCTCCAGGATACATGGGGTCGCTATCCTGGTAGGCTGGAAGTGCAACTGGATTTACAGCCAATACATGTGACCCACAAGGCAACTCCTTGCAGGTTCCACAGCAATGCCAGGGTCTCTTTAAGTAATTCTCCTTCAAGATAAACTAAAGATATATGTTTAATATATAAAATAGAGGCAGAGTTAAAAACACAACTGTTACCCACCCACTCTGATCTTACAGACAGATGGTTAAGATTTTCTTTCTAAATTAAAAGTTTCTCTGTTCCTTTGTGGGCACGTGGAACTCGAAAATGAATGGGCCAGTGTTGCTTCTCATAGAGGGAACTTTTTCACCCCTTGACCTTCCCAGGACCGGGAAACACTAGTGCCTGGAACCTGTGTGCCTTCACACAGATGTCCTGGTTGTTAAGGTCAGACATCGGGGCTCAGCTCTATGCACCAGTCTCTCTGCCTGAAAGCAGATCCACGCCCAGCAGCAGAAAGAGCCCAGCCTTCCTCCCACCTAACTGCAGGAAATTCACACTGGTAGGCCATCCCGGTCCTCCTCAGGGCGTTTGCTCCACGGATCACCCAAGGGCCTGTGATCACTTCTCCTCGGCCTCCCTCTTTGCCTTTTCAGGAACATCCTACTCTACTTCCACCTCTGGATTCTGGGAAAGGGCACAGGCCTGGGAGGACAGGATGTTTAAGGAGCAGAACCCATGGGGAGGGTACACATTTAAAGGGCCCAGGAAGGCCTGCTGAAGCAGTCACCTACCCTAAAACCCAGCCCAAGAACAACCATGCAAATTCTGAGGTCTAGTCTGGAAAGCATGACACAGGAGTGCAGCCCAGGGTGGCTGATGGCCACATGGACACTCATTGTCATCCTCTCCAAGTCGGCAAGTCCCTGTACCAGCTGGTGACCCTTCAAGACACACCATAGGGTATCAGGGACTGTGGGTCCTACAAGACCCGAAGTGCTCATCCCTGGGCTCACAGCCTCAGAGCCCAGCTCCCAGTCCTTCCCTCACAGCACTGACCTCTGCGCTCTGGAAACAATTACTCCTGGAAGGCCTGTCAATATCATTATTTTTACAAGAAATCAATACGCCTCACAAAGTTAATGGGGGATTCAGGCAGGGAGCATTTACCTCCTCACTGTCAGGGCTCCGGCTCTGCTCAGCGCCGATGACAGATCCGCCGGCACCAGCAGACAGTGAACAAGCACGAAGGAGCCAGCGCGGCAGGCAGGCGTGGAGGCCGGCAGCGGTATGTGCTAATGAGCCGCCCGGGGCTGGGCCACGTGGGCCATAGGGCCAGGGGCCACGCGGGCAGAAACCCCAGCACTCTGCCCAAATGAGGCCTGGGTTCCCTGCGAAGAATCTGAGCCTTCAATTGTTTGACACAGTTTCCTTATGTGCACACATGCAAACCTTATGGATGTTCAGCCCCCTAAACCAGTGCAGAGCCTAGCAGAAGAATGCCACAGCCTCCCTTACCCTAAATGAAAAGGGTTGCTTCTGCCTGCCCCACCCATCACATACTTACAGAGTAAACAAGTAAAATAAAATGCAATCACACTCATACACATACACAAACCTATTCAGACATATTTGTTCACAAATACTCAGAAATAGCTGCACTGATGGCCCTAAAGTTCAGATCAGAAGAAGCTACAAAACCCTCCTCCTAGCCAGGCAGTGGTGGTGCACACCTTTAATCCCAGCACTCTGGAGGCAGAGGCAGGCGATCTCTGTTGAGTTCAAGGCCAGCCTGGTCTGTAAAGCGAGTTCTACTACAAACAGTGCTGTTACACAGAGAAACCCTGTCTTAAAAAAACAAAACGGAAACCCTCCTCCCTCAGCAGTCTAGCAGATACATACCAAATATCAATGAAAATGTCTTCAAGCATCAAAGTCAGGCCCTGTTTTCCTCATCAACCTGTGAGATTGCCCACTTCATCTCTGCTTCCTGTGGACCCTCAGGTGCTCCTGGCAGACCTCTGCCTATGCCTCCCCCAAGCCACACATAACTAAATTAGAAATTAAAGTTACAACGTTATCTAAGGCACAAGACTTCAGGGCGTTCCACTGAAAACTAACATTCCACCCCCCAAAAAATTCCTTCCCAAGCCCCTAGTCTTTCTGCTTGGCAGCAGTCCTGTCTGCTTGCTGCCCCCTGTGTGTTCGTGTGGTCCAAAGGGAAGGTTTCCCAGTATATACTTACTGCGGCAGCTCAGCACATTCACTCCTGGGGCCCACGGCCCAGCCAGGCTGCAGCCGAGGCTGCTAGCGGAATGGATTCACCCACACAGCTCAGCTGCAGACTCAGGGCCCTGAGCCAGCCACTAAGGCATCATCACAGGCATCATCCTCCACTGCCCACTCCTCTAGATCCCACGACTGCATTCCAAGGTCACTCTGCAGGGCCTGAGAAAGCAAGGTCAAGCCTGTGCAGCGGAAACTCGCCTTGCTAGCCCCAATCGTGACAGTGATTGCAGCAGCATGATCATAAGGGGTCTTCAGCTCCATCTACAGTAAAGAAGGGTGGGGCCAGCCCAGAGACCATAACTTCAGAGCACTTCAGAAGTCAGAGGGACATTCCTAATGTTCTAACCGGAAGACAGCCTTGGAAAGCCAGCAGGAATGAAGCCACAAACCCTATGTATTGCAGGGCACCTTCCTAATCCTGTACTTGACTCAGGATCCTCACCCATACCTCACTTTCCCCTGCTCTGCCTCCACTGCCCTCCCAAAACTGTCTTCAGTCAATTTCTTCTTCCAGTAATATTCATCTCAACCCTCCCTCCTGTCACCTAGGACCTCCAAAGCTGAGGGTCATGTCAGCAAAGTCATGAGAAGAAAGTACTGGCATCCATTAGCTACTCCAACCTCCATGATAGAAATGGAGAGTTCAGGGGCTGAGCTCACTGCAAGGGTCAGGAGGGATGGTTAGCAAGCTTCATTTACTAATCATTCATGCCAAAGTCCACCCCAGCAAAGAGACTGAACAGGAAGGATTCCATGGTGGAGTGGGAGGAAACAGTGACACTACCTAGCTCCTACATCAAATGCAGGGCCGTGAACGTCTTGAACCCAGCTCACAAATGGCACACATGGTCTAAAGGAAATTTTGCCAACAAACAAGCAAAAGTAGCTGGATTTCAAAATGGCCCCACCAAAAAAGCAGGCTACGGTTCTTCCAAGAGTAGCCCCCTGGCCCAGCATGGCAGTAAGTTCGGCACACATGGGGTATGTGTCTTCCCACATGAATGGATGAATAAATAATGAGGGCTCCCAGCAGGTGTGGGGAAGGTCTGGTCTGCAGCTCAGAAAGCCTAACCACATGGTAAGGTGATAAGGGGTGGACACCAAGCGTCTCAGCTCCTCTGGGTCTCACATGCCCAGTACTTTGCTCTCCATCCCTGGGCTCTAGCAAGGAGGAAAACTCGGCCTGGATGGGAGGATGGGCCTGCTCCCATCCCAGAGGAAATCTCTGAAACTCCGTCTCCCTGCTATCAACAGCATGGAATTTACACTGGTCCTTCACCACTACCAGGCTCTTCACAGCTTTTCAGTGCCTTAATGCAAACCATATGCAGAGCCCCCTCCTCAGCCCAGGCGCCAACAGCTGCCTTCTGATTGGCTCCTGCAGGATGGGAACCCAAGGTCTCAGAGGGGAAAAAACAACAAACAGATCTCTTGTCTACGAAGCAGAACTCAAAACATTTCTCATGTATTCTAGGCTTCTCTAGGAGCAGCGGGCTGTTTAAAAAAAAAAAAAAATACCTGGTCCAAATTGAGCATTTGCTTGACATGATGGAAAAGCTAGTGCTGTTTTCTGTTATATTGCCCCTATTCTACATCGACAAGAATATATTTTTTCCTGTTCCCAGCTGATTTCACAGTAGTGAACTCCGTTTATGAATTATCTGACACATTTCTTGCAATTCTTCTGACAACAGTGCTCAGTGGAAATTTCAAGGCCCCTCTCTTCTGACAAGTAGAAATATCAATATTTGAATAAATTGTGGATTTTAAACTTCTCACTCTGATGCGCCACGGCGAGGAAGACTGAATTCTTCTTTTACCGGGTCTAATCCCCCTGAGCCTCAGGAAGAAATCTGTACGCAGCCTTTCATTACAAGAGAGCAGTACTGAGTGACATTTGAAACACACATCTAAGTCGTCCTGATGAAGTTTACTCCCATCCAACAACAAATAGCAGCTGGTACGATTCCCACTTCTTGGGCAGAGATCGGCACAGGCTTGGTGTCTGAATGGAAAGAGCCGAAATGTGGATCTGCAAATTGACAGGCCAATCTTTAAACAAATGTGTTTCTTAGGGGGGGAGAACACAGCTTTGTTCGAGCTAAGCATTTTTCTTTTGCCTGACAGAAACATTCTGGGCCTGATTAGAAGCCCCTTGTTAGGGTTCGTCTCAGACACTGTGACTCCACGTTTTAACAAGCGTGCAAAGAAAGCAATGCAAAGATAACAAAACATTGTCATTACCATCTCCGGTGACTCCTCGTGCGCCTTTTAGCACTTGCACACATTTCTTCTGGCGGCTTACACACAGTTGCATGCCGGATGCAGGGCCCAGCACCGGCTCTAGAGGTCTCTACACGGGACTTTGTGGGACAGCAGCATGGAGAAGCCAGAGTGAGCATGCACCCTTAATAGCCTCCCTTCCTCTCATGCTGTTTACTGCGGCAGCCATATGTAGTCTTAAGCAATGTGATGGATGGTCTAGTATTTCCCAGGGAACAGCCAGCAGGGCTTCCACTTCTAAACCTGCCCTGCTGCAGGGATCTCCTACACCCAAGGAGCCACAGTGTCCAGATCCTTCGTCAAGACAAGTAGCATCATATAAGCCAGAAAGAATCCCAAGGCATGCTGGGAATGCAGTTGTCACCTGCGTGGGAAGCAGGACTTTGGTGGTCTGTGGGTGGGGCGTTCTGAGTAGGGCCAGCACAGTATAGGGAACTATGGGACTCTGGGCAGCTGTTTGGGCAGCTGTTGCTTGAAGACTCAGTCTCTTCATCTGTATAAGAGCATGAACATGGCCAACTCTGAGGGTGCCCTGGGCCTGTCCATGGTGGATACAATAAAGCCAGGAGCCATCTGTTCCTCCAATCCTAGACTCTTTCTTAATGTGAGCCTTTGGAGCTTCCAGACAAGCCCCACATACAACCACCAACAAATGCCATGTCTTAAGTTCTCTTCTGGTCTGTTTGGAAATGCCACCATGGAAATGTCACCAGAAAATCATAGGTCAATGACTGTAGCTTCCCAGCTGATATATAGGGAGGAGAACCAGGCACTGCCATTCATGAACTCACATCCTGTCTCAAAATTCCTTGTAGAGTTAAGAGTCTGGAGATCCACACATGAAAATCTATGATAAAACAAAAACTCCTAGAGGCAGGTAGGACTGCCCCAGAAGGAAACTGAGGCAGGCAGAGTCTTAGATGTTCTATACAGTGACATCTGATTCTCCCTTGGCTGAGCAGTGTTGCTCAAGGATGTGCGGCTTTCAGGAGGATGACCCCAGGACAGTATCCTAATGACTAGACTAGACAGAGAAAGGTAGAAGCAGGCCAGTCTCCCTGGTAGCAGTCTTGCCTGAAATGTACTTTCTCAAAGGCTGGACAACATCATGGTGAAACCCAGAATACAAGGGCCAAAAGGTAGGAGTGGAGTGAGAGGGACACAATCGTGGTCTCCAGCAGCACCTGATAGAGTCAACACTTTCTCCTGGGCACAAGGATGGGGTCACCCCAAAGGGATGTCATCCTTTGCTCCTCTGAAGGCCTCTATTTGAAGGAGGCATCCCTTCTTCCAAACCTTGCAGAAAGGACTCAGGCATTTACAGTCCATCTAAGCACACATCTTCCAGGGAGGCCCCTGCAAACATGGTCAACCCTGACCTCTGACCATAAGGCATAGGAACCCTAGAACCTCCTCCCCCAAAGAGATGTCACATGAGGAGCGAAGGATCAGTGATGAAGGAAGAGGCCAGAGTCACCCAGCCATCTTATCAGATCTGGGAAGGCCAGCAATGGACTCTGGAAATGTGAGGGGCAGAGAACAGGCAGAGGCTGGGTTGAGGACTCATCTAACACCTGTGAAAAGGGACCAGCATTTCAAGGCTGCTGTATGGAGCTCCTGACAAAAGCTTCTGGAATGCACCTGCTGAACCATGGCTCCCCGTTGTTCTCCAGCCACTTGCAGAGGTCAGGTGTCTACCCCAGGACTGGACAGCCTCTCCAGCAGCACCAAGACAGAGAAAAGGTGAAGGAGAGGAAGGGGAACATTTTCCCATATGCCCAAAAGTTATGGGATGTCTGTTGTGCCAGAAAGTCTACCAAAAGCACTGGAACAGGAGGGCCTAGGACTAAAGGTTCCAGGGGTTGGGGTCTGGAAAGCAGGGAACACTAAAACAGATGTGAGCAGAGAAAAAGCTGAACTCTCAAAGTGACGATTATTCACAAATAAGGATACTCTCTGAGCAGTCAGAATTTAGAACATACACGGCAATATCCAACAGAGAGAGAGAGAAAGAGAGAGAGAGAGAGAGAGAGAGAGAGAGAGAGAGAGAGAGAGAGTATGGTAACCAAGAAGAGACAAGTGAAACTGGGAAGTCAGTTGGGGAGCCCGTTTGTCCGGGTGTGACGTTCCGTGAAGTTTGTTCTAACGAGCAGAGCCCAGACATCCATGCTGGGAGCACACGGCAGCTGAGAGAGTAGAAAAGCTGTGCCCACAGATGGCCGAGCATTTGGAGAGAAGCACAATATTTTATCTAAATACCCAAACACAAACACACGATGGCCCGACACCACATACAACCACCTGAAAGTGCTGGTGGCAGCTTGCTCCATTCCTGCCTAGTCTACAAATGTATAAAGATGGGAAGGGACCAGAAAAGATGGTAGCTTCCTCCCCCTGGGGATCTGGCACCTTCTGGGGTGAGCAGAGGCAGATGGTCGCCAGGGAAGCAGGAGAAGGGGATTAATTCCTTATTCTATACAGCTATTTCAAATTGAGAGTTCAGGATAATACCTGAAGAATAAATTTTAAAAATATCATCCCATTTTTCAAATGTAGGAGACAAAACTATATAAGCCCCTATGTGTATCCTCCATCACGGTGGGATGGAGGAGACACACGGGGGGGCTCATGTAAGGGGCTAGAGTGACAGGAGTGACAGCCCAGGACAGGAGGCACAGATTGGTCCCCTCTGGTTTCCATACTTGGGGAAGCCAAAGCAAAGAGCAGCCTGAGGTATGCAGCACATACAAACGCCCATGCTGAAAGGATCCCAACCCCCTGCACCTTCCCTAGCTCAGGGCCAGTCCCTTTCCCTGGGGCAGCCTCAGGCTCCTTTATCTTTGAAGTAGGAATGATGTTCTTCTCTCTGCCCAGCTCCTACATTCAGTAAACACTAAACACAGCACATGCACACATAGGAAATGCATCCAGTAAGCACTAAACACAGCAATACATAGGAAATGCATTCCCGCTCCATCCCCCAGTCGGCCCTGTGCACATGAACCCAGTAGCATATGGTTTTAAGAAACAAGTCGCAGGTGAGGTGTGGCTCCATGGTAGAGAGCTTGCCTAACATATATAAGGCCGTTGGTTCAAGTCCAATAACCAGAGAGTTTAAAAAAAAAAAACCTGAGAAGTCCTCTACCACCATATTAAGAATCCTGTGTCTCCTGCATTATTGTAGAACTCAAGGACAGCTGTTCAATGGGACATACATGAGGCAAACTAGAGGGGCAGCAACAGCATGGTAGCTCAAGCCATACTGGTTCAGGGGCTAGCAGGGACAACCACCATCAGAGTAGACTGGACACAGAGGCACCACCCCAAACCTAAGGCAAAGTTCATAGCATGGTTACTGACAGGCTCAACAGTGTGCTGATGACTAACACACAATCTTCTCCATACACTAGACCTCAAGGTCACATCTAGACAGAGGTCAGCACAGCCCAAGTCCTTCTTAGAAGTAAGGCAAGCAAGGAGCCCAGGGTGGGACTAGCTGTCACCACAGGAAGAACAGCATCCCTGTCCAAGAAAAAGCTGGGTCCTAGTGACCTTAGATTCACACCCAGGCCCAGCTTCCAAATTATCAGCTAGAGGAACAAATGACATTCCCGAAAAAACAAGACACCACTACCAATAAATAAAATTGATTTGTGAAGACCCCAAGAAAAAAACACAGCTTTCTATCAATTTAACATGGGGCACATATAACAGGTATGCGGAAGTAGAGACAGGCAGATTTCCATGAGTTCGAGGCCAGCCTAGACTATATAAAGAGTTCCAGGCCAGCAAGAGCTACACAGTGAGATCCCCCACCTCAAAAACAAAAACAAAGAAGCACACAAACAAGACACAAAGTGGGGCACACAGAACTAGTACACTTCACAGAGGCATTTAGTTAAAACACATGTCACTAAGCAGCAACAACTGGGTTCAGGAAGCAGCACTGTCAGTCAGGTGTTTCTTAGGGCCTGAGTTTGAGCTCCAGACCCCACATTAAAAAGCCAACCATGGTGGAATGCTTACAGTGTCAGCAAAGAGATGGGTAGAACCCTCCGGCTTACTAGAGAGCTGGGCAAGGCTACTAGGTACGCTCCAGGCCAAAGAGAGATGCTGTCTCAAAAGTATTGTGGGCAGCATTTCCGAAGAACAACACCTGAGGTTGTTCTTGCCTCTGCATGCCTCTGTTCACTCACGTGCGTGCATACACACACACACACACACCACACACACATGCACACACAGTTAACAACTAAATTTATAATAAAGAAGACAAGCCTGGCTGGGATGGGCTGAGTTACAAATGTGGTTTTACTACAGGATCTGTTTCAGCATGTCCTTAGAGGGTACTCAACTGCATATAATCTGGTGCCTGTGAAACCCTCTGAGTGGTCCAGGAGTACCAGCGCTGTTGGTGGGATAACAATCCAAGCAATCAGCCTGGGGAGACCACATGGGCAGCTCCTATGCCAAGCACCTTCTATTTCCTGCCTTCCATTCCCAGGCCCCCAGAGACCAGAAGCCATCAAAAGAGGGACCTGGTCACCCAGCAGGATGGACACACTTGGTCTTCAAGCTCCCACTACACCTTGGGACCTGAAGACTTAGGGAATCCCCCATCAGGAGATTCTGAGGCCTGGAGCTCCAGAATTAAATTTTAGAGACAAACGGACACGAATTTCTCAAGTACTCTTATTCAGCTTAGGCCCTCAAAAGATCCAGTTTGGGTCCAGAAGCTCAAGACTTGACTCCTGCCTGCTCTGTACCCCAGGTACTACTTAAAATGAAACCAGGCTAGAGGAGAAGTCAAGTTTTCATAAAGCCTGAGGACTACTCTAGCATCAAGAAAGATCTAAGGAAAAAAAAGTGACAGAGTTAGGGAATGATGAGAAAGTCAAAGTGGACTAAAAATAAGGGGGTAACCAGGTGTTCATTGATGCATTTCCCAGCTCAGCCAGCCTGCCCCCCTCTATACCACCCACCTAGGAACTAGGAATAGATGGACCAAGGCCACCAGTGTCCTAGGGAGGCTCAAGGCAGAGGAGAGGGCAGCTATGAGCGTCTATACTGAGCTCGGGGGACAGTAATGCCTTTTATTCCAAGGTGACAACTGAGCTGCCATGAGCACTGGGAGCCTTCTGATTTGGGACTGAATTCTGGAAGAGGCAATATCTGAGCTGAGCTGAGCTCCGAAGTCAGATGAAGAATTATGTAGGACAAAAAAGGGAGGGTTGTAAGGGAGGCTATGGCACAGGACAGCTCTGTAGAGAGAGAGCCCTGGGGGGGGGGGGCACGTGGAGAGGCCGCCTCTCAAACATTCCAGTACGCAGGTCCTGTCTCTCAAGGGGCCGACTGCTTCTAGCACGCTCCAACTGCAGGAGCCCTATGGCATACCCCAGGACTGGCTTAGAGCTGACTGGACACTGATCCTACTCTATGCGACAGTGGCTGAGCTCTGTGACCTGAGAGCCCACATGGAGCCAGGCATGTGGGTATCTAATAAATACTGCCAGACGAGTGAGAAAGGACAGAAGAGAAACCTAAAACCACCGATGCCGCTGCTGTATAACCCAAGAGGCAAACACCTGCAGGAAGGAGCCTGGCCTCACACAGGGAATCACCATGCCCGCGTGGCCAGAGGGGCATTAAAAACTCCTTAAGACCCAGCAGGGATGGTGCGAAACAGTGAAGGGATAGAATCTCGGCTGCCTCCCTGGAATGTGGCTTGTTTTATGGAGTAACAAAAAATAATGGGGGGGACAGGGGGACAAACAAACAAACACAGCCCAGATTATTAAAATTCAAAGAACCCTGCAAAGCCATGCTTCTGAAAAGTACAGGGCTGATGACTCCCACAGGGCAGTCAGAACCCCAAACTGCTTACATGGCTTCAGAGAAGGGATATGTAAGCTGTAAAGGGACTTGTGCTGGCGGGTGTCCACTGGCATCGACACTACTATCTGTGTGGCAGGGGCACCAGGCTACAGTGAAGGCCTCCTTGGGGTTCCCAGAGCCTCTCCATCCTGCTTCTCATCTTCTAAGTGTGAAGCTTCATGGACCCCAGAAGGCTGCTATGAGTCAAAAGTGGCCTTGGTGTGAGGGGACAGGGAGGGAACAGCTAGGAATGAGCTGCTGTGGTGGGGGATACAGTCAGTATCCTTGGCAAGCAAAGGGCCTCAGCATCATGGGCTGATAGTACCAAGAGAACAGGGTGAACAGCGAAAAAGACAGCTTCCGATTGTCAGCAGCAAGTGTGGTGGACTCTTGATGGAAGGGTGCACTCTGTGCCTCTCCAGGGGAACACCGATGGGGCCAAGCTGGGCAAGCAGGATGCTGAGCAGATGTCTCCAGTTTCCACTCACCAGATGTCAGCAGCAAATCCTCCCTGTCATCCCAGGATCACGACCTAGAAGGTCTCTGAATAGTACCAAATATCAGCATAGAGACTGAGTTGCCCTGAGTTGATCACCAAGCTTCTGGCACCCACTTGGCAGAGGACATCCCACATGGAACCTGGCTGAGCCTGAGAAGGTGGCCAAGGCCTCTATCTGTGCAAACGGTGGCTGCCTTGTCCAAGCCACGGGCTTCCCTTCTAGAGTTCTTGAACAATTTTTTCCATTCCGGCTATGGCATCCTGATGGCAAGGCCATGCATTCCAAGCATAGGCTGCCTTCTCTGGGTACCATGCAGGAGAGCATAGAGTGTACTGACCACAGGCTGTGACCCTTTGAAGAGCCTGAGTGTGGCTGGCATCTTGGGGTATGAACATCGGCAACCCTAAAAATGCACAAGGCTGCAAGTACCCACTGCCTGTCTTCCCACCTCCACAATGTTCTTCATCCCAAGTCAGTACCCTCGTTCTGCTCTTCTCTGGCATGCCAAGGGGTATATGCCACACACTCACTATGCCCTCATGTACCAATAAAGGGGGGACTGACAAGCTTGTCAGAGAACAGCTCTGGCCCCAGGGCAGAACAAGTGTGTGTGTGGTTTAAATGGACACTTTCTGATCTACCAAGCTGCACTGCATGTTCCCCCATGAGGCCACGACATGGATTTTGGGGAGGCTTACACCAGCCCAAAGCTGGATTCCCCTGCTTCTGAATATAACTGTGGGCATTCAGCTTCTCATTCCTGGTATCAGACTCCTCCCTCTCCACCCAGCCATAACCCTCCATGACCTGACTTTTGCTCATAACCAGGCCGTGCCCAGGAGGTCGGACATGGCCCCCTGAGCCCGGGCACACAGGCCTGAGGTTGTACAGCTGTTGGACCAGGAGCCAATTCCAGCCACACAGTTCTGTGCCTGTGTGCCATTCCACCTGACCCACACACCCAACATTTATAGCTGTGTATGAATTCAGATTTTGCAGAAAGGAAATGGGGATCAGAGAGTTACCGCTCAGCTCCTTCACACGTTCTGCAGCCTCTGGAAGGTAAAGCATAAAGATAGGGGTGGATTCTGCTTGTCCCCGTGCTAGCCATCCAAACAGGCCAGTCACAGTAGGGGTATGACAGAAATGCTCAAGCATGCCAACTGCTATCAGATCCTGCCAAGGGAACCAAGCCCAGCACCCATTCACTGTGCCTAGTGTGGGCCCAGGGGTTCATAAGGCACCAAGAGTTGTCACATCTTGTAGCCAGAGAGCCTGAGACCCACAGGGCAGGGGGCTGAGAGCACCAGGGCAGTGAGAATAGAAAAGTGGGAGGAGTACCCCTCTGTAGCCTGCGGACACAGAGGAAAGTTCCCAGTGGGCTTAGGCAGGACCACACCTGCCAGGACACAGACCTTTGCACCTCCCTTGGGCCTACAGGAAGCTGTCCCTACACTTTCTGGATCAGTGTCTCTGTGAGAGACTAAGTGAGGAGCTGGAACAACATGGACCAAACCTGCAGGCACAGATGAGAAGGGTTGGTCCAAGAACACCCTGTTGATAGCAACGGCAGGGGCTGGTTTTGTTTTGTACAAGAGCATCCTTGACCATGCTCCACTCCATGCCAGGGGCCTGTGTCACCCTGTTCACCATGTCCCCTCCATGCCAAAAGTCCATGCCAATAGTCTGCCATGCTCTCTCCATGCCAAGGACCTGTGTGACTCTATCCACCATGCTCCTTCCATGCCAGGGTTCCATACCACTCTGCCTAAAATATTCTCCATGCTGGAGCCCCATGCCGCTATGTCCACCTTGCCAGAGCCCTATGCCACTCTATATACCATACTCCCTCCATACTAGGAGCTCCTTCCACTCTATCCAGCCACATTCACTCCCTGCCAGAAGCCTATGCGTCTCTGTCAACCACATTCTACTTAATGCCAGGGCCCATGCTACTCAGTCAACCATGTTCCATCTCCTGACAAAGGCCCATGTCACTCTGTCCCACAGGCGGAATCGTCAGTCTACTTCTCCCTATTGCACAGAGGACAAACTCAGAGACCCTGAGACTTTAACTGTCAAATCACACAGTTCGTAAATGATGGAGCATAATTCATGTCCTGGATCACTGTAAACTTCCTGGAGTCATGCCATGAAGTAATAATGTGTCCACTAGATCCAGGGTGAGTGGTTCACTGATCAAGACCAGCTTTGGTGGTTTGAAAGAAAATGGCCCCAAAGGGAGTGGCACTATTAAAATGTGTAGCCTTGTTGGAGTGGGTGTGGTCTTGGAGGAAGTATGTCACTGCGGAGGCAGGCTTTGAGAGCTCATCTCATATATGCTCAAGATTCTGTCCAGTGTTGGAGACCACTTCCTGTTGCCAGCAAGATGTAGAACTCCCAACTAGTCCCCCAGCACCATGTCTGCCTTCATGCCACCATTTCCCACCATGGTGATAATAGACTGAACCTCTGAACTGTAAGTAAGTCATCACAATTAAATGTTTTCCATTATAAGAGTGTTACCATGGTCACGGTGTCTCTTCACAGCCATAGAAACCCCTAACTAAGACACCAGCTGAACCTGGGAAGAGGATGACAGTCTAAGGATGCATTTCTGGTGCAAGCTCCTCAGAGCTGCCAAACACAGCCACAGGCCACCAGCAATGTGCTCTTGCCTTTCTTCTAGTGATCTCATGAAGGAACTGCTCAGCAGCACATGACTTACTCCTTTTCCCCACATCTAACATCTGTGCTTGTGGGGAGCCAACACTGAGCCCAGATGCTCACACACACACATTTATCATCAAAGTCATCTTCAAAAGGGGTAACACTATTGGAGGACTCACCCTCCCTGGTCCCAGAACTTGCTGTCATACTGCAGCAATCGCAAAGACAGATTGCAGACCAGTGAGACAGGAGAGTGCAGATACAAACCCTCACCATGTGGTCCAGTGACTTCAAAACGATGGCGGGGGCGGGGAAATCACTTGATAAGAAAGGGCATCTTTTTATGAGTGCTGTGGGAAAAGCTGATGTTCACACCTGAGAACAGCACATGCAAAGCCTAACTCAAGGTAGACCAAAGGTCTAGATGGAACAGAGAGCTGGAGTTTCAGAATGATGACATCAGTGTTGGGTCCTTGGCTATGACTCCAAAGGCTGAGATGGTAAGAGAAAAACACTGAGATTCATGAAGATTTTCAAATTTTCAACATCAAGACACCCTATTACTTTAATTAATGAAAGTAAAGCTAAAATGAAATGCTTGAGGCTACTAACATATAAAGAAAAAAGGAAGGCTTGTTTTGGCTCTGGAAGTTCCTGTCCCTCGTTGGGCAGCACAATAATTTGGGCTTTGGTGATGAAAGCATGTCACAGCAGGGTTGGGGTGGAGCAGACTCTCATCATGAGCCAAGAAGCAGAAGTAGCCTGAGAGACAAAGGTTCCACTGTCCCATTGAAAGGAATGCTCTGGATGACCAAAGGACCCCCCTCCATTAGGCCCAACCTCCCAACAATGCCCCCACCTCCCCATAACATCTTTCTGGAGCACCAAACTTTCAACACATGCAGCTTCAGGAGTCCCTCATCCAAACTAAGCAACTGCCCACAGGAGACAAAGGCAGCCCAAAGGATGGAGGGAAATCTTTTGATCTGGTAAGGGATTTATTACTATAGTATACAAAGAATTCATGTTGTTTAACCACAAGAAAGCCTTTAATTTCAGCAACTGAGAGGTAGAGACAGGTGAGTCACAGGCCAGCCTGGTCTACATAGTGAGCTCCAGGCAAGCCAGGGCTACATAGTGAGACCCTGTGTTTCATTTTAAAGATCAGAGGGAGGGGACAGAAGAAGAGAGAAAGGGAAGGAAGAAAGAAAGAAAACGGGACAGAAAGACCTGACCAAACATTTCTCCCAATTACAAACATGCAAGTCAATGAGCCCACAAAAAAACCACTGGCCACCACTAATGTCTAGGAAACACTAATCAAAATTACAATGAGACACAACTTCCTACATGTCAGAATGGCTACTGTCAGAAACAAAACATGAGTGAGGATTTTGAGCAACTAGAATTCCTGGACATTGTTGGTGGGAACAAAAGGTCTGATGTGGCCACTATGGAAAACAGTATGGCAACTCTCAAATGCTTAAAAATGAGACCGCCACATGTCCTAGCCATTGAATTTCTGCACGTGTGCACAAAAGCATTAAAGGCAGTTTGAAGGATCATTGCAACTGTGTCCACTTTGGCATTATTCACAAGAGCCAAAGGCTGGGCCAATGGCTGGATGGGTAAGTAGGACCTGGTACACCCAGGCAATAGAGTACTGTTCGGCCACGCCAAAAAGGGCTTTCTGACATATGCTTCCACAGGGAAGAAACTTAAGGACATTTTGTCACCTCCAATAAGCTGTTTACAAATTGCTGTCTGGTTCCACTCCCAGGAAGTCCCTAGAGTTGATAGCCTCATGGAGACAAAACTGTGGTTGGGACTGCGCAGAGCTGGGGCGCAGGTGAGGAGCCAGCATTTGGTGGGAACGGTTTCACTTGGACCAGATGGAAAGTGCTCTAAGGGCAATGGCGGTCAAGGGTGAGACAGTGAATGTGCCTCACACTGAAGGCAAGCTCACAAGCTATTGGCCACTTTCACACGCCCTGTATTTTACTCTAACAGAAATAGCTGGGGGGGGGGATTAAAACAAAAGGCCTGTTCCTACCACCTTCTGGACAGATGTTTCCAGAAGGCAAATCCCCTTACACCAGGCAACAGCTTCCCTACACGCATATCCCCTTTATGAGTGAAAATGCTTAAGGAAACTGCCTGTGCTTCTATCCTAAGACATCCGTGGACATTTTAAGGTGGACCGGGAATTTGTGTTAGCAGCAATTAAAACATTTTGACAAGGAACAGTAGAGGTGCTATTGGTAACACTAGGTCACTGGAGGCCACCAAAGGATGGAGGTACCGCTGGGAGAATGAAGGTCCTTCTGAATCTCTACAAAGATGATTTACTGTGTCCTTGGATACTGCATCTGTCCATTTGTTCATTAATTCATCCACTCATTCATTTCTTCATGATGATTGTGAGCTCTGGATGGGTCAAGTCCCTTGTGGAGCAAAGCAAGGATATGGAAGTGACACTCTGGCATCTGCCATCAGAGTGTGTACCTCAGCTGGGAAGGTGACCACAGAATCAGATAGTGTAGAGACAGGATGCACAACCACATATACAGTTGGGCTTAGGGAAGAGTGAAGGCACCAAAGGCCAACGTGGGTGAGGCTTGAACATGTAAAGATGGAAAGGTTGTACCACAGACCCCAGACCGGGTTTCTAGCATAGTTCAAGGTCACAGACCACTCACTCAAATGCAGAAAAGTCCTTAAGCTCACCAGAAAGGTCCCACACCTAGAAGGATAAACACAGCCTAAGGCTAGATCTCTAGGGAAGAGATTGAACAAAGACCACCAGGCATGGCCATCAAGCACAGGCTAGACAGTGTCACTCACAGGACTGAGAAAGATACAGGGTTAATGAGAGAAAAATGAACCCACATTTCCCCCAAAGGAGGCTATGTGAACAAACTCCAAAGGAAAGAGAAGTGGGGTGCTTAAGGGAGCAGTCAGAGCACCCTGGCTATAGAAGGTACCTCACTCCAGGAGGTGGGTGAGTGAGTGACTCATCAAGATGAAGACAGAGCAGACATCATGGCCTGTCTGCTGTGTGGAGGCCACTGTCTGCTGATCTGAGTTCTGAGAGGGATACAGACATCATCTGAGGTACCAGGGCGGGGGATGGGGGAATATCCCAGTGCAGGACTTCCCTCGGCTCTGAGCCCCCAGACCCCACAGCCCCTGAATCACTGAGCCTTGGGAAATGCCACTGAAGGGAAGAGACAACCAGGAACATCTTAATGAAGCTTGATCAGCCAAGGACAGCAAGTTCAGATTTTCATTATCTGAGAACTTTCCCAACCAACCGAGTCCTACAACACCGGCTTCCTGTGCACAGAGCTTCTCTTAGGGGTACAAACTGATACAAAACGCATCATGTCACAACTACTCTGGCTTCAAGAATTTAAAAAAAATTAATTTGTTTATTTATATATTCATTTATGTATTTATTTATTTAGTGACTACATGTGTATGGGTCAGAGGACAACTTGAAGGAGTTGGTTCTCTCCTTCCCAGGTTGAACTCACCAGTTGTCAGACTTGGTGGAAAATGCTCTTTACCAGCTGAGCCATTCTGCTGGCCTGGCTTTATAAATGTTTCCGGTGGAAAGTGGAACCAACAGATTTCTAAGTTTATTAAGTGAACAGAAGTTCTTGGTTCCCTGTAATACTATGAAGTTAGATAGACAAGATGGGCAGAGCACTCTTTGTGCAATTTCTACCAACTAAAGCACCACCTCCCTTTATGAAAGACACTGGGGCTTTGAGGCTGAGAACCCAAGGTCCTCCCTCCTGCATCTTCCCATGGACCTGCCTGAGGGACCATAGAGGCGCTTCCAGGTAGCCACACTCAAGCAATAACAGCAGCTTGCTCTTATCTGGCAGCCCCGCTGCCCACACTGACAGGACCCACTGTGAGCTGGTGCCTCTGGTACCTGGTGATCTCGTATCTCTCTATAGCTTGCATCTCCTGCTCTCTATGTGTCCTGGCCCAACACATCCCCTCTGACACCTGAGGACATCACCTACTCCATTTGCCAATCAGGCCCTGGCTGCTGAACCAATAGTGAAATCTGAGATAGAGAAGCTGTTGTGGGCCATCCTATGTCTGTGTGATGCCCTGGCTCCCCACTATGGGCAGCAGCTGAGAAGGAATGTGGTCATTGGGAGGTGGCATAACTGTGAGTTCTGTTTTCACAGCATCATGTGCCTTTGGACACCTTGAGGTATGCAGCCCAAGACTTCATTGTGCCACCTCTTCTAGACTTCCACTATCTCTGGGACCAGAAATAGAGAGAGAAGCAGAAGAAACATTGCCACTAGAGCAACACCAGACGATCTGCAAAACAGTGCTTTTTATTCACATCTTTTACATCTTGTGGAACCCTACCCAGGACAGGAGTGAGCCCAAGACAGAGGCAGAGGGCTCAATCGTGATCCTAACTCACATGTGACATGCTGAGTCACAGAAATAGCAGGCGGTGAGAACAGGAACAGCCACAGGAATGATGATGTCTGGCATAGAAACTTCCTGAAAACACCTGACAGCCTACAGACAGTGAGACTGACCTACGAACTCGCCCCTGCAGCCACCGTGCTCCTTGGACTCTCTCTTTTCTAAACAAAAACTGAAGTCCCCAGTCCATGCATATGTCTATCCTGCCCACCTAGTTATATCCAATAAGAATGCTTCTAGTTTATTCGACAGCTCCTTTTCCTAACTTCTGTGAGACCACCCTTCTTCACTCCCACGACTCTTTCAGGGACAAAATGCAGCTCCTGGTCCTTCAGAAAGTCCTCGCTGGAACCTGAGTTGAGGTGAAAGGTTTCAGAGGAGGCCTCTGACTCTTCTCCTGGGGTCTTCTTTCTCCTCCCTCCCCGCTGAGAATCACTGTAATGCTCACACCACATAGA
The DNA here is from genome assembly GCA_004026605.1 of Ondatra zibethicus. NCBI lineage: Eukaryota > Metazoa > Chordata > Mammalia > Rodentia > Cricetidae > Ondatra > Ondatra zibethicus. The sequence goes on along the minus strand of PVIU01000332.1, from coordinate 92,746 downwards.
TCTCACAGTCATGGTCATCGTCTTCAGCAGCCCTTCCCCCATATGGCCGCAGGAAATTGCTGATCTCTTCTATGGCCTTTTCCATGTCTCTAACTGATTTCTTTTTATTCACATCTTTTACATCTTGTGGAATTTGGTGAAAATACAACTAACGGAGGAGTTATGCTACGGGCCACCAGTGCCTCCCCTAGCAGGGTCTGAACGAAGGTCTCACATGCTGTGCCCAGGGACATTAGAAAGATGAGGTCCATCCCTTAAGGACCCTGTTTGGTGCAAACTCTGACAGGGTGGCGGAGAGATGGCAGACATGTTCAGGCCTATGTAAACATTTGGAGGTGAGGAGCCTGCTTAGTAGCACAGCGTGGGAACTTGCCAATGAGCTGGTAATGGTGGTAAAGTGGGAATTGAATCTGAAGCCAAGAGATACAAATCAGCAGCACGACTGTATGGTGGACACCGGGCCCATTCTGAGAAGGCCACCAAGCCTGCCACTGGGCACTTTGTTTATCCCATAAGGGGCACAAAGCAGTTATACCATTCAACGTGGCTCCTTAAAATGTACAAGTACAGAGTTAGGGGCTTTGCATTTTAACTTTGGGGGTACTGCATTTGGTCTGCCAGAAGAAAAGGCATTGCTGTTAATATGTCATAAACATCAGAGTCCACAGAAGAACCATGGGGACCATGATGTCTTAGGGATACTTTGGATAGGAGGTCACTGTAGGAACAACAGAGGCATCTTCTGGATCCAGATACATTTGCTGTGCACACTTGAGATCAGATGAGGGTCTGAATGCTACAATGAGGCTCTGCCAAGCATGGCACAGATCCCGAGGAACACAGGAGACCAAGCGCAATGTGACCATGTGCCCTGAAAGTGGTCATCCCACGCAGGTATCCATTTTGAAAACTGGACTCCTAAGTGTCCCTGGCCAAGCACAGACTTCACCGGGTCTGCGAGTGAGCTTCCTGTCAGGCAGAACCAGGTTCTGATCCAAAGTCCTTGAACAGTTAGTTCTAAGTGGAGCCATTCCCATCCTGCACCTCCACCAAAGGTGACAGAACCAGTTTGAGTTCTCTGACTTGTTTGAAGAAGGCAGCGTACATTCTGTTGCTTTTATAATACTGACTACAGCCTCTGACCTCTTGCATCCTCTTCATACTGACCCCAGGCAAGGCCCCAGAGACCCTATGACCCCCAAGATGTATGGCAACAGGCCATGTCCAGCCATCCATGGAGGAAGAGAGAGCTCTTTTCCTTTTTCGGGGTACTAAAACAATGCCAGGCCACCATTTATTAGAGCCAGAGGGGCAGAGGTGGAGCACTGTGGAATGTGGGCAGAAGTGCCCCCACACTGAAGAAGTCCTCTGACTTTCTAAGCAATCTCTTCAAAGCAGGGGGCATTACTAGGGCTTTCCTAACAAAGACATTAAAGCACAGGCCTTCATGGATAACTCAGTCTTTACTTCAAGCATTTGCTTTGGAAAAGATAGTGGGGGGGGGAATTCAAGAAGGAAGGCCCCGTGGATTGGGGACAAGCTCCAAACTCCACGCCCTGGCCCACAGTTGGCCTCTGCCTCAACCAGGCCACCAGGGTCCCTGGCTTGTCTTGGGGAAGAGAGATGCTCCTCCCCACACCAGAGGCGCCACAGATCTGATAACACCACTCCAGGATCGATGGCTGCTCTCAGAAGAACGAGGGCCACTCTCACAGCTGTGTTTATCTGTCGCCTTCACAGTTTATTCCGTTGCCCGAAAGATCAATACGTCACCATTTCCAAAGGCCGTAGAGAGAGCAAGGCCATGAAGAACCAGCTCTCTAGCATTGCTGTGACACCTCGCAGGGAAAACACTTCCTGCTGCATAATTCCTTGTTGCTGTTGTTGATGTCATTGTTGCAAATTTCAATTTCAAACCGAAACAATGTCAGCAGAGACCCATCCGCCGCCATGATGCTAAAAGAGCCTCTGATTGGACTAGCATGCCACGATGTTCCCAACATGAAGGAAAGCCAGCCAGTTAAACACAGCCACTGTCCTCAAACACCCGACCATCACCTCTAACCAAGACAAACAAACTTCATCTATTTCTTTCTTTTCCTTCCCCTCTTCCCCCCCAACCCCATTTCAGAATGCTTGGTGCACCACCGGGGCTGGGCTGCATTTCACTCTTGACTGGGTACAGTGAGATTGCTAATCAGGATTACTTGATTCAGTCAACACTGATTTCAATAAAAAGACCAAAAAAATTATCATAAATATAGAGAAAGTGCGGGCGGAGGTGACAGGTGATTAAAATCTCATTCGCTTAGAATCAGCCTGACTCATGGGTGCGGGGGAGGTGAGGCCAGATTCTGCCATGGTGATCATTATCCTGCTCTCTACAGCCACTTCTGAACACAAGCACAAATGTACACATGTGCACACGCGTGTGCACGCACACACACACACACACAAACACACACACGGGCAACCAGGTTTACAAACTAAGTCCTTAGACCACCCCCTCTTAAACAGAGGCTGTGGAAAGAAAGGACTGCTGAGGAAGGCCTGGCAGGAGGGTCAGGGAGATGACCTGGCATCAGGACAGTTAGGTGGCAGAAACTAAGCAAGGAGGCTTCAGTTGTAAAGGAGAACTTGAGAATATTGTGGGATGGCCACACCAGCAGTGTTTAGAAAAACCTCAAGCCTGAAAGCAACCCGTACAGCCATATCCACAGCATTTGGAGTCAGAGTGGGGAGTGAGGGTAAGCACTGCAATCGCATAAGAAGGAAAGAAATCTCGAAGGCTCATCACACCTCACGTGGGCCTTGAGCTGAGTAGGGACCGTGCCCCCTGTCCCAGCAGCCTCGGGGTGGATTGCAGCAACTCTGAGCCTCCTCTCTCTGTTCTGTGTCAGATTAGGCATGAGAAGATGAGCACACCCATTCTATCTCCTCCCTAGAGACCCCACACCCCACAGGGCCGACCACCTGGCCTCTGCTGGACTGCCCAGGTACCAGCGTTCTGTGTGTGCTCTGCCCCTCTCATCTCTTCTCACCCGTCATCCCCACTCAACTTCTTCTAAGTGGCTCCATGGATCCAACCACAGCCCACCAGGGGCACAGACCAAGGTCCTTTGGCTTCTATGCCCTGACACACTGGGGTTACCAGATTTAGTGAATAAAATACAGGTACCCAGATTTGAATTTCTGCTAAGCAATAACTATTAATTTATTATATATTATACATATATATGTCAAATATTGAGTGAAATGCAGTCTTTAAAGTTACTCATTGATGGCAGGAAATTCAAGTTTAACTGGGCATCCTGAACACTGTCAGATAACCTTGTCCCATACATCAGAGCTTTGTACCTTCCCTGTCTTTAACCTCCCCTCCCTCACCCATCCAGCAACTCCAAGTTCCCAGTGGTCTTTCCCAGTTTCAAGCAGAGACGTCCTGTCCTTAAGTCTGTCCATGGGCTCAGGATAAGTCCCACATCTGACTCTTGCTGAGAGTCCAGGGGGCACCAAGGGAGCCTAGTCTAGGAGGGGAGGTGGTTCTGTGAGTCTACTTTATCCCTGCCTGGCAGGAGCTCAGCAAACACCAGCAGCTCTAGGTAAGGTCCTCACAGAACACAGGGACCTCTGGGTGCTCTTTCTGATGGCTTCTTCCTCCACCACCCTATCTGCAGTCTCATCTCAGGGCCAAATGCAAATGAGTCACTCTGAGTGATTATTGAGTATTAGCTCATTTGCATACTATTAAGCTGCATGCTTTAGTGGTGGGGCTGGGAGTGTCTAAGTTCAATGTTCCCACCCCCTCGTTTCCATTCCCTCATGTGATCCCACTGCTCCTGTTGGGAGAGGAGAATCCTGCAGACTGAAAAATAATGAACACTCCATGGGCAGCAGGCCAGCTGTCATGTAACCAAGGCAGAATTTCCACATTTAGATCTCAGGTGTTCCTCCTATGAACAGATCTAAAGTTAGCAGGACATGCAGATACAGGTCAGCCCTCAAAGATGTGCAAATTCACTGTCTGGGCAAACTGAGTCAATTCTAGAACTTTCTGGACTACTTTGCAACACTCCAGGTTGTTTTGGATCAGCAGGGCCTGCTTGGGCCTGGTGCTAATCTAACCTAATAAACAAAGACTGACATTTTAGAATAAGCATGTCCCAGTGTTCTGAGTACTGTATGAAACATACTTATCCAAAAATGTTAGCCAGAAGCTCTCACAGCTGTAAGCCATGTAACCTACAAGCTTCCACTAACAGGGACCTCTTTGAAGGCACAACAGTTTCCAGTGTCTATTTGGCCCAGCCCTCCTAGGAATTGGCCTCACCACTTGGCACCTATCAATGAGTGATGCTGAGCATGCCAAGTAAGGCACAGAGCTAATGGGCATCAAGTAGTAATGTTTCTGGGCCATAGCTACTCATCCAGAGGGCCACCCTTCCAAAGCACAACCCTTCAGGTGGCAAACCGTTTATCAGCCATGTCTGGGGCCAGCCTGACCCACACTACAGGTCTTACTCTGCCCAACAGGGATATGGAGTGGGACCATCCAACCAGAGTCTGGCAATGCACACACAACCTTGACAAAGCAAAATGTGTAGTATGTGAGCAGATGAGTAGAAAGAGGAACCCACTCAAGATCCAGAAGGACCACACTCGATCACAGGCAACCCAGACAAGGAACTTCATAAAAAGCAGATCCCAGGGTGTCTCCTAAGAACTAAAGGCCCCTCCTCCACCACCATGCCACTATGGGGAGAGGGACTTCCAGAAGTTACCCCCCCAATCATGCAGCTGGTGCCTGAGGCCAGCTAGAGGAGGCAGCAGGTGCAGTCATAGAGGCCTGTGTACAACAGCAGCATCAATTCCAATTACAAACATCATTACATTATGGAATTATATAGAATTTTACTTATGGAATTACAGAAAGCATCACAGGCTGGTGCTGGTATTCCATGACAGTTTTCAAGTCCCTTTTGTTCATCCTGAGGGTAACAGTTCTCTACGGACGGTCTATGGAAGGCAAGGACTGGCCCAAATCCTCCTGCTCCCACCAGATGGGCCAGGGACATGACCCCAGTGGGTATTGCCCAAGGGACATAGAAAGTCTGAGGATGTCTCTGGGGACAATGTCAGCAGCTGAGACTACAGAATATAGCAAAGGTTGCCCAAGGCCCAAAAGTAGATGGTTTCAAGTAGCTGGGGCAGCCAAAGGGAGCAGGCAGCCTGTGTGTAAGGAACTCTTACCACTGTAGTGTAAGGCTAAGCAGAGAAAGTTTCTAATTTCATGGAAGGTTTTGCTCTTGGTTCTTTTATGCCCTAGACTCCATACAATTCACTTTAAATGGATAAAACTCAGTCCTATCCACAATTCCAGGGAGACAGTGTTCAAACTACCAAAATCTCAAAATACCAAAAATGCACCAGGGGATGGGCCTCAGGAGACACAGGAGTCAGGGATAGTAAGGAAAGGCTGAGGGGGTCCCTCAAGACTGGAAAGGGCCTTCAGGGGTGGGTGACCCACCTCAAATACGCAGCACTGCCCCAGGACAGAAGGTCTGTATCCTCACTAGGATCAGAAAGCTTGGGCACGACCTCTGTGAGCAGCAGGGGTTTTTACCCCTCAAGGAAAGGGGTCCGAGATTCTGCAGTACGTAGAGGCTCTTGGTTTGCATAGAGGGTGGAGCATCTTGGAAAATAGTCTCAAGATCAAGGTCAAGGAGCTCAGCTTCCAAAGGCCCAAACAGGCCCTTCCCCCTTGGGACTCTTAGAAGGAGACCCCCTAAGAAAACTGAGTCTCCAGTGACCCTTGAAGTGGGTAGTTGCCAGTACATAGTTGCAATTCAGAGACTCTCATCCTTTCTGCACAGGTTTTGTTTAAGCACCTGTGTTTCTATCCTGTTTTACAGAGTGCATATGTGTTTGTGTGTGCTAATGTGTATGGTGGTATGTTCATACATGTGCGTGGGCACTCATGCATGCACAGAGGCCAAAGAACAACCTCAGGTGTCATTCCTCAGGTGCTATCCACTTTTCTTTTCCATATTGTTTTAACTTCATTGCATGAGTGTTCCTGCTTGCATGTATGTCTGTGCACCATGTGCAGGTCTGGTGCCTGGAAAGGTTAGAAGACAGGGTCAGGTTGGAACTCCTGGAACCAAAGTCACAGATGGTTGTGAGCCACCATGTGGGTGCTAAGGATTAAATCCCCATCCTCTGTAAGGGCAGCAAATGCTGTTAATCACTGAGCTATCTCTCTCCATATCTACCTTTATTTTGGAGAGACAGACTCTCTCACTTGGCCTGAAACTCAGCAAGTAGGCTAGACTGGCTGGCCAGTGTTCCCCAGGAACCCACCTGTCCCGACCCCTTCAGAGCTGGGATCACAGCACGCCACCACACATGCCTTTTTTTGGATGGGTTCTGAGGAACTGAGCTTGGTCCTGGTGTTTAATGACTGAGCCATTTCTCAGTCTCTTATTTTCCTTATGTTTATTTTTTAGCCACGCTTGGGAAAGAGACAGCTCGAGGGCACTCTAAGCAGAGGCCGCCTGCCCACTGTAGCATCCTTGATTCTGCTGAGGGGCCGGCATTATGATGCTGCCTCTCTGGATTTTCCTGTCATAGAGCTTAATCAGATTGAAACCCTTTCAGCACTTCTCATTGATAAATGGAATTAGAATTCTCATGTGGAACTGGAGATCTTCGAGTCAATAGCAAACTTCTGTTGTACGCGCTAAGACTAGATGGTCTCCATATCCTTTCATGGGCGGAGAGAAAGGTATCAACCTTACCACTGCACTTAGGAACAATATGTCTAAATAGCCTTCTGAGAACTTGAGAAGCCCTGCAGTGGTGGGGCTTGGTGTCGCCTCAACACAGCAGCATCTCTATGTGCTTCCCCACTTATGTTTGGAGTATTCTTAATATTCCCTTTTGTGTTTCTGTTCTTGAGACAGGGTATCATATATGTCCTAGGCTGGACTTGAACTCCTTCTGCAGATGAGGATGACCTTAAAATGCTGATCCTCCTATTTCCTCCTCCCAAGCCCTGGGATTACGGGCATGTACCACCATATCCAGTATTCCCAATCTTCCTTAGAAGTTCACAGCTCTGAAGATCTCTAGCCCAACTCTCACAGGGACACAAGTGTTCCAGGGCATCTGCTCATCACCCACAAAGCCACACCATGTACACGCTATGGCCTCGTTTATATAAACCACTTGCCCAAAACACAGACACCCCAGCATTCTGCACAGGGTGCGTGTCACACCTGTACGTCACAAGAAGATTTCTCTTCCTGTCTCAAGAGCCAGGTCCTACAGTGTGTGAAACCTGTCCAGCATTTCCTGGAGGTCAAGGGAGAGAAGTACCCGCCAGAGCTTACCATGAGCCAATCTCAGAGCCTGCTGGCCACCATGAGCCCTAAGGGGTGAATGAATACAGGGCCCCAGCAGCTTAAGTTCAAATCCCAGCTGCAGCCCTTCCCAGCTGACTAGTCTCAGACAAGCTTCTTAATGCCCCAAATCTGAGAGGATGGCAACAATTCCAGACTCGGCTGTGCAGACAGCTCTTACCAAAAACCCTCAACAACTGTGACCTGTGATCACCCTATGACCTCCAGCAGGGATTGCAATAGGATTTCAGTGGTGGGTTCCCATATCAGGCTTCCTCTTACACCTATTAGGAAGCAGAGACTAGCCAAAAAGGAGTAGCCATGCCCTCACTCCTTAGCTAGATTCCTGCAACTTTTCCCATCCAAGGCCACCTGTCTATCCAAGGGGCAACCTAGAGGTTAAAGGAACAGCAAGGAGTCTAAAAGATCAGGCACAAGGGACTCACACACCCACAACTGTCACAGAGCTGCTGTGGACCACCCATTGATTTTCCTCCCTGGATGGTAGGACCAGCATTTCCGGGGTCCCCAATGGAGACTTGAACGGTCCCAGGTCCCATCCTCATAAGGCAACCTTCTTGGGTAAGACCCTTTCAGAGTTTTTCAGCTCAGGAATTAGTGAGGGAAGAAGGCTGCCCACTCCCCACAGGACTTATGGAAACTTGGTCAGAACGAGGGTGCAGATATTTATATTTTAAATTAAGAAAGAAAGCATTGTACCTGAACAGCTAAGCTAGCAAACATCATCACTGTACAGCCTGTGGCAGGTACCAAAGTCACCAAAGCATCCCCTGAGGGGCTCAGCAAGATATAGCCGTGAAAGGACAGGGTGAGGCAGGTAAGGCAGGCGAGCTTTTGCTCAGAAGCACAAGGCATCAGTATGTGAGGACATATGCTAGGGAAGGCACTTGTTTCTGCTCTACCTCTGGCTACGGATTGGGCTTAGAGAGGCAGAGTGCCCAAAGAAGCAGCCCAGCTAGCTCACCTGAGGCTCAACACAGGCCCACTCCTTGCTTCCAAGAAACTCACCATGAGAACAGGCTCCGAAGTAGGGCATGAGTGAGAACAGGGACAAGGTCTCCCAGTCCACAGCTTCGGGAGCCATATGGGTAAGGCTATTCACAGAGTGTGGCAAGGATGGCCTTGCAGGCATCTGATGATAATAGCCATAAAAGCAAGGAGAGGAAGGTGGGGAAAGAAAAAGACCGCAGAGCAGGACTCTCTCCTGGGGCCGAGAGGTCAGAGGAGGGTAACCCAAGGTGGTCCTGGCAGGGAGTCAAGGATGGAAGCTATAAGTAACAAAGTTGCGATTCAAGCTCTACACCAGTGGCCCAAGCCCTGGTGTCCCTGTAGGCAGCTTGAGGAGCCACCCGACTCCCCTAGTTCAGGCACAGGAACCACACACTTGGCCAACATGAATTCTGACACACTGACTGTTTTTTACCTATATTTTTTCTTTCATTTTTCTACTACAATTTTAATAAACCTAAAAATCACATGTGAACATTCAGATATATCACCAAAGATTCTGAGTGGACTTAGAACACTCTCCCCTTCAGGGCAGTCCTGCCTGGGGGCACTTGGTAGTTTCTCGACACTGTGTATACATACCTTCTTCCTGGGATAGCAATGTACTATGCTTCAGGAAAAAAAACAAAACAGACTTCCTCCACAACCCTGAAACCAAAAATCAGATTTCATTCTGATGCAGGGGAAAAATGGTTCTCAGCACATAAAGACCAAATCAAAGAGGAAAAAAAAACCCGGGATAGACTTTCCCCAAACACCAATACCATATGTCTGACGGAGCCCTTCACACTGAGCTTGGCAGCCATAGGCACCCAGGGAGCAGGCAAAAACCAACCAACAAAGCCGGTCACATAGGGACAAAGCCTGAGACAGTTCATGAAAACTGAGGCTGGCCTCCCGTACGAAGAATCATTCAGGGTTGAAGCTAAAGTTCAGTTCTTGTAAATATTACACATCCGTTTGCAAATTATTGGTGACTTCCCATATCTAAACAAAATCAAAGGCATACCTCACTCAGCACTCATGTTTGGCTTTAGGTGAATAGGCCCCTCTTCTCATACCATCCAAGCCGGTGGGAAGGAAGTTATGTCCTGTGCAGAAGAGGAGCCAAACACCTTGGTTTTCCTGATCACACGGTGACACTAATTCAGAGAATGTTGAAGTGAGATATATTCTAATTTAAGGTATTTACTTATTTATTGCTTCCTAATGGGTGTTTCCTCGAGAGTGCAAAAGGAAGGCTGCAGAGAAGACAGATTTGGGTCCTCCTCTCTGCGCTGCTTTGCTGGGATGATAGGAAGTAGCTGCTCAAAGAACCAACTATTTCTTTCTTACACACAAACAAGGCCAGTCAGAGCGCCTGGAGCCGCCAGGCGGTTCTTCATTACTGCCATGCCCGACCTGGCCTTCCCAGTTGGAGGGGATTCCAGAAGCTCTCTACAGACAAATAAACAGCAAATAATTCCAGGGGACAGCCTTGTAGAACTGATTCCTTAATCAACAGTTAAAGAAGCAAATTGGATTTGCCCTATCACAAAAAAGAAATTAATCCCAGACCATAGTTATTGTCTTAAGCACAAGAAGGTTGTCTTAGAGGCTTGGCTGGATAATTTCATTTTAAAAGTATCTCTAAAATTTGACATCCCCTGGGATTTGTGGTTTTCTCCATCATTATATAACTGTAAACTTCTGGATGTTAGAGATTGGATAATTCCTTTCAGCTGGACCAGGCCTCCAGCGCACTTGGATGCTAAGGATGCGCGCTAACGGGTTGCTAGGGGTTACCAGCCAGACTTGGAAACAGGACAGCTCCCCAGAAAGCACACCAGAAGTTAGAGTGTGCAAGACTTTTCTCATCTGTTTTCTTCTGTTCACTTTTTAAATCTCTGCTATTAGTTAAAAGACTTGCTAGAGATTCCTTTTCTCGGGGCCACATCTATAGGAGGCAGCGAAAACAAAACAGAAACAAAAGCCCAGTCTCTTGGAGGTGACTTAGTTTGCTCCTGTGGAGTAGCTCTGCTGGGCTGAGCCCTCTGGAACCATATGTTCTCGAGGCATTCTGCAGAGGAACTGGCCTTCAAGAACACAGCAGTCATGCGCTGTTCCAGACACACAAGCCTAGCTGAAAAAGCAAACCACTCTGTAATGCCAGTTGTCTTCTGGGTTCCCTGCTGTCTCCACACATGAACTATCTCCCTGGACTTAGCCATCCTGTGCAGAGTTTCAAAGTTGATTAACATTTGGTCTCTAGTATTACGTTATTATGGCCTTTATGTCTTAATCCATTCTTTACACCATGGGAAAAGAAAAATACCACTATTTGAGTAATCAAGTTATTCCTGTAAAATCCTAAATAAAATGAGAATTTTATTAAAGATATTTATCTCATACAACAAGAATAAAATCAATTTGCAGTGTCGGTCCAGCATCCAGCTACAATAACATTAAAATATATTGTTTACTTGTGGGTGGGGCAGTTTCTCTTTTCAGATTGGTCAATGAGGAGGACGACATAACGTCCTCCTTTCAGAATGCTGGCTTGGCGGCTGGACATGGAGGAGAGCATTTTTATTGTTAATCAATGCCAATCAATTCTGAGCCTTGATGTTAAATAGGGATCAATACCGCTGGGCTGCAGATGAGATCTGATCTCAATTGCTGAGCAGACCTGCAGAAGTTTTTAATCATAAGGTAAATCAAGACTGGAACATAAGTCAGATGAATTAATATTGGTGGTGGAGGACCTCGCTTGCCACTGATCCAGCACAAGGAAATTTCTGTCATATTTCATTATCACTCTTAGGGCAAGCTGAAGGCAGCGTTTGGGGAGCATTTCTTAGTGGAGGCTGGAGCGCCCCTCACACCACGCGGCGAATCCTTGCAGCAACTGCAGCCAGCTGGTCCACCGAGTATAGTTATACGTATGCCCCATGAATCTCATTTTATGCGATTAAGATCCATAAAAATTCAATAGCTTTTCTTCTGCAATTCACATTTTACCTGGTGAAATATCATAAGAATTTCATTATCTTTGCAGCTGTTGCCTGGGATCAAGCAAAGGTTATTATCCTCTTCGAAAACACTATAGAATATGTACGAAAATGTCAGGAGAACTGGGCATTTAAAGCTTGATTTTTTAAAAGAAAAACACTGTCTGAAGTTTAGAATAAACTGCACTTGACATTTATGTACCATGATGCATTTCTTGGTAAACTGATTTTGCAAGGAAATTCTTTGAATTCGACTCTGTGACCAGATTGTAAAAGGAAAAGGAAAGATAGGAGGAGAGGGTTGGAGAGGGGAGGGCGAGGACGGGTAAGTAAGCAGGGAGGGAGGACAGGGGTGGGGATGTGGAGGAAGGCAGCACGGTGATCCTAGACCCAGGCTGTTCCTCACATCAGTCTGTATAGGATTTCCTAACCTTTCAGATAACCATCCTTGGGAAGATAACTCTAAGAACCCTGACCGATTGGAATGGTGTGATCCTACGGCTCACTCAGGCCCCTTTAAAGCGTTTGAAGAAAAATGGTCAGTGCAGGGAAAGTGATTGATCAGGAAGCTCTGTAAATCACGCGGATTCCGTACTGTCCTCCGGCCTCACTGCTAGGGTTCCATCTATGATGATAAATTAGCATTAGATGGGACCTAATGAGTTTACTAAACATTTGGGATTTGTGCTAATAAACTGGCTGGCTGTGAACTAGCAAAGGCGATGAGCAATCCCGCGGCTCTCTCTTATCTCTGTAACATGACAGTTGAACCACGCTTCCAATCTGCGATCAATTCATCATCCGACACCATTGTACATTCTTCACAAAAAGATAATTACTGCTTCCCTGGATCAGAACACTCATATTTCCTTGGAATTGCAGGTCCTGATAGCAGCCTCTGTCACTGCTGCCTTGAGCCCCACTGTACAGCTCTATTTATGGTCATTATTTTCGCCTAAACAAGCCTTTTTCCTCAACTTGATAACGAAACCTGCTATGATGAGGAGGGAACAGTGACGACATTGTTTCCTCTGCGGAGTGCTTTTACATTTAGTGGAGGCCACTGGCAAATATTTTATTCAGGGCATTAGTAAAAGTCTCCACTCGTTAAAACACATCGCTACTATTTCCTAAAAAAAAAAAAAAGAAAGAAAGAAAGAAAGAAAAGAAAAAAGTCCTGTTTTCAGCTCTGATTTGTTAAAAAACAGAGAATAAGAGTAAAGCCAGCCACGTCACAGGGAATAAATCAAGATGTGATTAAAAAGGCTGTAGCCGGTTTAAAAATCACAGGCCCCTTGCCTTCTTGCTTCTCCTTCTGGGTTCTCCCTCCTCGCCTTACAGGGATCTGCCCTGCGACTGGTCACCTCTGTGTGACCCCCGCACACGCAATAAATTACCATAACACATAACTCTGAAACAATGTAAATTAGTTACTGTGCACAGCCTAATAAATGGGAACAAATGAGTTTGGTGCTGGAAAGGGGTCTGGATGCTCTAATTGCTGGGAATAGTTATTCTGGGGTCTTAGCAAACATGGGCCATGACCACTACTCATGACAGACAGCCCGAACTCAGCAAACACACGTCTCACTGGTCTCACAACTGCCTATGGCATTTTTTGTTGTTATGTCTACATATAGGCCCCGGCAGCAGGGAAGAAGTGTCTCCAAACTATAGGACATCCATGTGTGTCAGAATATCCTGAACTGAGACAAGCATGTTTCCATGTTAAACTTTTCTAGGAATTGTGACCAAAAAACCAGGCTCCCAGGGAAGCAAGACAAGTATCCAGGACAAGAGCCCTGGTGATCAGATGCAGTGAGAAAGAACCTGTCCTTCCATTGGGGAGTGGGTGAGGGTAGAGTCTGAACCACACAAAGGCCCAGCTCTGGATGGGACCCTGGCTGCGTAGTAACTTGCATGACTCATTATTTGTTCAAAGTAATGATCTTTGGGGAAAGGACCGTTCTATTTAGAGCTCGCTTGTCACGTTTAATAAATGGCAGTGACTATTGCGCCCCGTGAAGCACTCTCCCAGGTCCTGCTGCCCTCCCTGGGGCCTCCCCTGGCCGGAGACCCACAGCAACCGATGTCTGGGTAACTGATGGCTGCTGCCCAGTGGCCAGCCCAGACCGGTGACCTCTCATGGTAGGGACACGCTGTTCATCCAATCCAATCCCCAACTTGTTTCCTGACCCAATCTTCCGGGTGTCATGGGGCTTATCGCTTCATTGAGAATGTGGAAGTGGATGGGGAGCCGTCTCTGGCCACATGTCCAACAACCAAGTATCAAGAAGAGAGGCCACCCGGCCACCCCATCCCAGCACACTGATCTGATTTACAAACCTGCCCTAATGTGAAACAAATGCTGTGGGTGTGAATTCATACTTCACCGTGAAAGCCCAAGCGTTACTCTGTCTCGTATTAAATACCACATATAACTCTCAGCAGGCTTTATGTTCTGTTTTACTGTCAGCAATGGCTAAAGCCGGCCTAACATTTTGTTTGGCAATTAGGAAAATTTGTAGTGTAATTTATTAAACCAAAAAAGCCAACAACTACATCAAATGCTGAATTCATCCTGTTTTTATGCCAGGGGGCAGCAGGGTTGCCTTTCCAATAATTTAATCATTCCCCTTTTATGGCCTACATGATTTAAATATTCCAAACAGTATTATTTAGGAAATAAAACCCTAATAAGTGAAATTGAGCTATACCACTTCAATAAATACTTAATATAAAGTTAAAATGTTTTAACTTTTTGTAAAGGAGCCAAGAACTCGAAGGGGGGCAAGTGGGACATGCAGCTTGAAAAGGCCACAAGAACCCCTCACACAACTTTCAGCCATGACGTGTGGCACATTAGCTCAGGAATGAAAGAACTGAACACCAAAGCAGCAAGACTGGAAAGAAAGGAAGAACTTTTAAGGGGAAGAGGGAGGAATAAGAACGAAAAGAATCACCAAAGGGTTAGCAGCAGGCTATGAGAGGACAGGCAGGAACCATCAAGGGCACGCCACTCCCGGAGGCAGCTGGTCTGGAAAGCCTGCATATTTAGTAAGACCCTACCTGTGGCATCCCTGAAGGGCAGGGATCCAGGGACAAATGGGCAAGTGCCGTGGGTTTGGGAAGGGAGAGGGACACAGAGTGGGATACTGGGGACAGAGGCCAGAACAAGGATAGTCTTCTGTAAGATACATGATGGGAGATCCGTGCCATGAGACGTTTGTTACACTCCACAGGACGTAGGACACCCAGTGAGCCCTCCAGCCACTGTGGACTTTAGCTAACACATATCAACATTAGTAACCAGTGTCCCATACCCAGGGCAAAATCCTCACACTGGGAGCTTAGAGCAGAGGAGGAAATGGAAAAAGGACTCATGTTTTCAACTCAGTTTTCTGTCCACCTAAAGCAGACCTGGAAAACATTTGGATGCTCAGACAGGCAGCACGTGTTTGTTAGGCAGCTCCAAAGTCCCTGCCTTGTGGTCTCTGCTTTCCTGGGCCCACCTGCAATGCCCAGGCTCCCCCGACCGCCGCCTGTGGGTGGCATTCTATAAAGCCAGGCATAGGGTTCCGAGTGATGAGGACTTGGCACAGATACCTATCTGCCTTACCTGTCAGAACAGTACTTAGACCCTACCTATGGCATTATACCTATGGCACTGAGAGTCTCGGCAAGGATGCTCAAGGAGGAAGCTTGTCCTAAGCTAGGGCAGAGAACATCTCTGACTGCAGAGCCAGAAAGATCAAGTTGACTTGGCTGCAAGGTGTGCCCTCTTCACTGGGCTATAGTCTTCTTGTTCCTATGACAGGCCCTCTCCCTTGTCCTATTGGCCCATGCCAACTGTACTCCTGAGGAAGGTGTACTTCTGGGTCTGTACTCAAGTCTCAGGCTGGTGCTGCATAGGTGTCACCCCTGGATGTCCCTGACCCGTCTCTATACAGTCTAGAGCATCCCCTCTGTACATCTGTCTACAACTTAGACTCTTGGTGGGAATTCCAAAAAAGGCTGCATTGTGCCCTCACAGAAGCCTGGACTAGCCTCCCACGTAAAGGATGGTTCCCCTCTTTATAAATTCACCATCAGGAGGGCAAATGTTTTGCGGTCCTAGAACACTGCCAAAGTTGTGTTTCATTGTGTCACCTGAACATGGCACCCTGCCCTCGGTGCTTTCTTCTAAGAGAAAGAGATGGGAATTACAAGCAGGGGGTGGGGGAATCAGGGGTAGAGGTGGAGCAGGCCAGAGCTGCCTGTCAGGGCAAAGGAGGCCTCCTCCCAGATGTGCAGCAGCTCCTGAGTCTTCCAGCAGAGACATGCTGGAGCCGACTTCTTCCGCTAGTGGGGCCTGGGCTCTGTGTCCTGCAACAACACCACCCGAGCCCCTTCCTTTCTGCACATGGTAAACTCATTTCCTAGAGAATTACCGGGAAGGCACTTGGTATGGCCCTGCTGCTTTCAGGGTATGCTCGCCATCCATAGACATGGGCCCCCTCCTAGATTTTGAGCATTTTCTAATTGAGTAACCTTCAATGAAGGAATTGCAAATGGAGAGGTTTAAGGGTTTATTTTTTTTTCATTTTTCTTAAGGGCATGAGAAATAAGTGATGTAAAAGCAACTAAAGTCAGAGTTCCCCTCTGCTCCTACACACAGTGCTCTTCATCCAATTGCTTGGCAAATTTACAACATTTACAGTTTTGACAGATGTGACAGGCTGTTTTCTGAATAAAACGTTTTAGAAAGTGTTCTCAAACTTCGAGGATGCAATGAACATTAGTTACCCCCAAGTCCGAGAGCTTATAAAATATAGCAAGAAAGCCCTTAACCCATAAAATCCCTCCGCTTATTTTTCTAAATGATAGCTATATTTTTATTTTAAAGCATTCATAATGCCAGCATAATGTCTCATTATATAGAGTTTTAACCGCAAACATTTTGGAGAGATTTGCCACTAAGATAAACAAACAAGAGTAGCGTGTGTTCTGGCGAGCAGTCGGGAGCGGACGGGTGAATGGTTTTCATTTTCTCAGAGTGCAAGCTAAGGCAGCTCTGCCAAGTACAGGTTAAGCTCCTCCAGTTCTCACTTCCTGTACCCCCACTTGTCAATCACTTCCTGTCTGCCACGACAATCTCCATCATTAGAGCCTGGAATTTTTATCTCCTCCAACATGCCTCCCGTAGCTACTGTGAGTTTGAATTCTGATAAATTATTCACCATCTTTGAAAAGTAACCGAAAATTATAGCATCAACTTGAGCCACCTATATCTGGGGAAGATCGCCTTCCTCCTCCCTGTGTGTGCCCCACAAGCTTCCAGGAGGCCAGCTTCTCCTGCGTTCTCCAGCGTCACGAGAAGGCCTCTGGCCAGCCCCAATTATCTTCTGGTGCACAGAGCGTAATTATTTGCTTCCTGTAAGCATGCGTAACAGAACTCTGAGTTTGGACGGCTTTCCATACGGTAATCCAATTCATCCATGCCGTCCTAACACGATTACAGGCACTGGCTATATCTTTGCTCTTCACCTGATAAGGCTGCGGCAGAGGCTGGGATGGTCTGCGTCAACATCCCTCCTGGAGTATAGCTTCTGACAGCCCTGCTTCCAGCCCCTCCCTCCAGCCCTGCATTTTCATAGCAATGGGCTGCCTGCCGCCGCCTGCCCCTAACAGGCAGCACCACACAGCTTCAGCCACTGAAAGAGCTGATGAGAATCTGAGCTGGTTAGGAGTGCTGCGGAAGTCATTGTGAGCCTGTGGCTTGTTTTCCAACCCAGCTCTCCACTGGCCTGGCCTGGTCACCCTGTAGGCCTTACCCAGCCAGACCAGGCAGCCATAAATCTCTGCAGGCCTCTTCAGCCTAGAGCAGAGACGTAAACCCTAGGCCTGATGCTGGCCCTGACATTCTACTCACTGTGATACACACCATCAGCTTATACAAAGATGTGCCATGCCTGATGCACAGTCCTGGCACCGTGGTGGGCACAGAAGCGTGCACACGGTGGGCACTGTTCCTGGTGCCACCCTATCTAAATGAAAGAGTGACACTGTGACTCTGTTAAGCTGCTCTTCCTTTTCTGTTTATTTTCAAGAGTTTATAAAAAAAAATTAAAGGATGAATGAACACGGTGAACTTTTTGCCTCTCTCCATTGGCATACCAGGGAATAAAACAGCCACTCACACCTGAGCCTGGCTGAGCCAAATGGGGCTCGTGCCAACCAGAATCAGAATCTTTGTAGCCATTCCATTCATCCAAAGCGCATTTTAATATTGCCAAATATCTAGCCAATATTTTCCTTCTCTGAAGTCCCCTGTATTAAAATAGACCCAGAACCAAAGAGTGTCACAGCTTCCCAGCCAAGGCCAAGAGGAGGACTCCAGGATTTCGAGGCCTGTTTGATGATAATTATATTCACTTTCAAGAAAACTGAGAAGGAAAAAATTAACAGTAAACTATGCTGTTCTTGCTGTATTATGCATACAGAATGACAATCCATCATTTCAGAAGTTATCAAACAGGTCTCCATTTTGCAGGTTATTCAAATGCTACTGAATAGAAAACCTTGGGTTCCCTAAATGATGTGTAATTAAAATTATTTTTAAAATCCTCCTTGACAGGCCGAGGCTTAGCCAAAATGTAAATGACATTAAAGAAGACAATGAATTTAATTTTATTTAATGTCCCTTTTTGCAGATCCTCATTTACATAGCATTTTTAACAAAAGCGTTGACCTTATAAACGCTGGCATTTGTACAGCTTCGCCGAGTTGGATTTAATCACGCTCGTGCAAGGCCATGAGGGAGGGAGCTTTAACTTCTCCGCTTGGAGATGGAGTACGAATAAAAACATCGGGACTGGTCAAATGTTTATCCACCCTGCTTCTGAAAACAACCTGACAAGAAGATGTAAGGGGCTAGGGAATAACCCAGTGCTGTTTGTAAGGCTTGGTAATAATCATACATAATCGTTTGGAAATATAGCTAATAAAAAATATAATGAGTGTTCAGCAAAATCGGCATTAGGCCCAAATTACATGATATTAATACTTGAACAGGTGCAGAAAGGGGCTTTAAATGAGGTAAATGAATAAATTGTCCCAGAGCACAACTGTGTGTGCTGACAAAAAGTCAATCCCATGAATAATTCAGCAAGCAGGACTGCCAGCAAAGGTCGGCTCTCTTTGACCTTTGTGACAGGAAGTGAAAGGAAACACTGTTGACTAAAAAAAGGAGAGAGAGGAGAGAGAGAAAGAGAAGGGAAGGAAAAAGAGAAAAAGAAAACCTCCAGTCCTTTTGGGCTACCGTTCTGCAGTCACTTTAAAGGTGTGAACTTAAAACACACAAATGAATCAAAGCAAGGCTTTGGAGGGCTGAGAGGGAGCACAGAGCTAAAATCTCTGGTACTTACACCCTCAGACCAGAGACAGTGTGAAATCGCAGACAATGAGAGGTTAAGCAAATAATGTTTTTCTACAACCCAATGTCAATTATGTATAAAAATCTGAGGTCAGCTGAAAAGTATTTTCAGAGCCCACAGGGCTGAAATTCTGTAACAGCTGTTAAATATGACAAAACTTCATGCACCCCCCCCCAAAAAAAAGAAAAACTACAGCCATTCCAAACTCTGTATGAAAGAAAATAGGATAAACAGATGTCTGGCTCCCAGACAGGAAAGTAGGGACAGACTTGGAATGATAAGTCTCCCAAACTCTATAGACTAATGCCAGATTTATTGGGGAGGGGGCACTGCCTGCTGCAGAGATGCCAGCAAGCAGGACGCCAGAGACAGTGCCATCTGGAACCGCCCCGCAGAGCGTGCTCTCAGCTGCACACAACCCACGGTGTGCAGCCAGTCCGAGTGGGCAGCCGCATTGCCCTGCTCCTGAGTCCTCCACAGGCTGCAACAGTTGGACCCTGTGTTTCAGTGCTCCCCAAGCGGAGCAAGGAAGGGGAGGGTAAAGTGATGTACCTTCCCCAGGCATTTCCAGAGCTCCTGAGGAAACAGACCCGGATGGCACAGTCGAATAATGTGAGCCCAAGTGTGGTTTTGGTTTAGCAGCTACGCCGACATCCTGTAATCACTTGCAGCCCTTGGAATGTACGGGTGAAACAGGAGAGATTTATCTGCTCATATTTGGGATATGTGGACAATGGGTGTTCCTAATGAAGACCATCTGCTTTTCTGTTTTCCCAGAAAACATTATTTCATGAGGAAAATAATACTCCCTTCCTCTTCAGCAATACCATAAAAATTCATGTATGTATATGTGAATGTGTATGCGTTTGCATACACACACTTGCATACGTGAGGGGCCTTGGCTGTGCATGGCCATGTGTGTGTGCACACAAGTGTGCATGCGTGTGTGTGTGTGTGTGTGTGGTATGAGGAGGTAGGCCTGACTCTTTGTAGTCAGTTCAGTATATGCAGATATGTTCCTGTGGTTGTCTCTTACAGGTCATACCTTCAGAATGCTATATTCCTTCTCGACTTGGTAAGTTGCTATATTATTTTAAATACATGGAACTATAAAAAACTGTTTCTCCAACAGTGTTTTATGTGGGGGGAAAGCAGTTCACATAAGGAAAAGCTTTATAATAAATGAAAAGATTTCTGATGGGAGACATCCTCCCTACCCCCCCCCCCACTCTGAAGTGTCTTCCATGCCATTTGTAAGTATCTAATACTTCTGAAAGATAACTAAACTAAATTGTGTAATTAATTGATTTAAGGCATCAGGGCCTATAGAATGTGATTACCCTGTCAGAGCAGGGAGCTTACTTCCCTGTTCTCATAACACACAAAGCAGTCTCAACATGTGGAAGAGCTTGGTGTGGGCTGGAGCAAATGTGGGTCCATTGATCTCAATTCAGGTTGGAATTATTGGTTTATATCCTCAGGACAAATATGCTTTATCTGGTCAGAACCTGCTAAATGTATACAAAGGCCATAAGAAGCCGGCGAAGCACATTGTATAGAATTCTTAAGCCAACTAACCAAGTGAGGACAAGACTGTTGGGGACCTGTAAACTCACCGATCTGATGGGACATTTTATTCTGCAACATTCAAGAGGAAACCCAGGCTAAAACTCAAGGGAAGCAACTGATTTTCAGAGGCAATCCACAGCATACAGAAACGATCATCATTATGAAATTGAAGCACATCTCTGTTGCAAATGACCACATTGCTCCAAAGAGATCGCCTGCTGAAGACGAGTCTCTCTCTTTGATTAACACAAGCTGTCCTAGCAAACACTAAATTCATTTTTTTCCTCTTCTAGAAATATGCCTTAAACTGGAGATAGTGCCAATACCACAATCAGTTCACAGGGATTTACAGCAAGCAACAAAATACTAATAACAAGTGACAGCTCTCATAAGAATGCTAAAAATGTTCACTGTATTTGTGAGAACATAAAACTATCCTTACCTTAAAATCCCTAACATGGAAGGTGATTAAAATTCCTATAAAATTGTCATATCTTTGAATTTAGAAGCAGAGCAGATTTTTCATCAATAATTAAGACCTCCAAAGCATTTATGCCAAGCGTAAATGGAGCTTCAATCCTCCTTATTCAAATAAACATGGTAAACCCATTAACCAAATGTTTTTACATTTTCCCCTTCCTCTTGTGCTTCTAGAATATCAATGATCATATACTTCTCTTAGGTTAAAAAGGTATAAGTGGTCCTTGCATACATTTTAATTAAACAAATATAAGAAAGACCCCCTCAGAGGAGAACTAAAGAGTAAATTTTGTATATCAGAGGAAAGCACTACCCATCATGTGATTAAAAACTGAGTCTCAGATGTTATTCACTATCAATGTTCAATAAGTGATGGAACAGTGAACAAACCCAAAGTGCTTTTAAAGGGGAAATCAGTGTCTAAAATGTGAGTCAAACCAACATGGCCCCTCCACCATCATGGCATATTTTTTTTAATTATGATTTAAAACCAAACCACATTTAAAATCTCCAAGTAGAGAGCTGAAGCATTTTCACAATCTTGCAGTAAAGGCTAATGTGGACTGCTTTTCAAGCATCTTCCACTCAGACAAGATTCCAATGGCTCTACAGTACACTTTGAGCCCATCCAAAAAAAATAATAATAAAGTAAAATAAAATGAGTTCCATCTCAAGACAACAACCCAAAGCTGCATGACTTCCATAGCCACAACACCGAAACAAATACAATTACATTGATTTCTGTAGCTCCAGTTTCGTAAAGTGTTGAACTTGTTCTCAACTGCCTGAGTGATGGCCACAACTGGTCAGCCCTATTTGATTACTAATAAGAGAGCTGTCCCTTCTGTCAGATACCAAACATTCTCCACTAAGCAAACAGCTATTCCAGCTAGTTAAACATTAGCAATGCTCCCCACTGGTGCCGCAGACTTCTTTAGGCTTAACTCGTGGGGTTTTCCGGGTTTAATTTTTCAGACCCTGGACAGCAAAGTTCATGATCAAAAGATAACTTTGTAAGGAAAGCTGCTGAAACTCAACCCCTCTTCAAAACAGTCTAACCCTCTGCCTCACAAAACTGGTGTCATATATACACGTCTAACATTTATTCGATTTGGGTACCAATTTCAAAATCTGCAGTCAATCACACACTGGCCCCTTGCTGCTCCCCATTGTTGGGAAGAAAGAAATCTCCTCTCCTCCTCAGAATAGCCGGGGTGAGTCAGGAGCGGAGGGTGGCAGTGTTTTTGTTGTTTCCACTAAGGCAATGCCAAGTGCACATTAGCACCATTAGGACTAATGATTGGTATCTTAAAAGGATGCCACGTTGCCCAAGGAACATGATAAATGGCAAGATGAGGAACAGCAAACTTAAAGAATGCATATAGCTAATCTAGTTATGGAAATTAATGTTGGAAATGTAACCAGCATGTGTAATTAGTTTCAATTATAACAACTTTGGTTTGTTAGTTACATATTTGCTACTTGACATAAAACGACAGCCACAATTGGAAAAAAATTAGGAGACATTTTGCAACTAATTGAGAGCAGATTAAATTCATTCTACCACTGGGTGATGATTGCAAGAGTACCACCACCCACGCTTCAACTTCAATGAACATCCGAGGTAAAAATAATAATAATAATAATAACAATAATAATAATAATGCAAAAAATGAAATACTTGTTAACAAATTAGCAGAAAGCATTTTATGACATATCTCTGGGTTTAGAGCCAGAGACTCTCTAGGCATAAAGTGCTCCTCACAGTGAGAGCAGTGGCAGATGAAACTGCTTCCCTTGACAACTCGCAAGCAATTACTGAATCCCCACAGAGCAAGCCACCGGGTTTCCACGTCAACCCACCTGTGCACGCGGACAAATGGCGCAGTGCACAAGATGAGCCCAACAGCAGCCTCAAAGCTAAGGAGCCACTGGAAACCAAGCAAGGCAGAGAGTTTGGCTTGCTGCTACCATTTTGTTTGGAACATAAAGAAGTCATCCTTACCTGTCAATGATTACAGGGTCTGATGGCGTCTCGTTCCGATTGCCACAACTCTTCTTGTCGCAGCACCGGCTGTGGGGCAATTGTAAACATGGCTTTTAGTATTCATCCCAGCTTCCTCTGTCCGACTTGTAATTTTTTTTTTCAAAGTCTGACAATGAAGCGGTAGGAGTCAAGAAAATAGTTTTCCCACTTAGGCAGCCTGACAAATTTCAACCTAGTGAGTTAACACGCTCTTCAGCTAAACTTCTGTTGTAACTTCCTGCCAGAAGGAGCAGAGTTAAACGCATCTATTAATACTAGCGGGGTAGCCAGAGCTCCTATACAAATGATGATGCTAAAATGCAGAAAACACGCTGTTGGTGTTTGTCTTTGCAGTGAACTGAGGAGGAAAGGCGGGAGGCTGGGGAATAGCTTTTCACAGCTTCGGCTTTTGTTTACCTCCAATTGTCAAGCTGTTATTTCTGGAAAAGATGCAAGATGCCACCTCTAACCAATATTTCTTTGGGGGCATTTATTAATTATAAGCACAAAAGCATGCATCAATCTATCACAAACGTCTATTGTCGCTTCTTTAAGCCCACCTTAACTCTGTTATTGAAACTTTAATTAAAGCAGAAACGAAACAAAAATGTTATGCTTCTCGCATTTTAAAAAAGCATACTTGTATAATGGTTACATGTCTAAATTAGCTAAATTAACACCATATGGTAGGCAAAGTATATAAAGCCTTTTAAAGCTGACAGCTAAAGTGATTAAAGAAAGTCTACAGTCTTCCACTTAGAGCTTAAATCACATCTGTGCGCTTTCTATGTTAATTGCTGTACATGCAGAAGTGGATAATAAAGAAATTCCACTTTATTGGTTGTAATTTATATTTATTACCTGATATGAGAAAAAGTCAGCTTTTGTATATTGGTGCTGTAACAATACCTCTGCTCAGAAGTGGCATTCAGGCAACAGGCAACCATAGCCGAGGAGAGTATGCCCCTCAGAGTACGGGGCCTGCTACTGTAGGCTGCAAGCCTGCACAACCTTTCCTTATTATTCCTTGCAACTATATTTCACATGCCACACATACAAAGTCAATGATGCGTTTTTATTCGCCATGTAGGGGCGAAACTCTTGTGGTAGTTAGAAAAAAACAGGTGGGAAATTGCTCTTCTGACAGAGATCTCAAGTAACGGCACGCTATCTAACAACAATATGAACGATGCATCGCTGCTCTAGGGAAGAGGTTAACTGACAGAATCACAATCCAATTCTCACATACACGAGCTCTGTAATAAGTACAAAAGGCTTTCCTTTTTATCAATAACAGACAATTGTACGTCTCAGGATGCGAGCATTGGAGAAGGGAGTAGTCAAATGAGTCCCAGTGAACTCTGGCTCCTGCGCGAGAACAGATGCATCCCCTGGTCTGTTTCTTTCTTTCTTTCTTTTTTAACTGTATTACTATGACACGGCCAATATGTTAATCTGCTCGGCTGAGCAGCGGGTCGCACTGACCATCAGCACTGATGGGGAAATTAGGTAGGAAGCGGCTTTGGCCCAGCCTGGGGCCTCCGGTCTACTACTACTACGTTTCAATGGATGCCCTCTCTCCCGCAGTTGGGTGGGGTGGCCAGGCGCCTGCAAGCGCCGCCTGCATAGACTTGGCTGGCGCCGGGGCCGCCCGCCTCCCGGGGGCTCACCTGCACATGATCTCGTGGGTCAGCAGCACGCGGCACATCTCCGGGTTCTTGTCCTGGCCTTCATAAACGATGGCCTGCATGGGGGACAAGCAGAGGCAGGGGTCATGCAGAGCCTGTGGCTTGGGCGCCAAACCACTACAGGCGCTGCAGGCCTCGCGGGTGGCAGGTGCACAGCCCCCGAGGGGAGGCGACAGACATAACAGGCCACCCTCCCACCCCACCACCCCAGGCACGGGGCCAGGCCTTAGAGGCCTTGCACTGCCGGTTTGCCGAGCTCTTCTCACCGGCGCACGCCCGGCCTGGACTCCAGAGGGCTTCGGGGAGGGCTAGGCAGGGCCCGCCAAGACCAGGGCTCAGCCTACGAGGGCGCGAGGACTCCTACCGGGCTCCTGGACCGTGGGCCACCGCAGCCTGGTGGGATCCTCCGGCCATTGTCTACACTAAGGCCCGATTCCTCTGACGGAAGAAGCCGATCGCAGTACGTTTGGGACTACAGACGCCAAGAGGTCGCGAGGCGCAGAAGCAGCCCTCCTCCCTCCTCGAGCCAGGAGATGCTGGCCCGGCCGGGCTCCAGTCTCCAGACCCGCGCCCTGCTCGCCGCCACCCCCACCCCCAGCCCGAGAGGAGGCCCATGCGACTTAGGCTGCGTGGCTCGGAGTCCCCGACCAGCGGGAAGTAGTGCACAGCAGCCGCACGTGTTCGCACCACGCCGGGGAGCTGGCGGCCCGCAGGAGGGCCCGGGCTCGGGCCGCCCCTGCCCGCGCGGCCACGTGCTCCTCGCCCGATGATATTTGGAAAGAAAGTGCTAATGGCCAATCTGGTGTTTATTTTCAAAGTGCTAACAATGATTTTTCTCGGGTAAAAAGGCAGTGTCTGCGCGCACGCTCGGGTGGGTTTTGAGCAGAGGCTCCGCCAGATGGTGCGAAGCCCTAGGTGCGCTCACGCCGGCGCCCAGCCCGGCTCCACCGCCCGGAGCCGCGGCTCGGCCGCCCTCGCCTCAGCCGCCCGCCTCGCCCAAAGAAGAGGAGAAAAGGCCACTGGGGGAGGGGCGGGAGGCGGGGGCCGCCAGCCGCAGGTTCCGGGCAGAAAATTCCTCCAAGGGGGAGGGCTGCCCTCTCGGCAGTTCCCGCCCCCCCCCCCTGGAAATTACTTCCAACCTCCTCCGGCACTTTCCTGCACTTCCAGGCGGACAAAGCCCTTTCTGCTAGGCGTCCGGGACTGGCTTCCTGGGAAGAGGGAAGAGTCTCCGCCAGCCTCGGTCCGCGGCCTGGAGCTCGGCCCGCTCGGAACCACAGAAGTGGTGGGAGTCACCACAGGCCAACAAGCAGCCTCGGGCTGCTGGACTAGCGGCCTTGGCGACACCAGTACTTCTGAACGAATGACTTGTCCTCCGATGATCCCCGTATTTATATTTGATTTATTTTTTATTTTGTAGCACAAACAGAAATCCATAAACTGTCGGTTCAGCGCCATTGACTCTTTGATCAGTTACTGGGCTATTTCTTTACTTTCCCCCCCCCATCCCCGTCAGTGAGGAGATTAAATGCCTGTGTTTTCTGCACCGTCTATACTGCAAAGGTACCAGGCGAAACGAACAATAAAAGTGTACTTTAAACGAAGCCTCCTGCTTCTCCCATACGTGTGGCACAGAAACTTAGCAGCGCCTGCAAAACCCTCCTAATTAGACTACAACGATTCGCAAAACCTTCTGCCCGACATACAAAGGAAATAAAAGGCGCCTGACAAACAGCAGCCGAGTTCCAGAGCTTCTGTGACTCGGTGCAAGGCTGGCAAAAGGGCACACCACAGTCTGTGTCAGAAAAACAGGTTTACCTGCCAGATCTTTGCTCCAGGAGAAAAACCACACAGCTCTGCGGCTGCAGACATTAAAACCTCATGCTCATGCTGCCTAGGTAAGGACAAACTTTTTCAAAGAGAAACAAAATGTGCAAACTGTGCTCAGAGAATGGGAGGCATGTACGCCAGACTGCAGGAAACGTGAAGGAAGGCTCTTTCCCAGTTGGTGCACAATTCTAAAAGTTAGCATCAAAAATGAAGTGGCCACTTTCATTTCAAGTGCGAAGTGGTGCTTATAAGTATATTTTAATTTCTAAAGGAATCATTGCAGGATGTGTTTAATCTAGAAATTCCATATGCAAACACCCAATACTCTGTTTTAAGAAAGTGGAAACAACGTCCTTATAACAATAACACATCGCCCAAGTACAACATTACCAGCCAGAGACTGAACACCGTCAAAAAGCAATAAGGCGCTTTTCTGTAGTTAATCACATTACTGATAGCCAATAGTTATCATCAGAAAAGTTGACCAAGACAGGTTAAATAATTTAATAAGGAACTGCTTGTAATTATGTTATTTATAAGGTATGACAGAGGGTGGGAGAGAGAGCAGAGCAGTGGATGGGTTTCGGTGACCCCTGGAGCTCAGACTCTGAATTATGGAGATGGGGGGCTGAGAGGTGAAGATGGACTAGAGGAGAACAAGGTGACTTTTCACCCCTGCACATTTAACTTTTAAATCCAAATGCACGTCTCCTGTTACTAGACCATGACACTAGAAAGGAGGAGGGAAAATAACTAATCGAGCTTAACTCGAGGAGCTTTGGGACAGACTTAGTTGTCTTTGCAGGGGGGAGGGATCAATGAAATTATTCCAAACAGAGAAAGAAACGTTTAAATATAAACAAGGGGGTCTTGGAATTTTTCTGTCAAATATTAATTACCATAATTAATTAAGACAGAGTTTGATTCCAATCGCAAGTCATTTAATAAAGCATATATGTCCTGTTTTAATGACAGCATAAACTATTGTACCAACCGCTCCATTTATTCCAATAAATATGGAATTCTCATTAGCATGTCAAGGAAGCGAAATGAAAAACAAATACAGGAGATCCATTTGTCAGTCTGCTCTCTCAGCCTCAGGACAACCCCAGCTCAGCAAAAAGGAAAAAACAATGAGTAGAGAGGCGTAAACTTTCTCACCTGCTTGGTCATTGAATCTATGAGGCGGACGTAGAGATCTTGCTCTGTTCTGACGCCTGTGGCGGGGGGGGGAAAAAAAACGGACAAATTCTCAGCAAGATTTTAGCCTGAACCTCAGGAGGGACACCCGGGCCTCGGCAAGCCAGTATCTGGGAGTACTGCCTCCATTGGGCAGCAAAGCTTTGAGGCAATCCCTACAAAACTGGGTGGGAGACAGAAAACCCCAGTCGCCTCTGACATTTTTCTTTTCTTAATTAAGAGTCTCGGGACTCTTAGGGTTTGCATTTGGAGTTGTAAGAAGTCTGTCTGGCGGAGAGCAGGGCCTGCCTGCAGCTCTGGGCCCATATGGTCATTTATTTTTCGAAAAGAGAATGCACCTATGGAAACAGAGTCCGAACTCCTTCCAGCGCCTCTAGAGGGTTCTTCTCTTTCTAAACAGTGCACAGGAAGTAAGTTATGCTCGGTTTACGGAGCTACTACCCCCATCTCAATAATTAACATTAATTTGCAAAATTGAAAAAAGTCACTTAAAAGTGATGTTCTGCAGGAGCCCTTATCGATCCCCCTTTTACTTTCTACTTCAAGCCCCACCGGTTAATCATGTGAAGTGCCATCGACTTATCGATCGTTTATGTTTTGTTTTCCTTCTATGCCATGAGAAGATTTCGTGTTTACACCCATGTCATTTTAATCTCAAAATCTTTATGTCCTGGAACCATTGCGGGAAGAGAGAGCCAGCACACAGGGCCAGAGGGCAGTCAGCAGGCAACGGTACTTACCATTGCTGTACAGTAGCTGCAGCTTATAGTGAATGCCATTGTTGGTTTTCTCGTTGTTCGGCTCCTGAAAGCAACGATAAATAATTGCATTTAGCGTGGCTGCCATCAGGCGCGGTCACCGCGATCGGTCCCCCTCCAGGATCGAGGCCCCTCGGCCTCACACACTGCAGGCAGGATTCCTGGCTCGCAGCTACGCAGTGATGTCACTTTTCCTGCCGCAAGCCCAGCGTTCCCCTCGCCCCCAGTGAGTCCGAGGGCACAGAGAAGTTGCCCGGCCCTTGGCGGGGCCAGTGCAACCGCACGTGGCGGCGGGGTCGCCGGGCAGAGCACTCCCGCCGCCGAGGGGGGCTCTCAGACCCCGTGCGCAGGCACTGACTGCCCCCTACTCCTGGAGAGGGAGGGTGCGATCGCCAGTGTACACTTACTTTCTCTTTCTCCACAAAGTCCACAAAAGCGGTCCTTTCGATCTCCACCGGCTGCCCCTGCCTGTCGTAGAGCGCCAGCACGAAGTGGAAGAAATTGGATTTCCGGAGGTTGGAAGGCGGCTGCTTCTCGAAGTGCGCCCGCGCCAGCCCCACGCCGCTGCAGGAGGAAAGGGACAGCGGCCCGGTGAGCAGCGCGGCGCTGGCCGGAGGAGGGGGCCGGGCCGGGCCGGGGCCAGGGCGCGCGGGGGCGGCCGGTACGTACCTCTGGGCGGCCGTGTTGGCGTCCACCACGCCCGCCGTGTGCATCCACGAGCGCACCGGGTTCATGCCGCTGCCCAGCGGCTCTTCCTTCATGGTCGTCCCCCCGCGCGGAATATTCTCCTGAATCCCAAACATGAACACTGCTTGTGGCGGCCGCGGCTCCCGGCCGAAAGCGCGTCCGCGGTCAGCGGCGCTCGGGGCTCGGCGGCAGGAGGCTGCCCTGGCCGCCCTGGCCCTGCTCGGCGCCTGCGGTGCGGCCCGCCGCCGGCTTCAGCCCGTCCCGGGCAGGCGCGGCATACACCGGCGGCCGGGCGCTGCGGACGGCCGGGGACGCGGGCGCGCTACACCGGCGGCGGCGCGGCGCTTCGGAGGAGCAGGGCGCGGTGGACGCAGTGGCCGCGGCGGCGCTTGTTGTTGTTGTTGTTTGCAGACGCACTCAACGTGGTGTCATCCTAGCCAGGCGGCGTCCGCGGCTGCAGGACACTGCGGGATCGCCCGCTTCTGGCGCGGCCCGCCTGCTCCAAAGACAAATAAACGGGGCAGTGAGTGCCGCGGCGCAGTCCCGGGCGCAGGCGGGGCGCGGCGGGGCCTGGAGCGGCGCGCGCAGCGGACGGAGGCGCACAAAACTCAGCCCTCTCTCCCCGAGGAATGGACCCTTTCCCGGGAGCCAAAACTCGAAGCCCCCGGGAGCGGCGCTGTCAGAGGGTGACGTCGGGGGGCGGTGCCTGCGCCATATATGGGAGCGGCCGCCCCTCGCCGCGCCCCTCGCCGCCGCCGCCGCCGCGCTCGCCGACTGACTGCCTGACGGCGCCGCGAGCCGGCCCGAGCCCCGCGAGCCCTGCGAGCCCCGCCGCTGCCGAGCGCCACCGAGCGCCGCCACCGCCCCCGGCCACGCGCCACGGCTCCTCGAGCCCAGCCGCAGCCGAGGAAGTTACCTCCCGCCCAAATAAATCTGGCAAAGAAACGAGCGCAGCTAGTGCATAAGTGCTGCTTGGCCCGTTATACCTGCCCACAAGACCTGCCACACAGTCAAAACACCATGGGCCGGAGGAGGAGCACCCCAAGTCGCCCACAAGCATACAATAAATGCCAGGGCAGCACTAGCCCTGGGGCGTCCCAAAGGGAACAGGAGAAAGAAGCTGGAAGGGCGCACGGGAGGGATTCCAGGGGAGGGAGGAACAACAACCGACTGGGGGGAAGAGGGTGCCTAGACCCCCTCCTGTAGCTGCACACACCCCGCCGCCACCAGGGCAAGAGGCGCAGCTCAGTATGATTTCTAGGCAGACCTAAGGCTGCTGCAGGGCCAGTGTGCCCACATCTGAGCCCCTCTGGGTTTCCCATACTTTCTACCCAGGCAGAGCCCGCTGAGTGCGGGGGAGGGGGGCCCGGGGTCCACGTCGGAGACAGGTTCCTTCAGATGCCCCCTCTCCCTCCGATGGTCAAGGGAGTTTCAGGCCCCGGCCTGTCCTTGGGCGCGGCAGTGACAAAGAAGGCTGGGCCCTCTCTGGGCTGAGGGAAAGAGCGCTTGGCCTCTCCGGTCACCCGGAGCTAGTGTCCGGCCTGTTACGCGCTCGGAGCAGTAGCCAGATCTCCCCAGCTCCATCCGCCTGAAAAGCAGAGCAGATGCGGTAGGCGCCAGGGACCCTGCCCTGTGCGCAGCCCGGCCTGGGTGAGCGCGCGTCTTGCGGCTCCCCGATCTGATTTCGAGGAACCAGGAGGGCAGCTGGGAATCCGGCAGCGGCCCTGATTCGGTTCCCAGACGCCCGACCCGCCCAAAGGAGAACTGTGCGACGAGGGACAGAAACTCAAGGGACGACCTGGAGATGTCCCAGGCTCTTTCCTGCCACAAGAAATAAGGCCCTTCTGGTTTTAAAAGAAGAAAAAAAGAAAAGGTTTCTGGGCACAAGTGTCGCAGGGCAGCCTCTTCCCGCCGGGCCTGGGGTAGCTCTTCCTTTTTTGTGAACTGGTGGCATGTGTACGTTAATATTTTAATTAATCGGGAAAATCGAAGTCCGATTTACGTTATCTGGGGAGCCCCCACACGCCACTTGGAAGGGGTGAGAGAAAAGATGTGCTGGAAAGCAATCTATTTTGCTGGTGTTGGGGGTTAATGACTATTGCCAAAGATAAGTGAATTATCAAAGCTGTTGCGCCAGTCCCATCTCAAAATCCATTACGGGGCCGGCCGTCTAATTAAATACGTAAGTATAATAAAATCATATTTTATGACTATTTGAGGGTAATGAGATTAGTCTTTAGAAGCGATCGCCACATATTAAAAATGCCACTGTCTATAGAATGTTAATAACCTTAAATCAAAGTGTATGGAAACTCCTCACGATAAATTAAAAGAAAATTTCTGTATTCCTAATAAGCCCGTCGTTTTCCACTCACAGCAGACCCCCATGCAAGAGGCAACACTTTTCTCCTGGAAAGACAACACAGAATAAAGTTGGTCATGGGTGGAGAGTGAGGTTGAGAGACGCTTTGTCTCTGTGTGTTCCAAGGCTTGGGGGCTCACACAGGGTGATCGACAGAATATGCTAAGTGCCTTTTTAGGCAGAGATGAAGTTGGGAAAGTGATACAATGCTTGCTTTGTAGCACACTTCCTAAAATGTCCAGCCTGAGTTGTAGGTGCCCGTCCTAGAGCTAAGGCAAGTGTCATGCTTAAAATCATTTACAGTATCTTTAATTCAGATTACACGCGCCAAGGCGATTTAAATCTGATTACCAAATTAGAAGGTTTAAAAACAAATCCTTCTAAATCTGATACTGTTGACTAAAGAGGGGGAGAGAAAGTTCCATAAGCCCATCACATAAGGTAACGATCCTGCCCCAGAAAGAAAGGGGGTTTTAAACCTTTTTGACAACAAATGCAGCTGCCCCGCTATTTTGGACGATATTAAGCGAAAATGAATGCAAATCTGTGTTCGGCAGCCATCTGGCCCGAAATGGGGGAATCAGCTGTCTCACAACAGGCTTGGAGGCTGAATCCATTTCAGCTCATTTTCTACATCATCTGGTCGCGCACCCAAAGCGTGGAAAATACGGTCTTTATCATTCACCAACTTTATCTTTTTTGTCACTCTACTGCTGGCTCTGAGCTGTGAGCACAAGGTCTCGCCGTCCAGGCAGGGTCTCCACCCTAGCCTGCTGCAGAGGAGCCTGGGTGGGCAGCCCCCACCCCGCGCCACCCCTAGATTTTCGATTTGATGGGCAGCGAGGGACAGAGCACCTAGGCCAGGCGGTGGGGGAGGGGCTGCTGGTCAAAATCCCCAGAGCCAACCAAGGTGTAGGGAGCACCTCCCTCAGGAGCTCCGCCCCACACCTCGCTGTTTCTAGGAGAGCTAAAAAGCCAGAATCCAAGAGGAGAGTACCGGAGAACTGACTTGTACTTTGGAAGTTGTGCCGACCTGCGCCGGCCAGTGACCTAGCCCATTCTCCCAGGCAGCTCCTAAGGGTCAGACGGGGGCGTCCAGGGACCCAGTTGGAAGGACCCAACCTTTACCGTGGGCCCTGCCGGCCGCGACTGCCGCAGCGATCACTCCGGGCCCCGAGCCCAACGCGATTTGCACGGGTGGCCCTAGAGCTGCCGCCGCGCCGCCGCCTCCTTGGAGGGTGGGAAGTATTCCTTTTGTGCGGATTTACGGGGAGAGGCTTCAATGAGCCCCCTCACATTTGCATTTAAATAGCAGCATCAAGCGCTTCGCGTGCCACACACCAGTGGGCTCCCAGATGTCAAGCCGGAGTCAGTCAGATGGCCAGTGCCCAGCTGTCCTCCCTACGTCGTGCCGGAGCAGGCAGTGACCTTAAAGAGACAGCGCTCACCGCCCCTAGAGCCCGGCTCCGGGTGCCGCTTGAAAGGCAGCCCTTGAGTCACACTGTCTTTTGGGCATCACCTGAAATCTGGAGGATGGTCCAACCTCCCAGGACCTGCATCCAGGCCCACTTGGTGCTGGCTGTCCTGGCCGCTGCGCTCCACTAGGTCCTCATCCCCTGCCCACCGGCGGTTCAATGTGCGCCAAGAAGACACGTCCCTTACAACTCTATTTATTCCCTGCCCCCACTTCGGTGTGGGGCAGGACCTGGAAAGGGAGTTGGGAGGGGGGCGGATGGCCTGATTCTGGCCTCTGATCCACCCCCTTTAATTTTTCACCAAATTATATCCCAGGGCACTAAGGATGCAGGGGACCAGGTGCCGCAGAGGCAGCACCTACCCAGTGCCCAGGGAACCCTGTTTGTACCCTTTCTTGCTCTACTAGCCACCCAGGGCACCTACCAACCTCCCAACCATCCTTCCAAAAGCAATAAACTCCATTTCTGGCGTTGAGAAACCCCAGCCAGAAATTCCTGGAAGCAGAAGGCCCTGGAGTATCAGAAGGTATACAAGCTCCAGTGGGAGCGGCACCGTCACAGGGCACAGGACCACAGGCCCAAGCTACCTGGTTATGTCACTGGAGCCTTCGGTTTTTTGAAAGGGTGAGGAGCAATGAGCCCAAGTCCCGCGGTTTTGTGTCCACACCACCAGGGTTGAATTTCAGGAGCTGCCCACCCCCATATCCTCAGTGCCCCAGGGCTAAGCTCAGACTATGCAGTCGCTGAGCCTCCAGCCTTTCACCAGTGGGGGGAGGGGGTGTCAGGAGCTCATCTCAGGCAGAGTCTTGCAAAGAACTCCAAAAGCGAGAGCAGGGTTGGCCCTGTGCCCGGGGGTAGGAGGCCAGAAAGGCTGGAAGAGGATCACCAAGATTTCTTGCACCGTTGACAGGGTGGAACTGCCACGCGCATTGACTCAAGCTGACCGCCTTGGGTAGGCTAGGCCTCGCGGCCCCTAATGAAGGCCAGAGTTCTACCTTATGGCACAGGGTCACTTTGGCTGGTAAACAAAGGAAGAAGACAAGCAAGGGTTCCTTGCATGGGCCATTGCAACCTGTTTAACTAAACAGCAAGAGAAGCTGGCCCAGATTCGGTTCTTTCAGGGATCATAGAATATCCCTTCGCCTCTCTCCAAGAAAAAATGCAAGCCAGTGGACTTTTGGCAGTAGGAACCAAGGCCAGGCGGTGCACCCCGCCTGCCCTTGAAGGCAAATACCTGGCACATGGGGTACCACTTACACCTTTCTATAAGGCAGGGATCCGGGTGGGAAGTTCATGAGAAAAAAGCAAAAACTTGAGGGTCGTAGGCTCCTGTTTTCCGTGCCGCCTCCTCCCACAATATTTATTCTGCATAGCTAAGGTTCCCAAATCCCGACCTCGGGTACAGAAGAATTCTCCGAGTGAAAGCGTGCAGGCGCCTTCTCAGGAGGCGACCAAGTTTGACAAACAGCGCCTCCTGGGGTGGGGAAAGCGGAGTGCCGCACAGCTGAGAGGCGAGCCGGAGCGCCCACCCGCCTCGGGACTGGTGGCCCCTTCCGCCTCTGCTGGGGTCCCTGACTCCTGGGCATCCAGCGCACCTAGGCCTTGAAGAACTGATAATCTCAGGGACCTATAGAAACCACCACGCGCGGGCTAGTCCTAATTGCTGCCCGTGTGCGTCCGCTTTCTGGAGCCACCGGGAGCAGGGCACCTGGCCTGCGCTGGGAGCTTCATGCGCACTCCCTAGCTGGAGAGAAAGGTGCACTTCAAGTGATCCTGCGGGGAGCAGCGGACGTGACAATGAACTAGCTCAACCATCTCGCTGGAAAGCCCCAAGATTCTTCAAATGGGGCCGAAAAGAGCCGGTGTACTCCTGGGCTCCAGCAGCATGCGAAATGAGAAGGCAAACATTTAATTATTGTCTCTCTGTCCTTACTTTTTTCCCCCTGGCTCCTTCGGTCACTTTGGCTGACCCTACAGTTCGGAGTGAGCCCTGGGGGCTCTTCAGTCATACCGAGAATCCCAACTGAAACATGAGCAAGCTTGAGTTTCTCCCATCGCACCTTACAACCTTAAAGGTCGCCTCTCCGCAAAAAAATGCTCTTGAGGAGCAACTGAGCTTTGAAAGACAGCTGGTGTGTGATGGGGTCTCTCAGACTCTAAAAGGAGCAGCGCTTTAGCAACAAGCTGGGATTTCCCTAGCTCCGTTCAGCTGCGTCCTGAAGGCGGTCTTGCAGGATGCACCAGAATGAGCGCTTGGGACACGAAGTCCACGCTGCCCGCCAACTTACAGAGCAAACTTTCCCCAGAGAAGTTTCTGGATCGAACAGCGTGCAAAGTGCGCCAATCGACACTTAAACAGAACCAAACTGTACAAACACGGATCGATCAGATAATTTCAGATATTATAATTGGCTTTAATTAAACACACTGCGTTCTAATTAACTCTGAAATTTTAGCATGCTTTGGGACACTGGTGTCTGATTTGATATCGTCAGTCCAGATGTCCTAATAAAATTGAATCCTCCACTCAAGACTTCAATACTCACTAAGAACAAAATGCAAATTAAATGTAAAACCTAAAGTATCGCCAAAGGTGTAATCAAGAAAGGTGTCTCAAAACTTTTCACTTTTTATTACGCAGTAGTTTAAAAATGCAGATTACATTCTAACAAGACGTCTCCAGAATGTCATAAATCTTAACTCCTTCCTGGACCTGGTGGGTGCCATGCGTGGCTGGAAGACCCAGACCCTCTGAAGTTTGCTAATGGAATTCCTTATTGAAACACGGGTTCGTGAACAGGTTAAAGGCGTTGAGGACAGGATGAGGGTAGATCTAGAAGGGTGGCCTTTGACAGCCATTGAGGACTTTCTCTTCCAGGACCCTCTCTCACTCCTAGCCTCGCGCACCTGAACTCAGTCACTACACAGCCATCCCAGGACGCAGTCGTGTGCGGTAGGGCTGAGTTAACCAGTAGGTGACCTACTCTGTCGCTGGGATGGCAAAGGATGAAGCAAGCTGGGAGGACAGAGAAAGCTCCCTGCCCCTGGGCAGATATAGTGAAGCCCTCCACCTGGCCTGCACAAACGCTTTGGTCAGGGAGCTTCTGAGAGGGAGAAGGGTTGGACAGCGGGCGGCTGGCAGCAACAGGACTGCTCCTCCAGGAAAGTCAGGCGTGGGTCGGGCCGAGCGCGCTCGCGCGCCATAGTCTGTGGTGACACACGTTCTGTCACGACTAAGATTCGTTATCAACTCCGAGGGTCTGCTAAGTTTTAGAGATTAGGATGAATCCAACTGAAAGGAAGCTATTCCCACATTAAACATGTGTATGTTTTCCATACTAATGGAGTCACTTAAAGCTGTTGCTAATTTAACTTTATAAAAAGGCCACACTGATGTAATTTGCATTTTCTTTAGGATATTGAAATAAAGAGAAAACTGCTGGGCGGCGAGGCTGCCCAGGGCATAGCTAGGGGCCATGCAGAAATAAAAACAGATAAAGAAAAGAAGAAAGAAAGAAACCGACTTCTCTTCTAGACTATTAATAAGCAATTTGTCCCGCTGAAATTTACATTGCAAAGAGAAGAGCGCCCGCAGCCGCAGCGGCGGGGCCTGCACAGGCCGGGGCAGGGAACTCCGCCGCACTGGTGGGGGCAGCCTTTGGGCGACCGAAACCCTCTTCCCCGGCGATCTACGCGCAGCTTTGAAGTTGGTGTCCTTGCTGCCAATCCGCCGACCCCCGCCCAACACACGCGGTATCTCCAGGCCACTGTCAGCAGGGGCTGCTTTGGGGGAAAGAGGGATCTGGGACTTGGGACTAAGCCAGCGCCCCCCACACACACACACACAACTGAGGCCGCAGTGGGTGATGGGGAGGGTGCCCCGGGGAATGTCTCTTTGCCCAGGGACCCTTGGACTTGCGGACCCCCATTCCCTACAACTCCTGCCCAGGCCTTAGACTAGAACGACGAGAATAAGGATCATTTTGTTTTTCCAGCTTGGCTAAGCTGCCGCCCTGGTTCAAGTGAACTGCTAGTGTGAAGCTGTGTCCCCCACACACCACCTCCCCGCACCCCCCCCCCGTCACTGCCCCGCCCGCGCGCCGCCCGCTGGAGCGGCGGCTGGCGAGCCTAGCGTGGGGCCAGGGCGCCATCTATGGGCGCCGCACGGCTCAGGCCGCCGCCGCCCTCGCCTCAGAGCCGGCTCCACCTCCCGCCTACCCGCGCTCTCCCGCGCTTGCATCGCAAGGCCTGCCACTTATCACAATTATCCGACGCACCTGTGCCTTTTTGCTTATCAAACATTACTTGAGAGTGATGCCAAGTTCTAGGCACTAGATTAAAACTTCCCAAATGAAGGCGCGCTCCTGCCTGCGATTTTTAGGCGCGAGATTAATAAAAGTCACGAAATGTAAGGATAACACAATTTGATTTGTTAGTCTAACTCTGCGATTTGAGACTTGATGTCCCCAAAGACCAGGCGAGCTTTTCCCCTTTATTTATTTTTATTAAAACATCAATCTGCGCTGGAGCTGGGTGAACTCGGTTTCACCTGGAGAACATAAAATTCTCCATACCCGAGAAATAAGCACCTTTCATAAATCAATGGTATTCCTGACACATCGATCAATTTGGGGTTGTTAATCCGAAAGCAGGAGTTTTAATTGCTTCCCGCACTCTCATCCAGGCACCGACACGCCCCCTCCTTTCCCCCGCCCCCACCTCACCCAGGTTCTCACTTTTGCTGGGGTTGGGGGTGGAACAGAGATCGAAAAATCCGGGTACTTCAGCTAAAGCCCCAGAAACCTCATCTGCCTGCCACGGTAATCCTCCCTTGCCTTCCCGGGATCCTGCCGAGAGACCAAAGGGACCTGCCACCCAAGCCGCTAGGCATTCCCGCAGTCTTCGCCCGCGGCCACCGCGCTCCCGATCACCGCAAAAGTTCCCCGGGAGGCCAGGACCTCGCGTGCCAGGGATCAGGCACCGCATCCAGTGCCCGACGCTCGGCTGCACCGCACAGCCCGCCCCTGCACCCTGAGGCCGGCCCTGGAGCTCAAGTCCTACTGCCCGCGACGCGCGAAGTTCAACTTTGCGGGCGCCGAGGTCGCCGTGGGGCCGCGCTGGGGCGGGAGGCCCCGACGGGATCGCGCGGGTTCGCGCGCTTACCCGAATGGTAGAGCCTCTCCTCCGACGGGCGTGGCGGGCGCCAGGGCCGTGAGGTATCGGCGTCGCCTGCGGCAACCTGGAGGTGTGCCGCTCCGTGCCTCCCCACGTTCCCACCTCCCGCCCTCCGGGAAGAGCCCACGGGCCCGGCCGCGAGAGCGCAGTACGCACGCGCCGCGCTGCCTTCCACCGCGGGCGGTGGCGGCGACGCGGCGGGCGGGGGGGGGCAGAGCAGGGCGCTAGGAGGTGCCGGAGGCGACCCTGCAGCCCGCCCGCTGAGGTGCCTCGGGGCCACAGCTGCGTCCGCGTTAGCCGCCTGGGGGACAGGCCTCGGGGGAGCCCCTGGGGCCACGCACGGGGCCCCTCTGCCTGGAGGACTCTTTGCGAAAGCTGGAGCGACTCCTTCATGCAGGGCCCTAAGGGCAGTAGTAACCCGCCGTGACCCAGAGAGTGCATCGGGCCTCTAGTAAACACCAAGTGGGTGGACACTTCTGCACTCGAGTCTGGAAGTGGATCCCAGGATCCGAGTTGCTAGAAGCTGTCGATGTAAAGCGTGCTCACACTCCCTCGGGCAGAAGGTGGGTCAGGGTCTCCTGTTCTCTTAGTGTAGGTGAATACAGCTCCCAACCGGTCTATTGCTAATTTAATGAGATGCACTTTGCTGAGCCGTTAGAGAGTCAAGAGGTTGTTCACAACGAAAGCAAGACCAGGATTCCCCGGAAAGCCACCAGGGAAAAAAAAAATACCTGGCCAGCTCCAAGGTAGTCTGGCTTCCAGGGCAGCTTCTGCTGGCTGGGGCCTCAGCTGCCCTCTGGGGGCCAGACAACCCCCACCACCACCACTCCCTCCTCCCTCCACCACTGATGTCACTCAGCAAGTGGCAAAGGTGGAAACTTTATTAGACACCTGCAGCTCCATCTCCAAGAAAAGGGGTCCAGCATCCCTGACCTGAAGTTGGGTTGGAAGATAGCTCAGACACTTGACTCCTCTTCTTCTCTCTAATGTATCTATCCTTCAGCAGGAAATGGGAGCTAATTTCTGCCTGCTCCTTTCAACCCCAAATCCAACACAGACCTCTGAATAAACAGTTTAGGGCATCCAGGTTGATCTTTAACGGAAGCTCACACTTGTTCCTTCATTGCTTTAACCCCCTGTTTCAGGTCCCCAGACTGGTCCTCTACTCCTTATTTCAACGTTTTGTAGTGAAAGTTGTTGTGCTGAATCATGAAATCTTACTGGAAGAGAAAAGTTATTTTGGGCCATTTATTTAGTAAAAAGCACTCTAGAGAATGCAACCCAGAAAAGTGCTTTATTATGATAGCTTAATGTAAGACGAGAACTAAATAACAAATATTTCCCCTTTGTCATCTTCACTTGGGAATCATTTTTAATGCAAGCCAGCATGAAGCCATTTAGGCAATATACAATATTTTAAGACATAAAATTACCCATGTTCTTAATAGCAGCTAACATGCATTGACTGTTATGTGCCAAGCATCCAAGACAGACCCATGTTCTCAGGAAAGGTAAGGGGCATGGCCTGCCACACTTCCAAGAGGTTAGGGCTTTAAGTCCATTATCTTGGGATCATAATGGCTCTGCCGGTGGCATCAGAGGCCATGGGGGGGTGCTTTCACTGTCTCCAAGTTTTAAGGTTTTTAAATATATATATTTATTTTCGTATTTGTGTGTGTGTGTATGTATGTGTTGGCATGTGTGTATATGCTGGCATGTGTGTGCCATAGTGTGCATATGGAGAGTAAAGGACAACTTGCCAGAGCCAATTGTTTCCATCTACATGAGGATCCCAGGAATGGAACTCAGGTCATCAGTCAAGATTGATGACAAGAACTTTTACCCCTCTGAGGCGTCTTGCTGGTCCCTCTAAACTTCTCTCTAGGAGTTTGGTGAGATGGGACAGAATAACTAGGGAAACTCAGTTCCCCTCACGGTGAATTGGGGACATTTCCTTTCCCACCCTCCTCCTTCCTGCTTTTCCATACCTAGCCTGGCCACCCCTCTTTCCCACTCACCTCTCTTAGAGTCTGCAGTCCTTGGGCTCTTCTCCTATAAACTGACCCTACCCCATCTTTTTATCTTTTTCTTAGTGCCTAGAAAAGGAAGCTAAGGCTATACTCTTGGCTGGTCCTCAAGTAATATTGCTTCCAACTAGCCTTGTGGACAGTGACCTCTGCTTGCTCTCCTCTCCCATAACCACCCCCAAGAGGTATTGGTCACTTGGGCACATAAAGGAGGCCACAGATTCCTCTTGAAGTGCAAACAAGCACCAAGGTGTCTGTTAATCTAAACAAGAATAGTCAATCCCTGTAAATTGGACACTATTGCCCCTCCTCCCTTGTTCATGAATAGTCAATTATGCCATGAAGCCCTGTGAGCTGTCGCAGTGTTGAAGAAGGCTGTGCTCTCAAGGAGTTTGCAATTTAGAAGAATCCTTGTTATTATATACAGATAAAGGAAAAGTGCTTTTGTATTAGGAAGAACTTCAAAAGAACTAACAGGTTAAGCCAAATTCTCTTCGGCATGTCAAAATCAATGTCCCTGTCATCTGTCATTGCTCGAATGTGTATACTTTGTCATTGGCCACTGCACCTAGAAGCAGACACTCAAGATGTCAATATTCAAACTTGCTTCAATATTTGCCTAGAGCTTTATGCCCAAGTCTGCCTTGTAGCCACTTTCTCAGCATCAAGCATGTGATGAGCGAGAGGAAGTAGGGACCTTGTGCCCGGCAACAGCTCACAGAAGGCCAAGGACTCAGAGAAAACACCGGGTACCCAGTCTGGAAATAAGAACTCCATGTCTAGCACTTTTAAGAAACAGTACTTGGGGAAGTATTTAGGCTCTCTGCAATGTGTCTCCTCCTGTGGAGGCCTACCTTCAGGAGGTCTGGCCTAGTTGTCTCTTTCTAGTCCTGTTGCCTCACACATGTGTGCTTCTGCAGAATAACTTGTTTGCATTAAATTATGGAGTTCAGTTTTTAAATGCACTTCTAGCCGTTTTCAAACACAGGCAAAATTAAACAGAATGCATCACAGATCTTGCCCCCATCCCCACCCACAGTGATGCTTATTGTTTGACCATCTTGCAACCACCTAACACACATAGTGTATACACACACACACACACACACACGTATACACACACCCAATTTGTAAAGCCATTCACTGAATTGTGGTCGACCTATCAGGGACCGCACTCTTAGAGAAAATTTACTCTCCCTCCCCTAGAAGCTGCTAACTGTCAATAGTTAGGCTCAGTTAGGCTTAGAGACCCATGAGCCCCTCCCCTATGCATGCTGGAATGCTGCCTGGATTGCTGTTGTGCAGGTCTTATGCAGGCAACCATGGCTGCTTTGAGTTCATAACTGC
The DNA here is from genome assembly GCA_004026605.1 of Ondatra zibethicus. Classification (NCBI taxonomy): domain Eukaryota; kingdom Metazoa; phylum Chordata; class Mammalia; order Rodentia; family Cricetidae; genus Ondatra; species Ondatra zibethicus. Next base: position 51,291 of record PVIU01000332.1, on the reverse strand, counting down.
GTGTTCTTGTCATGTCCAGAAGACGTTGCTTCACTCTGATCCTCCCTGACCTCTGATTCTTATAATCTTTTAGCTCTCTCTTCTTCTAAGGAGGGGTGATACAGATGTCACATTGGTTTTGTCTGTCTATTTGTGACAGGGTTTCATGTAGCTAGCCTGGGCTAGAGAGCTTATGCCGTCAGGGGTGAGACTAAACCTCTAACACTCCTGCTTTTTCTTCTGGAGTGCTGGACGTACAGCCATGCACCACCATACTCGGGTTATACAGTGCTGGGGACCAAACCCAGGGCTTCCTGCATGCTAGGCAAGTACTCTACCAAGTGAGCTCTAGCCTCACCCTGAAATGCCCATTTCTTGAGCATAGCCACAGCTCTAGACTCCCATTCCCCTTCAACTGGTACATTCTTTCCCACACAAGAAGGAAGCAACTTCTCTTGGCTTCTGGGGAGCTTGTTCTTTGGTCTAGAGATGTACCTGTCTGCTTTGACCATATAGACCCTCTATAGGTCCCCATAAAGGCCCTCTCTGGGTCTGGAGGTTAGAAACTATGCCTCACCTGACTCTGAAACCTGCTCAGTTGGCCACCTGCCACTTCCCGTGCACCTATAGATGTGATCCTGTGGGCTCATTGGTAGCGGTCTAATGCATCTTTCCCACACGTTCTGCCAGTAGTACACATTCTCTACAGCCTCCTGCAAAATCACAGAGAGATGGCATGTGTTGTGGAGAAAGCCCCTTGGGCAGGACACCAAAGGGCAATGGACTTAAGTCTCCCTCTCTAAACCCAGACTTTCCAAAGGCCAAAGACAGTGGCCTCGTCTGACAGGGAGACAGAAATCCAGAAGTGTCCACTGCTTCCAGGCAGGGAGAGAACTCTGAAGCAAGATGTCACTAGGAAGACAAAAGGACGGCTGACTATTGCAGGCATGTTGGGAGACCCCTATGGAAGACTCTCAGCTTGAAGGCTGGGCAAGTGAGACCAGGATTGAGGTGAGATCTATAGGTGAGGGACGTGCGACCACCACCTTGAGACTGAGACTCTGTGCCACCAGATCAGTGCCCACAGGCCTTCCTTGGGCCTGTTTTTCACAGTTTGTTTCATCTATCTGGCTTGAAGGGCGATATCATAGGGCCAGCATGGTACCCACTGACTGAGACTGCCAATATTCACTTCAGACCTCTACATAGCAGTCCTGGAAAGTCCACTCTCAGCTGCTGGGGACATGAAGCTAGGCACAGCTCCTTTCTGCTTATGTCCACTTTACATTCAATGATGCAATGTGTTGAGTGTACAAATAGGTGGTAAAGACATCTTTGTGGGAACAGGGCAGGACTGTTTATGAGTACCTGGGGATAGGATTCAGAACTCTGTTGAGGATGCGAACTGATCATCACTTGTTTCCTTTCTTTGGGGCATCATCACTTGAATTTTATACTGAGCTTGACTTCCCGTATAATCAAGGAAAGAGGAAAATTAAACTGTTTCCCTCCATTTAGAAGCAAGAAAAAAGGAAAATAAAAATAGAGTGGGAGGAGAGAAGGGAAACAAGGGAGAAATGGAGAAAGGGAAGGGAAAGAAAAAGGGAGGGAGAGAAAGGAGTGGGAAGAAAGAGGTGGATGAAAAAAGAGAAGGAGAGGAGAGATGGGGGAAGAAGAGAGGAGAGAAAATGAGGGAGAGGACCTTAACCTAGGGGGAAAAGGTGACCCTTCAAGGTGTTGGCTCTATGGATCTCTGCGGCTCAGCTCTTCCTGCCCCTGTCCTTCATCCTTAGTGGCCCTACATATTGCAGCAAAATGTCCTGGGAAGGAGTAAAGCCGACCCAAATGAAATGCATACTGTTCCTCTGTGCCACTGTTGAAGCAATTGGAGCCATTGTCTCACCTGATCAAGAGGTAATCTGAGATCTTCTGTGTCATCCCCAACTCTTGGTACTTTTCTGTTTGCAGGGTCTGTCTGAGGTGTCCTCAGAGATAAGGATGGAGGCAATAAGAGACTAGAAAACTGATTTCCCAGCCTAGCACCTTCCTGCCCAGACCACAACAGAGGAAGTCTCTCCAGCTTGAAGCACAATTAATAAAAACTCAGAGACAGATTCTGCGGTTCAACCTGAAGACCAGAAAAGCAAAGCAGCCAGCCACTGGCTCTTCCTCGACCTCAGTCCGAAAATGGTGATCCTGCCTCCAGGTAACCTCAAAATGAGACTGAGACCAAGAGCTTTGTCTTCTCCCATTTTATAATCCTCTCTAGTTCTGGGATTAAGGGCATGCACCTCTACCGCCTGGTTTCTGTGGTAGGCTAGTTTGGCTACTGGGATTAAAGGGGTGTGTCATTGTGGCTACTGGGATTAAAGGTGTGTGTCATTGCTGCCTGGTCTTTAAGGCTGACCAGTGTAGCTATTTTGCTTTTCTGATCCTCAGGCAAGCTTTATTAAAATACAAATGAAATGACACAGAGATCTTACCTTTGATATACCTTTGCAAATTGGGACCACTGTTTCAAGTTCCTAGTCCTAGAGCAAAGAAAAGTAGAAGATGCCTGAGCAGAGGGTGTAGGCCAGAATGGGACCTACCTGGGACCCATCCCATTGTCACCTGTTCTACCTATAGCATGGGAGTAAAAGAGGTGGGCGCAGCAAACCTCAGCAGAGTCTTCTAGTCTACCCAGATGTATAAGTGAGTCCATCTTGGAAAAATAAAAGGTCCCCCCTGAAGCTCAGTGTGTGTGTGTGTGTGTGTGTGTGTGTGTGTGTGTGTGTGTGTGTGTGTGTGTGTTGGGGGTATTAGGAAGCATCATCTTATCATAGACAGCTAATACAGACAACTTCCGCATGGTCCCTTGGGAGTCTAGGATGCAAATGACCTAGCTGCACCAAGGGGTATAGGCTTAGACTCCTGACTCAGTGCTGACTGGCTAAGGCCTACCCTGTAAGACAGCTGCCTAAGCACTTGTAAAGCTCATTGCTTGTGGCAAGGTAGCCCCACCTGGGCAGAACTGACCTCTGGAGAGCATAGATGACGGCTGCTGGCGTCACAGTCACACTGATGTCAAGGCAGGACACCCCAGTGTAAAGGAGCTCAGGAAGCCTGCAGAGCTGATAGAGCCCCTAGAAAGAATGTGAGTCAGGAGGGCAGGCAGCATGTAAATATGCTACTTTTAAGAACGAAGTTGTGTGTGCAACCAATTTGTATTGTCTTTTATTCCTCTAGTTAGTTTTAGACAGAATCTTATTGCTATGTAGCCAAGAAGGACTTTGAACTTCTGATCCTCCTCCTGCCTCCTTGTCCCAAATGTGCGTGCTGAGATTACAGGTGATCACCACCATGCCCAGTGTGCCAATATGCATTGTCTATAATTTAAAATAATTTACAGAGAATTGCCCAACATGTGAAGGAGGCTTCCTGATGCTTTGATAATCTGGAATTTTGGCAAGTCTGCTTTACTTGGCAAAGACGCTCAGATACCCAAGATTGGGGAAGCAAGTTGGATTTCTAATCTTGAGTGCTAATGTGCTAACTGGAGTGGAAGAGTTAAACATATTCTCCCCTCATCCCTGCATTTACACCAAGAATAAAGAGATTCATCATCCCTGACCTGAAGGATGTGGCTGGTCCTCTAGGTAAGGAAGATGACTTCCCAGCGAAATGCACACTGGGTGGAACTTAGGAACAAAAGCGCCTGCTCATTGCTGTCTACGTTGCTGCTTTTCCAGTTTCTAGACCCTGAGCAACAGGGTAAGAAGAGAGGCCATGCAGCAGATGACAGGAAAGGAATGCAGCAGCTGCAGTCCTGGAGACTGAGAAAACCCAAACTACAGAACTTCTGCACCAAGCATAGATCCCTGTCCAGGACAGACATGGGACATAGAGGCCACCAGGAGAGACATGTAAAGTTTAGTTTGGCTGTTCTGCAAGGTGTGTTTCCTGTGCAACTAGGTTTTGCTTTTCTGCTTTGAGTGTCTCCTCAGTTCAAAGCAATACATTTTCATATGTAAATGCTACCAACAAGAAGGAAAGAAACATACTGAAAAACATAAACCATAAACTCCTCACATTTATTTTTAAAATTACATTGACTTATCTGGGTGTAAGGGACTTAAGGACCATAGTAGGCATGTGGAGGTCAGAGGACAACTTGCAGAAGCTGGTTCCCTCCTTCCACAACGTGGGCTCAAGGGATCAGACTCAGGTCACCAGACTTGGCAGCAAGCACCTTTACCCACTGAGCCATCTCGCTGGACCACTTCTTGCATTGAATGTTCAGATGATGAGAAACTTGGTATCCTTTTTCACTTTGTGAGTTATGTCACCAGTCCAGGCTTCATTTGAGGGATGATGCAAATGCTCACCTCTGGAAGATTTATGTAGTACTGGCCTGTCTCTCAGCCAATTTGGATTCTGAAAAATGTCCCCAAGACTCCAGTCCCTTTTCTTTAAGAATAGACTTAATTAATTAAGAATGGACTTAGCATCCAGATTCTGCTTACTTTAATCAGCTGGCCTTAAAATAGAGATATAGTCCTGGGTTCTTCAGGTGTGTCTATATAGTTTCAGGATTCTTATGGAGCAGAAAAGAAACATAAGAGTGACAAGATATGGCCACAGAAAGGTCAAAAAGTCTCAAAATGTGAGAGGGATTCCCCTGCCATTGCCAAAGGGGCTTCAGGTTGAATGTGAGATTGGTTAGGGAGCCAGAGCAACCACAGAAAGCAGCTGGCTCACAGGCAGCAAGGAATAGGATTCTAATGTTATCAGGGTGAGGAGCTGAACTGGGCTGGTGCCTGTGAACTTGGCTAAGGGCGCAGAGGTCCAGGTGAGAATCAGCCCAGCTTGATGTCAGCTTTGTGAGACCCAGCAGGGGACCCAGACTCACCCTTTGCGCTTGTGACCCATGGATACACAGGACAACCAGTAGGCGGGGGTCCGAGCAGACCATGAATAGCATACCCTTTTGAAGCCCAGAGGCCAGGGCTCACTGCCAGTTTGTACCACATCGGTCAGTTGTCACTTGTGCAAACCTGCCCGAAATGCATGGGCTAAAAGCAGGCTCTGCTCCATCACCCAGGCAGGGGTAGCAGTTCATCCAGGACAGCTCTGCTGATTGGCGGCAGGGGGCTGGTTTGGGTCCATCCACCTGACTGAGGTTCTGTTGAGGTCTGTGTTTATCTCATTTCTTGAGACCAGCAGAGTGCATGCTTCTCTTGGCAGTGACAGAGCTGAGGGGTGAGCCCAGGTGCAGGAGAGTATTCAGGGCTCTGTGGCATCCACTGGCCCAAGCAAGGCAGGTAACCAAGGGAAGACCATGGCAAAGGGCACAGGGGAGCAGTACTGACCTATGGCAGCTGAGAGAAGAGCTGAGAAAGCTGCCTGGGCTTCTGTTCTCATTGGTGCCAGAGCCTTGGAAAGAGGATCCATTAAGTTTCTTACAGCATCCCTGGAGCCAGCACAAGTTTTAAGAATGCCCATTCCTGGGGCTGGAGAGATGGCTCAGAGGTTAAGAGCACTGACTGCTCTTCCAGAGGTCCTGAGTTCATATCCCAGCAACCACATGGTGGCTCACAGCCACCTATAATGAGATCTGGTGTCCTTTTCTGGCATGCAAGCATACATGGAAGGAATGTTGTATACATAATAAATAAATAAATCTTAAAAAAAAAGAATGCCCATTCCTCCACTGGGGTTGCGCCTCTTCTACAAGGCATGGCAGTCCTGTGGGATTATATTCCTGCCTCTTGTCTGAGAGGAGTCAGGGGAGAGAGAGGGGGCGGGGAGAGGAGCAGGGACAAAGGACCAGGGAGTGAGTTTCAGAACAGGATTGGTGACAAAAGGCGGCTGTGGGGAGGGAGGACCTCTAGCCCTCTGTCCCAACTTCTGGAAAGTCACCTTTAGTTCTAGGAACTTTCCAGTGCTGGCTGCCTATGCTAAGGAGCACCAGGGACAAAACATACCTGAATCTGCACTGATGAGGAAGGGGAACCATGTAGCTAGAAAAATGAAAAGGGTGACTCTTACCTGTAGCCTTGTGGGTGAGTCTAGTAACCAGCCATACCTCCACGAGGCCTCAAAAACTGCCACCAAGGTACCAGGTCCCCCATTTAGGCACCCTGTCTGAGACTCCTGCACAGCTAAGGCTCTTGAAGTCTATCATGTATTTCCACCCTTCATTAGTTATGATCTGGTCCTTTTCCCACCTTAAACATGAGGGTGATTGTTGGCGGAGGCCGCTTGTTCGTTCCCAGCTGCCCAGACTCAACCATTCAGAAACTATATTATTTGCAATACTGTTTGGCCAAAAGCTTAAGTGTATTGCTAGCTAGCTCTTACATCTAGAATTAACCCATTTCCATTATTTTATATTTTACCAGGAGGCTCGTGGCCTACCGGCAAGGTTCCAGCTGGCAGCTGGTGTCTTTCCCCTCAGGCGGCTCCATGGTATCTCACTGACTCTGCCTCCTTTCTTTCAGCATTCAGTTTAGTTTTCTCCTCTTAGCTCTGTTCTGCCCTGCTATAGGCCCAAAGCAGTATCTTTATTAATCAATAAAAGCAACACATATACAGAAGGATCGCCCACACCAGGTGATGCTATAACTTTCCTAAGTCTGGTGCACCATTCCAGGGACTTGACCCTCAGGGTGATTTAGAATGTAGGCTGTCCAGTGTCTTGGCATTGGGGTGGTCTGGGGGATACTGTCCTCCAGAAAACTCAGGGAAGCAGTTCCACTCTTCTCCTGAAGATTTCCTGAGCTTGCATGGAACTTGTCCTCCTGCATCAGGGAGTTGGAGGGAAGTCTCCTAGGCCTACACAGGGACAGCTATAGAGGGAGAGTCTAGAAGGCAGACCTGAGTTTCTGGTTGAGCCCCTCCCTCTGACCATGTCCTGAGTAAGGCATGTTCCTCCTCTGGGGCAGTCCAACCTTTCACAGTGGTGTCTTCTTGGAGTTTTAGTTTCCTCATCTATAAGATGGGGTGATAATAGCTACCACATCAGGTTCTTGCACATCAGAGGCTCAGTGCATGCTCAGTGCTGGTTGGCATCCTGCTGGCCATCCCTATTTTGTTGTCATGGTTACCTTGGTCTGCTGCTCCTCTCTTAAGCTGCCTAGTGGGATGGTTGTTGTCTTCCTGTTTTTGTTTTGTTAGATCCCTCTCTGCAGCTGTCCCCTTCCTTACTCTATCCCAAGGGACACCATTTAAGTCTATGTTGTAAGCAACAGAAAACCAACTCAAACTGGCTTAGGCAAAGAAAGAGAATTTTTGTAGACTCATGCATCAGAAAGCTAACATCAGAAAGACTACAGCCAGGAGGGACTTAAACAATTTCATCAACAGCCTGTCTGTATCCTTTGGGGGTATCTACCTTATCCTCAGGCTTAACTGAGTGGCCTAGCAGCTCTAAACAATCCCTCATGGTACCCAAGTGACTGTTATAGCATCAAAGCACACACTCTCATTCCTCACTGCGCAAGAAAAGTGGGGCATGACTCCTCTGGCAGTTTCCATGTAAGGAAGAAGGGAGAGGACATTTTCCTCTTATCCAGAAGACTTATCCCTTAAGACTAATGCTCAGAGCTAGGCCTGTGGTGGCGCACACCTTTAATCCCAGCACTCGGGAGGTAGAGACGGATCTCTGTGTGTTCCAGGACAGCCAGGACTACACAGAGAAACCTTGTCTTGAAAAAACCAAAGAAAGGAAGGAAGGAGAAAGAAAGAAAGAAGGAAAGAAAGAAAGGAAGGAAGGAAGGAAGGAAGGAAGGAAGGAAGGAAGGAAGGAAGGAAGGAAGAAAGAAAGAAAACGTGAGCCCCAGAGAGCTGTGAACTCCTACAGAAACAACAAGGACCTGGGGGTGCTACTAACTCTTCAGCCTGCAAGGAGGAGCAGAGGAAGTGACTTCACCAAGGGACGTATAGTCAGGACCATTGCAGAAGGTCCAGCTGGTGAGGACTGCACTGTCCTCATCTCCAGGGTTGCTGCTCATTGCTCTTGAAGTAGTTACATAAAATGGTTGTCCCTCAAAGGATAGAGGGTTTTCTTGACAGGTCAGTGCTTGTGGAGAAGTGGCTTGGTGGAGAATTGTCCCCAAACAAAAGGGTTTGGACAACAAGATGCATCCACATAGCAGGTCACCCTACGAAAGGGAAAAGATTGTAAAATAGGAGACCCAGATGTTTGTCTCAGCCTTCTTCCAATAATGTAACTCAGCTATTTAATTTCTCCACAGGAGCTATTTCCAGAGGCTTTTAGTCTTCTCCTAGGAGACACACTTCCCTGTGTCTGGATGCTCAGGTCTCTTGATGGAGGGGTACACATCTGTGGGTGGACCGTTAAGACGGAGCGTTCCTTTTCTACAGATCTTTCTCCTACCTCGACTTAATGCCAAAGTCTCTAGGGCCAAACCCCAGCCGAGAGTAGGCCCCCAGGTGGAACAAGCCTGATACATTCCTTTCCACACGCAGGAGTCTGGACGCAAATGTTCATTGTACTGCGTGAACAGGAACCTTCTGTTTTTAGCTGTTGAATTTTTTAAGACTATTTTTCTTTATAGCAACTCATGGTGCTTACGGTGAGCAGCTCAGATGCTGAAACTGAGGACTTCCTTGAACCAAAAATTTTTGCCTCAAAAGACCTCCACAGACCACAGGCATTGAGAAGGAGCCTCGATCTATGATGTCATAATCCATGCTGTTTAAGGAAAAGGCTCCAGAGGAATCGATCAGGGCCCAGGTGGGGATCTGTGTTTATTCTAAATTATACCTTATTTTAGTTTTTAAAAAATGTGAGGCTAGAGATGGCTCAGCAGTTAAAAGCACGTGTTGCCCTTGTAGAAGACCCAGGTTTAATTTCTAGCACCCATGCATTCAACCATGGATCGCAACAATTCACAACTTGAGTTCCAGGCAAGCCAATGTGCTCTTCTGACTTTTGCAGAGCCCCAGGCAGGCACATGGTACACAGGCATATATGTAGACAAAACAGTATATACATTTTTTTAAAAATCTTTCAAAGCTACAGAGAAACCACAAAACGAAATCTTCAAAATTGTGGTGATTTGAAAGAAAATGGCCCCCAGAGGGAGTGGCACTGTTAGGAGGTCCAGCCTTGTTGGAGGAGGTGTGTCAATGTGGGGACATGCTTTGAGGTCTCTTTTGTTCAAGCCTCCCTCAGTATGACTTTCAGTTGACTTCCTGTTGCCTGCAAGATGTGGCACTCTCAGCTCCAGCACCATGTCTGCCTGCACACCGCCATGTTCCCCATCATGATGGTAATGGACTGGACCTCTGAAACTGTAAGTGAGCCATCCTAATTAAATATTTTCTTTATAAGAGTTGCCATGGCCACGGTTTCTCTGCACGGCAATAAAAACCTCAACTAAGACAAAAATTTTGTGGGAATTGCAGTAAACTGTGGAGATGATAGCAGGTTCGTTGATTTTTATGGGCTTTCTTATAACCTGTGTATAGAGTCAAAGGTCAACACGGTACATTAAAAAGATAAAACAGGCTGATGAGGTGGCTCAACATGTAAGGGCACTTGCCATCACGTTTGTTGACCTATGTTTGACCAACAGAACCCACGTATGAAAGGGGAGAGCCAACTCCCGAAAGTTGTCCTTTGACCTCTGCTCACCATAGCATACCTGTGCCAGCACTAACACACATCACATGTAATAATCACTAAATTAAAAGAAATGAAAACAACTAAAAGCCTGCTCTAACACAAGGAAGTATCTAATAAAAACAAAGTGGTTAGACAATAACTGCTGTAATACAGCCAAATACCACGGTGGCCCTCCCCATATGTGATGGCTAGGAGCCAAGAGATGAGCCTAGGCATTTACCCTTAAGGGATCTTAACATCCAGCTAAAGAGGCTAAATGGAGGATCAGAAGGTGAGCTGTCACTCAGCAGAAATGAGGTAGTGCCTCACCCCATAGTGTCAATGGGGTTACTCACCCACCCTTGCCAGCTGGTGGGACCTAGTAGGCAGCTAGATATCCCATGCCACCCGGCAGCAGTGACCCAAACAATGCTTCAACAGAAGCAAGACAATGTTTCTCCTTCCTTGCCAGAGTAGTATCAGAGAAGACCAACGAGAGCGGAAAATTCAAAGAAGATGGTTGACCTAAACATAATACGCAAAACACCCGGGTCTCACTCAAAAGCTGCTCATCATGGTTTCAAAGAGAATAGAGCATTGCACCAAACAGATACCAACAACCAGGTAGGGATGGAACTCACTGTGTAGACCAGGTTGGCCGCTACTAGTCTACATCACCTGGAAGCTTTCAAACCAGCTGTCAACCAACAATTGAAGCTGACGGGGAAAAAGGAAAGTCTCAAGAAAGAAACAGAAGACATAAGGAAGACACACATGGAAGTTTTAGAAATAAATAATAAATTAAATTTAAAAGCGTAACAGCAGAATGAAGTAGCTGAAAGAAAGAACTGAAAAACAAGAAGGAGAAGAAGAAGAAAAGAAATTAGTTTAAAATGGAAAAAATTAGGGGTTTAAAAGTGAACAGAGCCAAGCACGGTGGTGCATGCCTTTGATCCCAGCACTCAGGAGGCAGAGGCAAGTGGATCTCTGTGAGTTCAAGGCCAGCCTAGTCTGCATGTGAGTTCCAGGCCAGTCAAGGATACACAGCAAGACCTTGCCTCAACATAAAAAACAAATGAACAAACAAAAAAGTGAGAGTCTGAGGTACATGTGAGATTTTACAAAGAGCTGTTCTCACTAAAGAGTCAAGAGTGTGGGCTGGAGAGATGGCTCAGAGGTTAAGAGAACTGACTGCTGTTCCAGAGGTCCTGAGTTCAATTCCCAGCAACCACATGATGGCTCACACCCATCTATAATGAGATCTGGTGCCCAGAACACTATATACATAATAAATAAATTAAAAAAAAAGAGTCAAGAGTGTGTATTGGGTGTGGTGTAGAGAGATAAGAGGAAGGCTAAAATGCACTCAGCAAAGTGATGGATAAAAATTATCCAAGTTTGGCAAAATGCATAAGCCGCAGAATCAAGCAGCTGGGCAAACAGATTTCAGAAATCCACAACAATACACATTCAATCCACCCTAAAAACTAAGGAACGAGGGGAATATTCTGAAAACAGACACAGAGGAGATGCCTTACTTGCATGAGAAAAGATCTATGGCTATGGAACTCTCATCAGAAACCATGGGATCCTCCAGGAGATGGCACAAAACACGTTAAGTGCTTAGAAAATGAACTGTCAACCAAGTCCTATACACAGGTTAAAAACTGTTCCTCGGCATCCAGGGAGCAATCGAGACATTTTCTGATGGATACTGGGAGTTTGCTGCCTGAAATTACACCTTATAACGAGTTCTCTAAACTCAAAAGAAATAAAGGAAGAAGGGACCCTGGGAGAAACAAAGGACACAATAGTTAACTCAAAATTGAATTCTAAAGAAGTATTCACAAAGGTGTGGCTTGGGTAGTGTGTAGGGCCACTGGCAATGGAACCAGGATCTAACTCTAACACATGAACTGACTTTGTGGAGCCCACTCTTGATGGAGAGAGAGACCTTGCTCAGCCTAGGCACAGGGTGTGGAGAGGGTTGGTCCTGCCTCAGCAAGGTGATGGGACAGACTTAGTTGACTTCCCAGGGGAGGCCTTACCCTCTCTGAGGAGTGGGTGAGGGGTGGGGTGGAAAGAAGGGGAGAGTGGGAGGAGTAGAGGGAGGGGAACTGGGATTGATATGTAAGATAAATAAATAAAAATAAATAAGTAAAATTAATTATAAAAATGTTCAAATAACCATAAGAAAGCAGAGCAAATGAGAGAAATAAAAAGCAGAAAGAATAAATAAAACCCAGTGTCTTAGTTACTTCCCCCTCGCTGTGATGAAATGCCATGGAAGAAAAAGGAACTTAAGGAAGAGTTTATATTGGCTTACGGATCCAAGGGGCTGAAGTCCATAATGCAAGAGGGAGCAAGAAGCTGTCTTGTTTGTTTTCATCAGCACATGGGAAGAAGACAGAGTGAGAAAGCGCAAGAGGGCAATGTCAGGAAGCTGGTGAAGCTCTGACCTCTCAAACCCCGCCCTCAGTGACATACTTCCTTCAGCAAAGCTCTGCCTCCTAAAGTCTTCCCTAACCACCCTAAACAGTGCCTTAAAATGAAAGCTAAATGCTAAAATTCATGAACCTATAAGAGACATTTCTCATTCAAACCATAAGAAGCAACATATCAAACCTACATTAAAATGTTAATATTCTTGCCGGGCGGTGGTAGCACGCGCTTTTAATTCCAGCACTCAGGAGGCAGAAGCAGGCAGTTCTCTGTGAGTTCGAGGCCAGCCTGGTCTACAAGAGCTAGTTCTAGGACAGGCCCCAAAGCTACAGAGAAACCCTCAAAAAAACAAACAAACAAAAAAGTTAATATCCTTAATCCACCAATAAAATTCAATGGAATTCTTTTTCTCTTTTGATGACTCGACTATATGTTGTGTTTAAGAAACACACTTCAGCTAGGTATGATGGATGCATGCTTTTAATCCCAGCACTCAGGAGGCTGATGAAGAATCATACAAGTTCAAGGGCAGCCTAGTCTACATAGCAAGCTAGAGGCCAGCCAAAGGCTGCATGGAGAGACACTATCTCAAAAAAAAAAAAACTGCTTTCAGATACAATAATATAGGTAGGCTGAAAGTAGAAAGACTGAAAAAGAGAACTCATATAGACATCAATTAAAAGAAAGGATTAGGTATATTAATATAATATAAAAGTAGAATTTGGAACAAAGATAATTACCAGAAACAGAAATGAGTCATAACAAGGTTAAGTGTTTTCTCCTAAAAACACAAAACTGTGAATGAAATACATGAAGCAAAAACTGATAGACATGAAAGGAAAAACAAAAACATTGTATCTAGCAATACAACTCAAGATTTCAGTGCATTATCTCAAAGTTTGGCAGAACAATTAGAAAATCAGCACAGACAGAGAACTCAACACACCATCACCAACAGTTGATGCAACCAGGACCTGACTGATATTTCCAGAACATTCCAATTAATACTAACATTAGACACATTCTTTCCAAGGATCTGTAAAAGATCCCAGTGTAGACAAAAAATCTAGACCATGGAACAGAGCTCAACAAAGAAGTAAAGTCATGCAGAGGGTGTTCTCTAACTGCAGTAGAGCTACACTCACAGATTTGCTTTGTTCTTTGTGAAACAGGGATTTGTCGTATGACTGAAGCTTAGCATATTATGATCCTCCTGCATCAGCTGCTGAAGAAACTGGTATTACCGCTGTACACTACCATACTCAGCTCTCCACTTGTGTTCAGTCACAGAAAAGCCTCCAGCACTTGGGAGCATTGCAGGATGATTCTACCACCTTATGACTCCAAGAGAAAGGAGTGAGGGCATAAGCCACAAACATACTCCGAGCTACTGCGTTCTGAGACACAAGTAAGGCAGGGTTAAGGGGCAAACCTAACATTTAATGTATGCATTAGAAATGTGCCGGGCAAAGTGGACTTTCACAAGACAAAACATAAGACTTAACTCATCATCCTTTATGCAAAACTTAGTACAAAACAAATATAGACTTACAAGTAAAATATTAACAAACAAAAAACTAAGAATAATACAGAGGAGGCAGTGAGGTGCTTCAGCGGGTAAAGGTGCTTGATCTCCCAGTCCTACATGGTAGAAGGAGAGAACCAACTCCTGCAAGTTGCCCTTTGATCTCATGTGTGTGCCGGGTCACACACATAGGTACACACACAATAAATAAATAAATGCAATAAAGCTATTTAAAATGAAGAAAGCAGAAGAGGAAATCTTGGGGATTCAGGGTTAGTCAGAGTTCTTTAACCTAACAGAAAAGCAAACTAAATATATATACATATATATATATACATATATATTCATGTACTTATATGTACACATATTTACTTAGATATACGTGTGTGTGTGTGTATAAAGCCTCAAAAAAAAACTATTGCTTTGCCAAAAGCCCTGAGAAATTGCCAAGCAGAGGAGATAAGCTGCAGACCAGGGATAAGGAGCTGCCGACTACGTGTCTCATAATGGATTGTTGGCTGGCACATAAGCAGGTGTCTCAAACTCAACAGTACGAGAAGAAATTTGTCTCACATGAAGTTGGGCAGAAAATGGAGAAAGATGCTTCAATAACAAACGCAGCCTGATGAACCACATGCAAGGATGTAAAATACCATCATCACTCCAGAGACTCCAATCAAAGTCCTAAGGAACGCCACTACACCTGTCTGAATGGTAAGGTGTGGAACTGTGAGGACATATTCCCACCTTCTGTAGGTGAGACTATTAGATGCTCTGGCCACTCTGAGAAAATGGCTTACTCTGGTTGTTTGTTGCTTGTTTTCTGAAGATCTTATACAGCTCAAGCTAGCCTCTAAATCCACACGTTGTCAAGGATGACCTTGAACTGGTCCGTCCACCTCCACCTTCCAAATGCTGACATTGCAGGCATGCACTGCCATACCCAGCTAGGAAAATGGGTTCTTTTTAGAGTTATAAACATTTTTTAAATTTTTTTATTGATTTTTATTGAGCTCTACATTTTTCTCTGCTCCCCTCTCTGCCTCTCCCCTCCCCTTCAACCCTCTCCCAAGGTCCCCATGCTCCCAATTTACTCAGGAGATCTTGTCTTTTTCTACTTTCTACTTCCCATGTAGATTAGATCTGTGTATGTCTCCTTTAGGGTTCTCACTGTTGTCTAGGTTCTCTGGGATTGTGATTTGTGGGCTGGTTTTCTTTGCTTTATGTTTAAAAAACACTTATGAGTGAGTACATGTGATAATTGTCTTTTAACAACTGAACGTGTATTGCCTATACAACCTGCAACTGCACATCGGAGTATTTGTCCCTGAGAAGTGACATCTATGTCAGCACAAAACTGACAGACAAACGCTGCTGTCACGCTGATGGGAACATTCAAACCAAGCCTGGGTGAGTCTCCAGTCAGTTAGACCCAGTGAGGAAACACCAGAGTATGGCACATTGGGTGATTCCACATGCATAGGTTGTTTTATTGTTGTTTGTTATTTTATTTTCATGCCAGGGATCCAACCAAGGGCTTACACATGCTGGAGAATGAACCTCTGAAGTACATCCACAGCCCTTTGTTTTTTGTGACAAGGTTTCACTAAGCTGGCCTCCAACCCAAGACCTCCTGCCTCCGCTGTCAAAATGCTATAGTCCAGGTATGGACCACCACATCCAGCCCTATAAATAATCATAATACATTACAGTACTCACAGATACTATAATTTGTAATATTCTTGAAGGGACCAAGTTATAGGAATGTGTAATTATGCTAGTTAATTTTGTATTGCTGTGACAAAATACCGTGATCAAAACAGCTTTGAGAAAGAAAGATTTATTTGGGGTGTGCTTCCTGAGGGGTAAGAGACTCTGAAGACAGAGCAGAGGCATGATGGCTGGGGCCAAAAGCAGAAAGCAGACAGAGCAAATGGGAATGCTGGGAGTCTTTGGCCTATCAAAGTTCACTCCCAAGTAGCATGCTTACTCCAGAAAAGCCACACCTCTCCCAAAAGGTCCTACCACTTGGGAACCAAGTGTTTGAATGCCCTAGACTGTGTGGGGCATCTTATTCAAACCACCTCAGTAATGCTTTAGTGGTCTCCGGGATTAAGGAAGGATGTAGACTGGAGACGGGCAAGAGGGACCTTATAGTGAGGGGACATTTCTCCTTCTACATTTCCCTTTTGTGGCTTGCTTGTAAGCGACTGCACCCTGGCTCTGCACAAAGGGAGTCTGGTTGAAGAGGCTGTGAGGGCTGGCTCTGCATTACTTCTCACAACTGCATATGAGCCTGCAAGGACAAGAAAGAAACTAGAGTCTGGGGACACAGCTCAGTGGATAAAGCCTTTGCCATACAAGGGTGAGTACCTGAGTCCAGATCAGCATCAGCAGCACACTCAGCCAGGCAGTACCTGTAATCCCAGCACTTGGGAGGCAGAGACTGTGGATCCTGGGGCCAATCTGGCTGGCTAAACCAGCCAGTTTTGGCAATCTCTAGATTCAGGGAGAAATCCTACCCCAATAAAGAGGAAAGTAATTGAGAAAGACCCTGATGTCTACTTTAGTCCTCCACATGCATATGCACACATATACATGTGCACCTGCATACATACATACACACACACACACACAAGCACATGCATTCATACATGTCTTCATACCACATATATGGATGAGAAAAATATAAAAAGTGCCAATGGCAGTTGATGCTTGATGACAGGTGTAATTTCTTCCTGAACCTTACACTGTGGATGTCATTGTCATCCCATTGCAGAGGAAAAGAGTGGGGTTTCAAGAAGACAGATAGTTCTCTCAGGGTCACAACTCATGACATTGAACTGGGATCCTAAAACTGGAATTATAACTCCAAGCCCCACTCTGCCTCTACTGATCTTCAGCGGAGGGGAGCTCCTTCCCCAGTCATCCTCTGGCCCTTGCTACAACCTTTCTTGGTCTCTGAACTCAAGGATCCCGGAGCTTCCTCTGTTCCCATCCACATGTATCAGCATTTGTACAGCTCTTCTCCTGGGAAAGGATCTGGCTGCAGAGAGTATCTTCCTGGGAGCACCCAATGCCTGAACTGAGTCCTCAAGGTGAGAGATGAGGGAGATGAGCGTCAGAAGGCTTCACACCATACGACCCCATGTCCATGAACGCCCAGAGCAGATGCGTCTGTAGAGATGGAGAGCCAGTTGGTGACTGCCTGGGTTGGGGATGGCAGAGGCAGGCAAGGGCTGAACTTGGCAATGAGGAAACCACCAGAGCCGGCAGTGCTGTATGAACTAACTGCTACCTGAGCATGTGATAAAAGGGGTCAATTCCATATTATTTCACCGGGAACACCAACGAACATGGAGCAACAACAAGAAGCAAAGTAACTACTTGTGGAGAAGGCTGAGGTAGCCAGTAGCCCTAGGCCTTTCAGTCCCTGGGACATCCCTGAGCATCCAGAGTTACTGTTTCACCTCTGGGATCACAGTGGAAACCCAAATCTCCCTGTCAGAGCTGAGCCTGGGAACCGGTCCACAGGGAATGCTGGGTCAGGTCTCCTGAGGTCATACTGTGGAGGCTGATCAGGTTCAGCTGGGTGGATTTCAGAAGTCCTCATTCCTTCACCGAGATGAACCAATTCCTGGGCCAGGAAGGACAAGTCCAGCACGAAAGGATCGAGGATCAAGGGCAGATGGCCACCTGTTCCCACCTTGCACCAAACCAGTGAGCTAGTGGGCCCTCGTGTGTGTGTGGACTGAAAAATTCTCACCCCGAGCTGGTAGTCATGGATCTGGGCTGAGACCACGGGAGTGCTGAGTCTGTGTGAGCAGCTTTATCCTTTCTATGCAGGAGATGCCAAGGCAAGGAAAGAGGCCAGCTGTGGAGGCTGTCCTGCTGGGGATGCTGGCACTGCCAGCTCCTGGCTCGGGCTCTCTCACCCAGGCTGGGTTCCGAGGCTGAGGACAGCCTCCAGGCACCTGTGCAGGCAGACTGAGCCAGGCAGTTCAGCGATCTGCAGAAACAGCACTTGGGGCTTAACCTCTGCAGAGTGTCCAGGAATCCCTTCCTGGATGCCTTGTGGCTGGGCTGGGAAGCTGTGAGGTAAGGTATCCAACCCATACCCACAATCCAGCCAGGCACTGGGAAGACTCGCCAGAGGGAGTCCTGCCAGGAGAAAAGGCAAAGGGAAAGGACAAACGGGTCTTAGCAGCCCCAAGAGTCACCCAAAAGCCCCATCAGAGATAGTGCAAGTGCCAAGCAGCTAGCCACACTAACACACATGGTAGGAGCTCTGTCTGTCTGTTCCTGGTTCAAGCAAAGGACAGCGGACAAATGTACGGCCACCAGACACCCCTGCAAACCAATCCAGTGAGAGCTCACTCTATGCTGACAGTCTCCATGTCTCGGAGGAGACCTTAGGAGCTCAGGTCCAGAGGCTTGGAAAAATTGTCAGACGTGGTGATACTAGGGGCCTGCTCTGTAAAGAGAGTCCACAGAAACTGGCAGGGACACATGCCATGAGAGGTGCTGCCACCTGTCCCAGGATTGCTGCACTCAGCTCTCAGCACTAGCCAGTGACAGGGGCCATGTCAGGTCTGAGTCACGGGTTCCCCCTTGTTCTAGTTTTACCTTGCTGCCGTGTAAAACACCCTAACCAAGGTCAACTTAGAGGAGCAAAGAGTCTATTTGGCTTACACTTCCAGGTCACAGTTCATCATTGCCGGAAGTCAGGGCAGGAACCTGAAGCAGTAATGCTGCTTGATGGCTCGCTCACTCCCAGGGTCATGCTTAGTTTGTTTTCTTTTCTCTTTTTAACATAATTCCTCATTGATTCTTTGGGAATTTCACATAATGCACCCTAATCTCACTCACCTCTGTTAGCCCCTGCAGCATGCCCCCCAAATTAGTTAAAACAAAACAAAAAACACCTCACTCCCTCCTCCATCTTTCCAACACATTTTTGCTCATCTCAGTGGCTTCGGAAGCTATGGTGTGTCTGGCAGTAGACCTTTTTGCCCAATCAACCCCACCCACAAAATGTTCATTGCAATGAGTCATTGGTCTGTTTCAAGGCCACTGGCACAGCATCATCACTGGACCCTCACCAAAACTCCTCTCAGATATTCTGCTTTTGTACCGAGTCATGGAGATCCTGCAATTATCGTCCCACAGGACCAATCACTTCATGCACTCCAGCAGGTCAGAGATCAAACAGACGTGAAGGTGGGGCCACACCAAGGCCCAGGATGTGCGTCTGGGTGGTAGCTGAGCTGGTCAGTCTTCTGGGACCACCCCTTCAGGCAAGGGGTAGAGCTAGCTCTCCCATGCCCATGTTGAAGGGTGTGACCATCTTTCCCAAGTGTGGCGGGCTAAGAGCAGCTCTCCCACGGGTGGGGGTGGGGCCATCTCTCCTGCTACAGTGTCCAGTGAGAGGCAGGGCCAGCTATCCCAGGGCCAGTGAGGGGCAGGGCTGGCTCAGTAGGGCTCTCAGATTTCAGCATTCATTGTTCTTATGATCCCCTGTGGTAACAAGGGCCATAGACATCATCACAGACCTCAGCTGTAGCAGGAACATGGACACAGACGTGCCCTCTGCGGCAGCTGAGGCTCAGATGTCACCATGGCCCCAGGTGGCAGGGCAGGTAACTCAGATTGACATGGTCCCTGTGGCAACGTGGCCCTCAAACACCAACATGGACCCAGGTGATGGCCCAGAATCCTACCATTGGCATGGTCTTCGATGGTATAAGGAGCCACAGACGCCAACTCAGACCCTGGCTGTGGTAAAGCCACGGACCCAGACATGGTCCTTGACAGCAGTCCTGCGGTCCCAGGTGACAGTGCGGGCCTCTCAGATCAGCGTAGCTTGTTTTCTTATGTGGCTGGTTTTCTTATATTTCCTAGGGATTGCACTACACACAGTAGGCTGCTTCCTCATGCATCTGTTAGCAATCGAGACATGCCAACAGGCCAACCCAGTCTAAGCAAGTCCCCAGTCGGGGTATTCCTCCCACACGACTGTAGGCTGTGTCAAGCTGACAATTAAAGCTAATGATAATACTGCTGGGCCAGGTGGGGTGGTACTGGCACAGTGCCTACCAACTATAGATCTTGGCTTCCTGTGGAGACACTTCCAATGTCTCAACTGGACGTATTACATATTATAGGCCTGATATCCCTGTTCTGAACTCTTCCAGTGGTGTGGGCTTTGTTAGCTGATCATGCCGAGACGGTGCATTTTTAGAACTCAGGGTGACTGTTATCTGGGCGTGAGTGTGCTTGGGCATGGATGGAGGGGTTTTTCTCAATTTTTTTCTCAAACATAAGTCACCCAAACTTAATGGTTTTGCAAGACTCTGATTCCCCTTCCTGAAATGATTCTCTCCTGGCATCAGCCTGGTGGAATTTTAAGACATCAATAATTTAGGTAAAACTTCTGGAAACATGATAGAAAGAAAGAAGAAAGAAAAGACCTACCCCAAATCAGGTTGATGTTATAGGGTATATGTTCAGCCAAAGAACTGATTGTGTTTGGGGATCTAAGTTTCTGTGTGTATGTGTTCATGTGTGTGCTGGAGGCCAGAGGTCAAATCTACTGCCATTCCTTGGGAGCTTGCTGTTTGAGATAAGGTCTCTCGTTGGCACCTGGGCTCACCAGTGGGTCCCAGGGATCCTCCTGTTTGCATATCCCCACTGCTAGGATTCAGAGCTCGGGCCACCAAGCCTGGCTTTGTACACGGCGCCTGGGGTCAAACACATTCTCATGCTTCACTGGCTGAGCATCTCCCAGCCCTGGATGAAAGTTACTTTTTGTGTCTTTCTAGTCACTTGCTTGTTTTTTCACACAAGGTCACACTATATAGCCCTGGCCGGTCTGGGGCTCGCTATGTAGCTAAGGCTAGCCTTGAACTCTGCCTCCCAAGTACTGAAATTAAAGACGTGCACCATCACACCTGGCTTTCTGCCAGTTTTGTTTTGTTTTGTTTGTTTGTTTGTTTTTGAGGACATATTTCAATAAATCCAGGAAGATGAGGAAAAGGGACACAGGGTACAGAAAGCAGCCATATTATCATGAGCTCAGTATGAAAAAGGATTCTACTCTGAAGGACCTGGAGGGTGACCTGTACCCATCAGCACTGAGAACAGCATAGTGAAGAAGCTGGCTTCCTACCTTCTATCAATGTGGAAAAATAAAGTATACTAATAAAGTCAGGAGAAGCAAAGAGCTATAGAAGAGTACCCAGCACGTACGTGAAACATCTTAGTGTGATTTTGAGCAACTGAAAGAGTGTAAACAAAAAAATCCATGTGAAGGGGGACTCCTGGATGATTCCCCCGCCAGTTGCCAGTCTTCATGGTGTAAGATCGTGTCCCCTTCCTGGACTGGGAAAGGAACAATGCAGATGGTCCTTTATGATTTATTATAGTTTGACTTGTGATTCCTCATTGTTAATAGCTTTTGGCAGAAACTATACTTTGAATTTTGACCTTTCTGGATTTAAAATGTAAGGTAGATACTTTGCTGTGATGTTGGACAGTGGCTGATAGCTGCCTAGTGCCCAGCCAGCCATTTGACCATGAAAGCCACTGGTGCATTACAGCTTATTGCATTGCCGGCAATTTTTTTCTCAAACATAAGTCACTTTATTTTTCTGGTATAAAAACCCTATATGGTAGCCACAGCTAGAGGCTGGATCCACAGCGCAGGGACTCTGGTGTGGTTTTTCATAGGGTGGTCAGTGAATTACAGATAGGGAGATTTGGAGAATTTGGTCTCTTCCCAGAAGTTGGGGATCAAGTAGGTGTAGCTCTTGGAAATGGAAGCAGGGTGGTCTTGGTGAAGTTGGCCAGGGTGGCAGTGCAGTCCCTGGCTGATGTGGAGGAGCACTCAGCCATCAGTACCAGGTAGCAGCCACAGTTTCTTGCACATAGGGACAAAAAATGATTCCAGCTCCTCTGGGGCCAGGGAGGGGCTGCTCACCAGCACAGAGCCACTGGGGCGGTCATCTTGCAGGGGACGGTGTGAGGCTTGCCAATCTTGTTCCCTAAGTACCCTCTCCACACAGGGACAATGGAAAGCTTGGCCAAGATGATGTCCCCGCAGAGGGCAGTGGCTACCACTTTAGAGCACTTAACACAAAGACCAATGTAACCATTGTAGTCCCCAATAACAACAAAAGCCTTAAACCCAGATCATTGACCAGCCTGAGTCTGCTCCTGTACTGGCGTGATCTTTAGAAACTCATCCTTAAAAGATGCTCCCAAGAAAAAGACATGATTTCAAATTCTTTGATGGGCATGGAGAACAGGCAGCTTTCCTCAGGGACTTGATCTTCATGTCTTTGACCAGGTGGCTCAGCTTGGTGACAGGGATTCTTGGTCCTCTGTTTTACCCCCGCTAGCCCCACAGCCTCGGTCCCCCGAGCCACAGCCTAGTCACTGCCAAGATCACCACTACAACTGCTGCCATATCCTCTGTGGGAGCCACTACAGCTCCCAAGCCCTCCGCTCCATCAGTGTCCCCCACCATTTGGTATTTTCCCAAGGAAGAAAAAGCCAGCAGTTTGTTTTTGGTGTTGTGTTTTGTGTGTTTATACCCCAACACATATGAATGCATGAAATGTTCGACACTTTATTTGTAAAATGGTCTTTATGTTATGTGGTTTTGCTAACCGTGGGCTAGTGTGGGCACTGTAAACTCAGGCTAGGCCTGGTTAGCATATTTGGTACTCATGATAATTAGTGTCAACTTCACAGGAGCTGGAATCAGCCTTCAAGTACACTGTGAGGGCTTACTTAGATGAGGTGAGCCTCTGGGCATATCTACGATTTACTTCTGTGCTTAGGTTAATTAAGGTGGGGAGGCTCATCCTAAAGGACAGTGACGTCATTTCCTGGGCTTGGGTCCTGGCTCCAGATGCCTCTTGCCTCCGTGCCCTCCCTGCCATGGTATACCCTGGAACTGGGAACCAGAATAAACACTCTCTTCCTTTAAGATGTTCTTGCTGCAATATTTCATCACAGCAGCAAAGCAAATAACCAATATAGTCTGTTAAACACACACAGTAGCAAATGCATTCTTGACTTGTAATATTTTTAATCTATAGTGAGGGCTTGTCTATATAACCCCATTGTAAATAGTAGCATCTGTATTTATAATATCAAAATAAGAGTTTGCTGGTTGTAGAACTACAGGCAATTTCAGGGGGGACAAAGTGACAGGTTCAGAAGGAAGAGTAAGACACACCTTCTCTGGTCCTTATATTTTGTAGCTTCCCCCCTCTCTTCTTCCACTTCTTGTTTTGTCTTTAGGTTCTATCACTGCTTGATAGACTGAATCTTTTGTCTGCTGATTTTTGTCCACTTTTTGTCTCCTCCAAACAGGAGAGCAAGCCCGGTGAGCCCAGATTGTTGTGTTGTGTTTAGTGCTATGCAGGGCGTTGCATGTCGCAGCTGCCCACCACTCGAGTGAATGAGCTCTGGGTCAAGAGGAGGGAAAGACTGCAGCCTTGGCCCACCCAAGAGCTACAGCTCTTAGCTCAGGCCTCACTTTGTCCCCTGGTCCACTGCTGGCCACGCAGAAATGGAGGTGTCTGCACACGATTCCAAGCCATTAAGGAAAGCTGGAAGAGCTAAAAATAATACAACTAACACAATTAAAGGGATGATGGAGGAAGTGGGAATGACTTGACTTCTCTTTCGTCTTGGGACGTGGAGTAAAGATTGCCTAAAATTGGTCAATCCTGAAGCAGCAGTAAAAGCATTTTATTTAGAAATATGGTGGCTACAACAAGTTCTGAAAATATAAACCGTTAAAATGGTCTCTCCCGAGAGCTGGGCGCAGGACGGGCAACGGTCCTTTTTCATTTAATATCAGTCTACATTGCCTTAATATTTTTACTTTGTGTGCTTATTACTTTATAATTTTAAAAATGCGGGGGGAAAGCCATGTCCGCAGACTTCAATATCTTTGTTTCCTGTAAAAATGTCTTCACTTATTTATGATTTAGTATTATGCCACTGGACTTTATAGAGGGTCAATATAAAAAATGGCCATCCGAAGAGCACATCTGTATTGTTTGAAAACTACAATAAAAGGCATTCATGCCCATTATGTCCCCTAATGTCCCCTAGATGAGGGTTCATGCTGCAAACTTCCAGAACTTCACACCTGAAGAAAGTTTGCCTCGACAGGGGAAAAATATCTACTATGAAGATGAAGGACAAAGGGTTGACTTCTTCCTACAAACTTAATCAAGTTAGAAAAAAAAAAACCTCTAAATATGCCAATGGAGAAGAGAGAATCTCTCACCAAAGAAGAAAACTAAAACAGCTAAATAAAACATGTGATTAATCTTCTTACTTCTAGCAATAAATAAATAAATAATAAATAAATAAATAATCCCATAGAGGAAAAGAAACAAATAGACAATCATGACGGGTAGAAAAGACGTGGGCCCTGCAGAGGCTCTGGAGATGGAGGTGCCACTTTCCATTGGCCAACTGGATAACATGACCAAATTGTGTGTGTGTGTGTGTGTGTGTGTGTGTGCGTGTGCGTGTGCGTGTGCATGTGTGTACACCTGTGCATATCTATCCAGAGGTCAAACGAGGATGTTAGATGTCATTCTCTACCATTCTCCATGTTATTTTTTTGGGACAGGGTCTCTGTACCGAGAGATTTTGTGTGTCAACTTGACACAAGCTGGAGTCATCAGAGGAAGGAACCCCAGTTAAGGAAATGCCTCAATGAGATCCAGCTGAAAGGCATTTTCTCATTTAGTGATCAATGTGGGAGGGCCCGGGCCATGGTGGTTGGTACAATCCTGGGGCTGCTAGTCTTGGGTTCTATAAAAAAAAAAAAAAAGCAGGCTGAACAAGCCATGATGAGCAAATCAGTAAGCAGCATCCCTCCATGGCCTCTTCATCAGCTCCCAGCTCCTGCCTCCAGGTTCCTGCCCTGTTTGAGTTCCTGACCTGACTTTCTTCAGTGATGAACAGCAATGCTGAAGTGTAAATTAAATAAACCCTTTCCTCCCCAACTTACTTTTTGGTCATGGTGTTTCATCACAAAAATAGGAACTCAGACTAAGACAGTCTCTCACTAACCCTGAAGCTCTCCATTTTAGCTAGATTGGTTGGTTAGTGGGATCTGCCTGTCTCTGACCCTCAGTGTTGGGGTTACAGGCACACAAAGCCACAATTGGCTTTAAAATGGGTCCTGGAGATTTGAACTCAAATCCTCTTACTTTTGTGGCAAATGCTCTTAACCACCAAGCCATCTCTCTAGAGCCCTCAAAACTGTTTTTTTTAAAGATCCCTGTGAAGGACTGGGTGTATGCTTGCCTCAGTGGGCATAGCACGAGTCTGAGTGTCGCCTTGTCAAGCAGAAGTCAGTATCTATGTGTTCTGTTTTATTTTTGAGATGGGTCTCACTGTGTAGCCCTGGTTGGCCTGGAACTTGTTATGTAGGCAGACTAGCCTCGCAAGCATAGATATCCACCTGCCTCTGCCTCCTTCCCAAGTGCTGAGATAAAGGCATGTGCCACCATGCCTGGCCTATCCATGCAGTTTTTTTTAAAAGCGGGTCAGTGGGTTTATGGCTCGGAGTTTAGGCATTTTGAAAACCAAAGGGCTTTGCAACCTCATTTAATGTATAACATGTGTGAGTTAGGATTACTATACGTGATCATGGGACTTTATGAAGAAAGGCCCTTAGAGGATAAGAAGTATGAATAGGTCCCTGGGTTGTAGACAGGAAGTGGGCAGCAGTGAACTCAGGCTGGACAGTGGCACTCTGGCCTGGGCACTCTGACCAAGACCCCAGGGGTGAGTAGAAATGCCGAGAAAGATTCTCTCTGACTCTTATTGACCTGTGCTGGGCCACGGAAATTCCCGGAACAGGGAGACAACCATGACCGTTGAGTCTTCTAGGCAGAGCCAAGTGGCAGTCCTTCTGGCTCCAGAGCACACCAGCAAGGAGGGGCTGGCATAGAGAGCCTTCAGAGTCAGGGTGTGGGTATATGACATGGCAGGGACTGAAGGATCTCACATGGGCACTGTGAGAAAGCACCTTTCTGTTCATAGGTTCGTCTCCTGAGGCTTTTCATTCTGAGTCTAGGACAACAGCCCCCAGCTCTCCAGGAAACTCCTGATTTGACTCCACAGGGTAGCAGTCAGGGAGATAGGGGTTGGAGGGTGGGGTCTGACTGGAACTAAAGAGCTTGGCCATTTAGATGAGGGGACATTTGTGTTCCTCTCCTTGTACTAGATAGTGTGTCTTTCAAATTCCTGCCCTCCTGGAACCTCTATGTGTGACCTTGATTGAAGACAGGGACTTAGAATATCTAGTCACTTACCTTAGATTTATTGTCATAATTGGAATGCACCCTGATCCAATAATTCTCCCTCTCAGAGAACACAACACACACAGGCACGCCTAGGGAAAATGTCACGTGACGACAGAGGGAAAGACTGGAGGATGAGTTCAAGCGAAGAATGCTGGGAAACTCCAGCAAAGTCTAGAACTTGGAAGAGTAACTGGGTAGGATTCAAACGTAAGAGCCCACATAGGGAACAAAGCCTCCCCTTGAGCTTGGACTTCTGGCTTGCAGAACTGGGAGCAACAACTTTCTCTTTAGGAATACTCCCTCACACGTGATTTCACTTACACACGGTCAACCCTGATTTGAAGATATTAAGTGGGAAATCATGGAAATAAACCATTCTAAGTTTTAAATTGCACACCATTATCAGCAGTGTGATGAAATCTCTTCAATTTCCCACTCTCTCTGATTTGGGATACAAATCATCTCCCTGTCTTGAGTATCCACTCTGTATGCAATGCCAGCCCATTAGTCACATAGCAACTGCCAAGGTTTATTAGATCTACTGTTCCAGTGACATAAGATTTTATTTTATGTAATAATGGCTTCCATCTTTAAAAAATTACCAAAGTGTATTTGTATAATTGCTCTATTCCATTATTTCTTATTATTAAACTCTTGCTATGCCTAATCTGTAAGTTAAAGACCATAGGTATGATCTTAGAGAAAATAGAAAAAAGCACATGGAACTTGGCATCCTCATCCTCTGTGGAGCTTGGGTAAGGGGCTCAACCATGTTAAAACATATTAAAACCTCCCTTGCATTGTCTTTTGTCATGAAGCCCAGGAAATGAATTTACTTTTCCAACAATCCTAGGACGGACTGAGAGCTCCCCCTAACGTGTCTGTCTTGGGGTCTGCAGAGGAAAGAAGGGTAAGTCAGACCACAGAGGGAAGGGGTCTTTAAGGCACCTACCAGGGAGTGGCCCTATCACTTCCACATAGGACTGGTGCCTTGGTCCTGGTTCTCCCACTGACAGAGGGCTGCAGGAGACTAAGTCTGCCATAAGTGATGATCACAGCTGGAACAAAGAGGGCTCTGCTGTGAAGAGACACCAAGGCCACAGCAACTCTTACAAGGGAAAGCATTTAACTGGGGCTTGCTTACAGTTTCAGAGGTTAAGCACATTGTCATCGTGGAGGGGAGCATGATGGCATGCAGGCAAACATAGTGCTGGAGAAGTAGCCTACAACTCTACATTTGCATCCACAGGCAGCAGGAAGAGAGCCACTGGGCCTGGCTTGGGCTTTTGAAACCTCAACGTCCACCCCCAAGGACACACTTCCTCCAACAAGACCACACCTCCTAGTCCTTTCACATAGTACCACTCCCTAAGCATTTAAATATATGAGCCTATGGGGGGCCATTCTTATTCAAACCACCACAGGCCTCATGTCTCCTGAAGTCTACCTGCCGAAGGGGGCTGTATCAAAGGGGGCTGCATCACAGGTAGGACCCCATTCTCTGAGCTGGCTGCTAAAGTGAACAGAGGTAGCACACAACACAAGCCACAGAGGTTCTTCTCTAGGAATTTTATACCAGAGGTGGCCAAAATGCTAACTGTAGCATGAAGGTAGTTTGGCGCATCAAGTGAGCAGGTGTCACAATGTCATTACAGCCCATCTGATAATCCAGGGAGGCCAGAAGATGCCCAGCAACTTTCCAGGCTTTGATGTGGCCATGCCCCTTTGACCTTTGCCATGGCATGTCTCTTTGACATGAAATGTCACCTTGGTCTTTGCCAGGCCCTATGAGAGCCACCTGTCACTCTCGGGTAGAGGGATTCAGTGTCATCATTCAGCCCCTTTGCTTTCCACTCCACTTGGCGCAATGAGCAAGAACAACTGGGTTATTCTTGGCTACAGTTTGGGAAACTGTATCACTACTTAACCCATGCGAACTGTAGAAGCAACCCAACATTTACCAGTGGAGAACTTAGGTCGGAATTGCAATCCCATGCGTCAAAGCCAAGCAGGTGCATCGCTACCATGGCGATAGGGAGAGGTCACCCTTCAGAGCTGTTGTATACCAGCTATGCTATGTGGAGAAGGATGTGGGATAGTCAACAGGCAGATTGTCCATGCTATCTGACCACTGAGCTGGCAGAATGACATACAGGGAGGTAACTCAATGTGGCAAAGGTAATGGTGTACATAGAGGGGCTATCAAGAGGCCTGGAGAAACAGGGGTTCCATCTGCGTTTCCTGGCAATCCAGGTGCCCCAAACCACAGGAACATATGATCCCACCAAGTCCACAATTCAGACTGGAAAATGCAGGGGGTAAATGTGTCTGTTTGCACAGATATGACTACAATAAGCATGTGGTATATCCAGTTAATAACAAACTACTCAGTCATAGAAAGAAAAAAAAAGGGCTGATCCATGTCACAACATGGATAAACCCTGCAGGCAATCCGCCAGGTATCAGAAGCCTCCCTCCAGGTTCAGTAAGAGATGCTGTCCCAAGGGAATAAGGTGGAGAGTGATAGAACAGGACACCCACTATCATCCTCTGGCCTCTGCACAGGTATGCACAGACTTGTGCACCTGCACACGTAAGTGTGTATTCAACACCCACACACACGTACACACACAAGATAGGACCACATAGGCTAGTTCAGTGAACAAACTCAGTGCCTGTAATCTGATGGCTAGATCTCTATCTTGCACATGGCAGCAGCTATACAGGTAAACATCTAAACCCAGACACCTGTACACATTCTGGATGGCATTGCAGCCAGTTTTCTGTTTGTTGTTGTTGTTGTTGTTGTTTTGGTAAGCTGTTATTGGACTATGCATCAATACAATGGTTCTGAAAGTGTCCAGGATGAACCTCAATAAGGATCCTTGGGAGATGGGGAGACAAAGCACCGTCTCCTTCAGCAGAGTGTCCAGGCACCAGCTCTGTGGCATTGGCTCAGCATTACCATGCATGGAGGGTCCAGGCATGGGGGCAGTGTGATGATTGGAATGAAGAGGTCCCTCACAGACTCATAGATATGAATGCTCGGCTCCCAGTTGGTGGAACTGTTTGGTAAGTATTAGATATGGTCTAGTTAGAGGAGTGTCACTGGGGATGGGCTTTAAGGTTTCAAAAGCCCATGCTATTCCCAGTTAGTCCTCTTACTCTCTGCTTCCTGCCTGTGGATCAGATGTGAGCTCTGAGAACCGTGTCAACCTGCCTGTTACCATAGTACCCATGGACTCACTCTGTGAAACCACAAGCCCTGTAAGCTCTTTCTTCTACAGGTTGCCTTAGTCATGGGGGTTTGTCACAGCAACAGAAAAATAACCAAGGGAGCATCATGCATCATGGGAAATTAGCAGTACGCCCTGTGCCAAGCAATTTGAGTTCCAAGGTGTGGGGCTAGGGTGGGTATCAGACTTGCGGGGTCACAGCCTTGTTTCTGCCAGTCTCCTTCAGAGTGGGCTCCAAGAAAGGCTTGACAGCAGCTAGGCGGAGTGCAGTGAGAACACAGTCTCGTGGTTGAGATGAGAGGTCTGGTGTCCTAAGGCCACTCGGCACATACTCGGTCGGGAGCTGGGCTTTCTCTCCACTGCTTTTACCTTTGATCTGGACTTTGAGAGGAAAAACACATTTCTGGCATATTTAGGAACACAGCTAGCCCAAAGTAAAGGTAGGACCCCTAAGTTCTCCTTTGGAGAACCTCTGAACCCCACAGGCTGATGTACAGACTAGCCAAAGACATCAGTGAGGAAAGATTCCAGAGCAGCACCAGACAGGAAAGAAATGAGCCTCAGCAATAGGGTTAAGTGGGGCTGATAATAAGGATGGTGGTGGTACCACATCAGCTCTCTGATGTGACTGGTATGAGCCACCAGGCCTCTTGAAATGGTATTGGGACTGCCATCCAGAGTAGTTGCTGAGAACACAGAAGAGCTAGGCACAGTCACCAAAATTCCCAAAATGAGGAGACTGTGACAGCGAGCCTTCTTGGCCTTCAGAGAAGACAGAGGGCTCAGAGCCAGGATAGTGATGCTCGGTGACCACAGACCTGAAGTATTAAGGGAGAAGGTTCTGGTCCAGGAACACTTGTGCCTCTTCTCAGCCAGCCAACTGCCACAAGCATCAGGGCACCAAGCATCCAGAGAGTCTCCTCTCCCTCTATGGGCCAGCAAGAGCAGTAATAATAATAATAATAATACCCCATTCAATAATAGTGAGAAGTGCCCATGGGAAAGATCCTGTCCACATCTCTAAAACCAGACTAGAGCACACTTGGGCTACAACTCAACTTGGGGGTTGGATTGCAGAAGCCACACAGCCAGCCACAAGCCTGAGCTGTTTCCTGGAAGATAATTATTTTATACTTATCAAAATAAGTGGTTCACTGGAAGGCTCTTATTTTATACCCAATTTCAGGTTTTTCCTATTATGTGGCGTGTTCTTAGATGAGAGTGGAAGCATTGCTTCAAAAGCAAACAATCCTGTGGGTAACCTCTGCTTTACCCTTGTGGGCTTCAATTGTGTGCAGCTCCCATGTTCTGGTCATGACCCCAGCCACCCTGAGTCCAAGGGGCTGGGCAGATGTGCTAGGGAGGGGGAGGTACCAAGTGTGGGGGAGGGCTATTGTGTCCTACCTCGTCCAGACATTGCTCTGTGTCCCTATGCTGGCCCTTAGTCTCCCAGGGGTCTGGAAAACCTGCTGGTCGGTGCTAAGTGCCCCCACTCCCCTCCTTGGGAGCAACTTGTTCTTCCTTGCAGGTCCACTTGGAGTCTCTCGAACTTGGTGACAGCCATCTAGAAATTTGGAGCAAAGGAGACTGTGGCCTGACAGAGCCTGCACTGGAGTGGGGGGCAGCATTAGTTGATAGTCGAACTTTCAGTGCAAGCAATCCATCCTCGGTCCCTTCCCCCCCCCATCTGTCATCCACCGCTATAGAAGGGTTTGGGGTCTGGGGCCCTAGCATCTAAGACAGTCAACTACAGGAGCCCCAGAGGCAGTTTTCAGAGAAAAATAGGAAAGAATTGAGGAACAGGACAGTTTCAAAGACAAGAATAATGAATCCAACCGAAATGTGAGATATTGTTTTAGCATGTGAGAAGGGTTCTACATGGTCCATAGAAACACGTTTCCAGTTTAAATACTCCTGATGGATATGCCAGTTTTAACTGATTTTCCCCACATACCTCTAACTCTCTCCTTTAGACCACATTGTGTGGCTGTCTGTCATGTGGAAAATGGGGTTGGAAGCATGCCATCACCACTTTCCAGATAAGCCTTTCAGCTAGGCTGTGACTGACCTGTATTTTCCCATGCTGGGTCCCAGGGCCTGGGCAACCCCAAGAGGTGGGAGGTGGCTGGATCAAAGAGCATTCCTCTTTGTAAAGGGCAGCTTTTCCCAGTGCCATCTGAGATCGGTGCTTGGCTTGGAGTCATCTGCAGATTTAATTTTTATAAAAATTTAACCTCTCCTTTTCTGGGGAAAAAAAAAGTCCAGAACAAGGAAATGAGCTATCTAAGGTCTCCTAGCAGCAGCAGCACTGGCAGCAAAGCATCCCTGGGCACCTTGTCTGTGCCAGAAACTGCTCTGAACTTCTCTACTGTTAACCCACTTAACCCTACAACAAATCGTGGTATCTGCATTCTATAAAGGGAGAAAGTGAAGCATATAGATACACCTGCTTATAAAATAAACCACAAAAAGCACACAATCATGTCCCATGAAGCACCAAATGCACCATAATATATAAAAACCCATTGAATATTGTGGTGCTTTGCATGAGAATGGCCCACATAAGTTCATACATTTGAATGCTTAGTTACCAGGGAGCAGAAGTATGTGAAAGGATTATAAGAAAAGGGAGGTGTGGCCTTGTTGCTGGCGGAAGTGTGTTACTGGGGGTAGGGTTTGACCTCTCTCTCTCTCTCTCTTTCTCTCCCCCTGTGGATCAGAGCGTACTCTTAGCTATACCCCGCACCATGATGACAATGGATTAAGCCTCTGAAACTGAAAGCACACCCCTGGTTAAATGTTTTCTTTCATCAGAGTTGCCTTGGTCATGGTGTCTTTCTACAGCAATGGGACCATTACCAAGACAGAATTTGGTACCAGAGAGTAGAGAATTGCTGTGACAGGCCTAACCACACTGTTTGTTGACACAATGTGGATTTTGGGGCTTTGGATTAGGAAAGCAGCTGAATAGTTTAGGTAGGACTTAATGGGCCACAGTAGTGGAAGCATGAAAAACAGTGATGCCCAAAGCAATGTAAATTATGATGGCTCAGTTCAAGAAGTTTCAGAGGTGAAGAATATTAATAAGTGGTCTAGAGAACATTCTTGTAATATTTTGGCAAATTTGGCTGCTTTCTGCCCTGATGTGGGACGTCCCTCTGTATGCTGTGAACTATTGGCTAATGAAGAAGCTGCTTTGGCAGAATAAAGCCAGGGAGAAAATCTGAACAGAGATAGAGAGTAGGCAGAGTCAAAGAAACGCCATGTAGCTGCAGAAGGAGAAAGACACCTAAACCTTACCAGTAGGCCACAGCCTTGTGGTGATACATAACTTAATCGAAATGGGTTAATTTAAGATGTAAGAGCTAGCTATAAATATGCCTGAGCCATTAGCCAAACAGTGTTGTAATTAACATAGTTTCTGTGTGATTATTTGGGTCTGGGCGGCCAGAAATGAATGCTCAGTCTCTGGTTACACTGCCCTTGTCCTAGAAATCTGCCTAAGACTAAACTAAAAATTTGGGGATTAATGGAGTTAGTGGAGGAGATTTTCAGACAGCTGGTATCGACTCTATCATGTGGTGATTAGAGATCATGCTTATGCAGATCTACAAGGAAAAGAAGTAAGCTGCACAACGAATCATACAAAATGTGCAGTGTGGAGAGAAAAGGTGCCCCAGGAAGCATAATGGAGTTAAGTCCTGTGCTCAAGGAGGTAAAATGTTTTAAAGGAAAGCCCAGTGCTAAATGAAATAAAGGAAGCAGTGACCTTGGGGCAGGACCCCACCCAGCTAAGCGTCCAGCTTGTGAAGAGAAATTAAAGGAAAGCTTAAGCAACAGAAAGCTGAGGCAAACGCAACTGAAAGAGAGGCCAAGATCCAGCCCCATCAAGCAGCAGAGCTTGGCGACTTCAGCCATGTGGTTATGGTTTAGAGTGAAGAACGTAAGAAAGGGACTGTGGAGTCTCTCTCCACAGCTAAGGAAAGCAGCTGAGGCCAGATGGGATGGAGAAGCCTGCTACTCAAGGATGGCGCTGAAGTACAGAGCCAAGTCTCTTTCAGGATCAAGGTTCTGCCTTGAACCTTATGGATATTCCAGTAAATTCACGCCAGTGCTTCCAGAAGACTTCCTTGCCTCAGGAACCCTCAGTGTGGATGACAAATATCTCATCAGTTGCTTTATTAAGTGTGCTCTCAACAGCACTAGAAAATGAGAGTGGCGTCATCTGTGTTGAGTCTTAGCACTAAGTCCATCAGTACATTGCTGTCTTGTAAAGGGGGGCAAAGTTAATCCCACTACATAATCAAAATGTTGAAGCTCCCAGAAGCTCTTCCCAGAAGAGCTGCCTGCAGCTGGTGGCCACCCTATAGGACATACAGCCAGCCAGCTCCAGGACATGGGTCAGCAAACTTTGCATGTATAGGGCATAGGTCTTTGCAACAACCACTCAGCTCTATCATATGGAGATAATGTAGCTAAATACCAACAGTCATATCCCAGCACGAACAGGCCAGACCTGAGCAGTGGGCTAGCATTTGCCAGGCCCTCCAATGCGTCTTTTCACGCCTGAAGTCACCAGTACTTCAAGACTAGTCCAAGCCAATAAATCCTCCCTGTGCCTTTGCTTTAGCTGTAATCATAACCCCCATTAGGACAGTCACTGTTTTGATCTCCAGACCTGGCTTAGGATGTGAGGCCGCATTCTTTACTCCTCTTGCTAACTTCCGGTTCCTGTGTGTGTACCACCCTCCCTCTCCCCTTTATTTTTCTTATCCGTGTGTCTGCTTGTTTAGCAATATTGCAAAGCATGTGGTACATGAGGTTACCTTCCACAGGGACCCACACTGTCTGCTCATGGACTTGGAACTCTTAACAAGGATGTCGGGACAATTGTCAGATAGTTGAGGGCAAGCCGGCAAACAGATGGAAAGGCCCTATAAGCACAGGGCTTCCTGGGTCTAGAGGAAGACTTTGTGCTATACTCCCTGGTCACAGATCCCCTCAGGCCCATGACAGTTTCAGGTGGGAGCAGCAGCAGAGTGCTTGAAACCCAACAGGTCTAAGCCTGAGGGTTCCAGTGCTGGCTGAGCTCCAGGCCAGGCCTTTGCCCAGTCCTGCAAAGGGAATCAACCTCAAATGACAGCTCATGGCTTCCAAGTGCCATTCCCTAGCCAAAGGGTCACTTTAGCACCCAGCTTCTTTAACTGTGGGTCTTGACCCACGCAGGGGCTATGCAACTGAACGTGGAGCTGCAAAGCTTTGACAGCGGCCAAAGGTTTCAGGCAATGACCAAAACCTAATTCAAAACCAAGCATGGGATGAATCTGGGGTATTTCTGGCTGTGCTCGTCCATGCACTGTTGTGTTTTTATTGCACACAGAAAGTGTTCTGCTGTTACAAAGCAGAAAACAAGGGCTCTTGTCATTTCCTGTCATTCTTCGGCATGCGGCATCAAGTCTCTCTGCCTTTGAATTGTGTGTTAGAGAATTTGATTTTTGAAATTGCCGTTTTACTCACTGACTGGGGCTTCATAAAAAAAATTAAAATCATTAGAACTAATTTGGCTTGGGATTAGGACAGAATTTCCCAAGCACACCTTTGCTATGTTCACCTACGTCCTTGTCCTAGTTCCGTGATTGTTGCTGCAATAAAATACTCTGGGGGGAGAAAAGCAACCTATAGGAGAACAAGTTTGCTGTAGCTCACAGCTCTAGGTTACAGCCCATCACGGTGGGAAGCCAGGGTGGCAGAGAGTTCCAGCAGCTGCTCCCGTCCCAGCCACAGTCAGAAGGGGAGAACGAGGGATTAGTGCAACAGGCTAGCGCTTGCCTAGACTTCCCCACTCTTTTTTTTTTTTTTTTGGTAAGGTTTGTTTTTATTTTGTGTGTATGCATGAGTGCCTTCATGGAGTGGAGGCAAGATGAGGAAGGACCAAGGAGAGTTGAGAATGCCAGGAGGACTTGGTCTCAGGTGAGACCAGTGCCCTCTTGTTGATTGCCCACCGGGGTGTTCATGATGAGGGTAGCATGTTTGGCTCTTTGCCTCCCAAGGAAATGCCCTCTTGCCCTAGGAGGCAACCTCTTGTGTTTCTTTGGGTTTCTCTCTGTTTCTGGGATATAGAACCAGCCTGCCTACCGTGTCAAAGTACCTTTGAATACTCCTTCCCATAGCTGGGACACACCCCTGTAGAGTATTCTCTGCCACCATTACAAGGGATATTCTCAGGGAGTGATTTTTTTTTCCTCTCTGAAATTCATTTAGAAAGGGCTGTCCTGGTGACTTGGCATGGCAAGTGCTCCAAGTCTTCAGAACGCTCTTTAGATGGAGATGTTTCCCCTAGCAGCCAGCCTCCAAGACACTGGGCATGGGATGCTAGTGTTCAGCTTTGGCTCAGAGCTCTCTGAAGTGTCAGAAGTGGAACAGATACTTGAGGCACTCTACCAGGAAGGACCATAAGAACCTCTCCATAAAATGTACAAAGGAACAGGGGACAGGGAGCTTGCAGCATGATGCCATTTTCTTGTGGGTTCAATGATAGCTAGGTCTGTTGGTGAAATGAAGGTAGAGGGACCTGGGGACTGACCTCTAGCAGTGAGTAGTCTAACAACCAGGCCTACCGGGCTTCTTATCCTTCCAGTTCCCTGGTATTGAAGATGTGGACACTTCCCTGAGTTTGTGGCCCCTTGGTCATTTGGGAAGTCTTTGGGAAGCATTATCCCATGGGGGTTGAGTTAGGGCACAAAGCTGAGGCCTTAGGGTGTTGCCTACCATATCAAGGCCCACCTGAGTGATGAGCAATGGCCATTAGTCTAGTGTCCAGTACATTCACTGTGTCCAGGCTGGAGAGAGGGCACGAGTGTCTCCCCAGCCAGCAGCCACCACCTGCCCTGCCCTTGAGCTTTTGTTATCATTGCCTCTCTGCTCCTGCTCCACTCTGCAGCTCCATTTCAGGGAGGCCAAACTTAACAGCAGAACTCACAGTTGCGGTGGAAGAAGACCCGGCACCCCATAACCATGTAGAACCCCCATCATGTATCTGTATGCCCTAGCCAGGTGGCGATAGGGCCACTTATACAGGTCATGACACTGGGATGAACAAGGCACACCGCTCTCCCACCCACAGCCTCATCTTTTGGGGATAAATACAGAATTGCCTGGAATAACAGACAGGGCTTGAGATAGAGTCAACACTGGAGTCTTCAGGGATGGGGGTTGGAGAGATGGCTCAGTGGTTAAGAGCACTTGCTGCTCTTCCAGAGGACCTGGGCTCAATTCCCAGCACCCACATGGTAGTTCACAACCATCTATTAACTCCAGTTCCAAGGGATCTAATGCCCTCTTCTGGCCTGCTTTGACAACAGGCTCACACATGGTGCACAAACATACATTCATACACATAAAATAAATATCAAAACCCCAGTTGAGGTCATGATTAATGCTGTGACTTCATTAGCTTCAGCTCTGAATCCTGGGATGGTCCTTCTCTGAGGGTGTTCTAGATCCCGGCACAGGCAGAGACCATGCCTATCCTGGCAACAGTAGCTCTAACCTGTGTGATTTGTTTTTTAATGTGTACAAAGTAACTGGAACATTCTACAAAAGCTTCCATTACTATGCATTTGCCCAGCCACTGAAGGTCCTGGGGATGCCACATGCAAAGCTCAACCTGCACAATCCCTTTCAGATGCCTCAGTAGGAGGCCCTGGCATGGGAGCTCCTCAACATGGAGCTCCAGGCCTTCTCCAGCTGCCAGACCTGAGCAAGGGAATTGCCTCTAGGATGCCTGAATCTTAGGGGATCTGATGGTTTGAATGAGATCTCCTCCATAGTCTTGGGCACTTGAATGCTTGGTTCCTAGTTGATGGTACTGAGGGAAAGGCTAAGAAAGTATGGCCTTGCTGAAGGAAGTATATCACTGGGCATGGGCTTCATTTAAAGAGCTCAGTTCATTCTTTCTGCTTCCTGCCTGCTGTTTAAGGTGTGAACCTTCCTTCTTCAGCTGCTTGTTGCCTCTACTCCACCATCACATACTCTAACCTTCTGAAACCATAAGCCCAAATAAATTACTTCTTCTATAAGTGACCTTGATCCTGTTGTTTTAATCAAAGGAATAATCATAGAAAAGCAACTAATACAGAGAACTGTATCTTACAAGGTAACACATGCCAGGCACTGTTCGCCTGAAGACCCAGGATGCAGATGGGGACTTTTCCTTTATTTATAGACTTCATTTGCCTCCCAGAGTCAGTGTCACAACTGCATTTCCTGGGGCATGGTTAGCTAGCAGGTTCAAAGGATCACCTTCCACCCTCCAAGTACATCTCTTGGACAAGCTGAGAAGGATGTTCCCAGCATCCCTGCCTACTGGTGAGAGTGGAGCTGAGGATGGCAGGGTCTGGCTCTACCTGGCCTGGGAAAGGACCACAGAAGGAAAGGCAGGGACGGTACCCTGGATGGGGTAACCCAGTGTGCAAAATCAGAGTCTATGTCTGGAGCAAGATGTAGTGCAGGTGTGTAACTGGAGGTTTCTCTCCTACCCACCAGTTCTCAAATGACCACTCTGAGGCTTAATGTTAGTTACAAACTGTTTGACCTATTAGCTCAGGATTATTATTAACCAGCTCTTACAACTTAAATTAACCCATTTCTATTATTCTATATTTTACCATGAGGCTCATGGTTTGTTACCTTATATCTTGCTTCCCTGGTGACTGCTGGCATCTCCCAGACTCTGCCTTCTTTTTCCCTTTATCTTTGCTTGGATTTTCTACTTAACTCTATTCTGCCTGGCTATTGACAAATTATCTTCTTTATTAACCAGTGGCAATAAAACACATTCACAGCATACAGAAGGGCATCCTACATCATCTCCCCTTTTCTGTCTAATTAATAATGATGTGGGATGCCCCCTGTATGCTGTGAATATGTTTTTATTACCATTGGTTAATAAAGAAGCTGCTTTAGCCCATGGAAGGGCAGAATATAGCTAGGCAGAAAATCCAAACAGATAGAGGGAGAAAGAAGGCAGAGTTAGGTAGACACCAGCAACCACCAGAGAAGCAAGATGTGAGGTAATGCCATGGCCACATGGTAATACATAGGTTAATAGAAATCGGTTAATTTAAGATGTAAAAGCTAGTTAGTAGTAAGTCTGAACCATCGACCAAACAGTTTGTAATTAATATTAAGCTTCTGAGTTTTTATTCAGGAACTGGAGGGCAGGAAAGAAACCTCCAGTTATTAAGGTATAAGTTCTGATGTGAAGTCCTCAGCCCCAGTAGTACCAACCGGCACCGCAGGCACAGATCTCACAGCCTGCAGAGTCATGTAACCCAGGCTGGCCTTGGATTCAGTGGCCCTCCTATCTCTGCCTCTCCTCTCCAATGCTGAAATTATAGGCATGTGCCACCATCCCTGACATTGACTTTGTATGTGAGTATATGTATACCCATGTATGAACATGTTTTGATTTTGGTTTGTTCGTTTGTTTGAGACAGGGACTTTCACTGACATGGAACTCATGAGCTCCAGAGATTTACCTGTGTCTGCCTCCCTCATGCTGAGAATTACAAGCACGTGTTGCCACATGCAGGTTCTAGGGGTTAAATTCCGGTCCTCACGCTTGCACAGCAAGCACTTTACCAACCAAGCTGACTCCCCCAGATCCCAGATACTAACTTTTAATTACATCCATTGTAACAACCCTGTGAACTGAAATGGGAGGACAATTTTCCATTGTGTGGAAAATAAATGTATTATTTTACAGTCCTGTAGGTCATCATTCCAAGCTAGGTCATGTCAGGTACACATTAAGGTATGAACAAGGCTATACTTTCTAAAATCCCACCCTTTGACTCTTTCAGCTATCTGTCTTCCTTGGCTTGGTCACTTCCCTGATCCTGCAGGACAGTGATGGCCAGTGGGGACCACTTCATGTTAGAGTCCTCTGGCCACCATATCTCCTTTCTCTTCTCTTTAACAAATGTTGCTGAAGGCATCACCGCACCCCCAATAATCTAAGATGACACATCACCCTAAAGTCGGATGGTTAGCAGCTTTAATTCTGTCTACAATCTTAAGTCCTTTTGCCATATAAGGTAACATACAGGCCCAGGGATTAGGAGGTGGCTAACTTAGGAGGGGGGGGGGGCTTATTCTGTCTACTGAGGAGGTTTTTCTGGCTATCATATTGTTATTGATCTCCAACTTAATTCCACTTTTATTAGACTACACCTTGTGCATTATCCCAGCCCCACACATTCATTACCATTTTCTGTGTGGTCTAGCATGTGGGTTCTGCCTCAAAGAATCCCCTCCACACCGTTAGAGGGAAGTGAACCACACAGTGTAAGAACTAGTTAGGTCACCGTGATGCCGTGTCAACCTCCCCTGTGCCCATCACACCATTGAAATGTTTTTAAGATCTCTGAGCTGGCAGGACTAGACAGTCCTCTTTTCTTTTATCGGGTACATTCATATCTATTATTATGCCTTCCTGATAAACGGACTCTCTTGTCTTCATGAAGTGTCCTTCTTTAGCTCTTTTAATGTCTGGGTCTTGGTGTGTGCGTTGTCTGATATTCGTGTAGCCATTCCAAACATCCACAGCAACCATTTCTGCTCCATTGATTTCAGTGTTCACACACAAAACATCAGACTTAGAGTCATAATCACAGCCAGACCTCCAACTTCTAAGTTTTTGCTTGTTCTTGAGGTGAAACACCTATGATTTAGACTTTACTCTATTTCGCCATTTGGGGGATGGGACTGAATT
Organism: Ondatra zibethicus; assembly: GCA_004026605.1. Classification (NCBI taxonomy): domain Eukaryota; kingdom Metazoa; phylum Chordata; class Mammalia; order Rodentia; family Cricetidae; genus Ondatra; species Ondatra zibethicus. Next base: position 11,375 of record PVIU01000332.1, on the reverse strand, counting down.
GAGGCAGGGTCTTGTGTAGCTCAGGTTGGCCCTGGATTTACTCCATAGCCAAGGTTTGCTTGAGCTCCTGATCTTCCTGCCGTCACTTTCCGAGTGGTGGAAGTACACAAGTGCACCCCGTGCCCAGCCAGCCTCACCATTTCTAGATGCAGAGCCCAGCAGTTTCAACTCCATTTACATTGCCGTGCAAGTAGTCTCAAGAATGCCTTCATCGTACAAAGCTGAGAGTCTACACACACCAGAAAATAACCGCTGAGCTGGGTGTGGTGCACACCCTACAGTCCCAGTACTCAGAAGGCAGAGGCAGGAAGACTGTTGGCAGTTCTAAGCCAGACAGGGTTGCATAGCAAAGTTCTGTCTCAAAAAGCAATGCCATATTTCTCCATTCTCCCAGCCCTGGCAGACAAGATTCTACTGTCTGTCTGTAGCTGCCTGAGTGTGGCAGCTGCCTTTGGGGAAGTGGTATCATTTGGCACCTGTCCACTCTGTATAGCAGCCTCCAGCTTCACCTGCCTTGCTTGCAGCATGTGCCATGTTCTCCTTCCTTACAAAGACCGGCCATTTTTGTTGTGTTGGTTTGAATGAGAAATGCCCCCCAAGCATATTTGGTCCCCAGTTGGTGGCACTGTTTGGGGAGGCTTAGGAGGCTTGATCTTGCTGGAGGAAGTACATCCCCAGGGGTGGGCTTTGAGACTTTAAATTCTCGAACTTCCAGTTCGCTGTCTCTGCTCCATGCTTGTGGTTTAAGGTATGAGCTCTTAGCTTCCTGGTCCTACCACCATGCCTGCCCTTGCTCTATGCCTCCCTGCCATGATGAATTCTCATCCCCCAGGAACCATAAGCCGCCATAAACTCCTTCTGACATAGGCGGCCTTGGTCTCAGTGTCTGCTCACAGCGACAGAAAAGTAACCAATACAGCATTGTACCTCTGCCTCCTCTGCTCACCAGCTCAGCTGTCAGTGGGCATGAGGGTCCCTCTCACCTCCTGGCCACTGTGAGTAATGCTACTTTGAGGCTTTGCTTTCGGTTCTTTCAGAGAAATACTCAGAGCTGCTGGAGTGTATGGTAGTTCTGTGTTTAATTTTTAATGAACCACCATGCTATTTTCTATAGAGGCTGTGCCATTTAACATTTTTACTGGCAGCATCTAAGGCTTCCAACATCTCCAAATCCTTGCCCAAGACTTCTCCTCCATCCCTCCTTCCTTCACATCTTGATGCACAAGCAGGAAGCAGAAAGAAAGATCACAATGGGACTGGCATGGGTCTTTTGAAGCCTCAACACCTGCTCCTAGTGACTCATCTCCTCCAACAATGCTATGCCTCTTACTCCTTCCCAAACAGCTTCAACATTTGGGGGTCAATAACTCAAGTAAGTATATGAGCTTATTGGGGCCATTGTCATCCAAGCTACCATATGCTCCTTTTTATTAGCATGTATTAATTATAAAAAATGGATTTTTATAAAAAATATATAAATGGATTTTATCATTGGCCTTTCTTTCAATTGTGTTAACCTCTGCCTTTGACTTACTGAGCTTTGAATTTCCCACTGACATTTAACATGAATATTGACACAGTTGAACAGGCTATGCTAATTTGTTAATTTTTTTATTTCCTTCCTTCCTTGTGTTCTTCATTGTCTGCCATATTTTGGAATATTTTGATACTCGTAAGCTTTCCATCTTATTAGTCTATTGTGTTTCAGCCATTCCTTTTTCTATGACACTATATTGGTGGCTGCGTAGGAGTTAAAATATACACAACATAGCTCTTCTATCAGCTAATGTTGTGCCATTTTCTATCTGACTGTGCCCTGCCCATTCTCCATGCCTACTCCACAATCTGTGTGTGATTTGTAATAGACCTCACAAGATAACATGGTACATTTTTTACATAAACGGTCTTTTATATTTCAAAGAAATAAAGACATGAAAAGCTCTCTCATTTTCACGCACCTTCCCAGACCTGACAGCCTTCGCTACTTCTTTACCTCGGAAATTACAAAAGAATAAACTTCCCTCCCAGGAGCTTCTTTCGGTGTTTTTCACAAGCGGCAACACATTGGTGAAGCTTTCTCTCATCTGGAGCCTTCATCCCAGAAGGATGCTACTCTGCATTCTTAACTTTGAAGTCAGCAGGTGTCCTTTCAGAATTTAAGGACATGGTCCCACTGCCTTGTGGCTTCCACAGTTTTGACGAGAAGTCTGTAGTCACTGCTCTTTTCAGATGTGTGGAATGTGTCTGTTTTCCCTGGGTGCTTTAAAGACTTCCCATGCTTCTATACGATACCTCAAGCACCAACCTGCATCCCAGTTCAGATAGCTTTTACTCGACTAAAGTGCAGTATGTGTTGCTGAAGGTCAGTTGGAGCTTGGGTAGAGTTTGGTCTTGGTCCAGGGTTTGTAGCTCTCATTTGCAGTAGGAACTGACCTGGCTGTATCTATGTGCTTGATTCTGCTGCCCAGATGTCTTTTCACCTGTCACAGCTGGAAGGACTTTGACCAGGAATATAGACTATGAGAGAAGAAAGACTTTGAAAGAGGTTGAAGAATACAGGGCCAACTCTACGTGGACAGTAGACAGCTGTAGGCAAACTTCCCTGTGAGGCTGCCGGGGAAGCTGTAGTAGCATACGCTCATCTAGGCAGTGAGCCTCCTGAGCTAACCACAGTGCTCGGAAGCTGGGACATCCCTCAAGGTCCATGTAGAGGTTTCCCATTTGGTTTGCAGATGGCCATTTTCCTGCTGTGTCCTCAGAACATCATTCCTGGGTTTTAGTCTCTGTTGTAGCACCTTTTCTAAAAAATAATGCTTTCATTCATACTGAATTGGGACTCCCTCTGCTAATTTCATTTAACCTTTATGGCCTTCAAAGGCCTCATCTCAAAATGGCCACCATCTGATTATCGTGGTACTTTCACAGGAAATCTAGGGGAAGACAGTTCCAGCCCACAATTCTGTCACAGGCTCCAGACAGAAGAGCTGCCCCATGATTTGTGTTATGGAAGTCAGGTGGCGGCTCCTCAGGCTTGGTCACTGGCTATCTATCACGGTCTCCTCCCTACAACCCATGTTGTGGCATCTCTTTTGCATATATGGAATTAATCTCAAATTACTCAGCTAGTGAATGACTGGACCTTTCCCCTGCTGAGTGTTTCCTCCATGGTATCTATCATTTGGTATCTCAGGGTTAACATTTTTAGATTTTTTTTAAAAATTACATTTAGTTATTTATTATTCTGTGTGTGAATGTATGTACACATTCATGCTAAGGTGTGCACTGGGGAGGGGAGAGGACAACTTGTGGGAACTGATTCTTTCCATCTGCCGTGTGGGTTCCAAGTTTAGAACTAGGTCCTTAGTCTTGGTGGCAAGCCACTTTACTCACTGAGCCATCTGGCTGGCACTAGGATCAACTTTGCTTTTTCTCCAGGTTGATTCTGCAGACAGGGCCAACTTCTCATGGTGTAGCCCAGGTTGCCATAAATGATGCTTTCAACAACAAAACATGGAGGTTGGAGAGATAGCTCAGAAGATAAGCGCACTGGCTGCTCTTCCAGAGGTCCTGAGTTCAGTTCCCAGCAACCACATGGTGACTCACAACCATATATAATGAGATCTGGTGCCCTCTTCTGGTATGCAGACATACATGTAGGCAAAAACAGTGTATACATAATAAATAAATCTTAAAAATAAACAACAGAAACACATTTCCCCCCTAGTTCCAGAGACTGAGAACGTACAAATGCATCATACGCAGGTTCTGGGGAAGACACCTCTGCTTCTGGCCTGCAGTTGTTGCTTTCTTGATGCTGGATGGTGGAGAGGCAGTGAGTGAGCTTCTAATGACACATCTTCTACCAACAGATCTCCTTGCCTTGTCAAGGCCAACCCTAGTAACGTCAACTGACCTTAATTACCTCCAACTAGGCCCCGCCTCCAAGCACGGTTCCTCTGGGAACTAAGGCTCCATTATGTGAATCTGGGTGATGCAGTTTAATTCATTGTAGGCTCTTTGTTTCTCTTACACTGTGTTGAGGAAACTGTGGCCCAGGAAGATGCAGGCACTGAGTTAGAGAATAGACTGGCTCCTTGCCTCTTCCTATGCAAGGGCTGTGTTGCCAGAAGACTGGTTTGGGGTATTGAGCCCTGGTCTTCTAAACTACTCCCAAGCTCAATGCCTCCCACCTCAAGACACTGATACACCCATGTCAGGACAGCGGCTGTAGTGACCGGAGTGCCCAGGGGTTCTGTGGTACACCAGAGGCTTAGTGTTCCTGCCACTCTCAACAGCCCAGCCCAGAAGCAGCTCCTTTTCAGGTCTCCCAGGCACCCAGGGCCTAACCATTTGCAGGCATTCTGAGACAATCACCTCTCGTGGGCTGATGAAGAAACTGCATGGCTTCTGAGTGTCCTGAGATTGAGGGAGAAGCCTGTGTGGCTATGGCAGTCTCCTGTACAGTGTCCCCACTGTGACACACGAGCAGGACAAGCAGCAGCCCGCTGACGAGCACATGGCCTGGGCTACTTTCTCTTTAGCAGGGTCTGTAGACTGTAGCGTGGCCTGGCCTGGGTCTGCAGTGTCTCCTACTCATGTCTCCTCCCTCCGTGCTGAAAGAAAATCCTCTATAGCTCTGTGAAGTAGGACTGGATCTTTTGAAGTGCGGACACAGGGATGAGGTGATGCCTGCAAGAGGCCAAACTGGAACATTCTAGAAAGTTAGGCTTCCATGTTAGGGTACAGATGGTATCAAAGAGAGTCCCTGTCATCACCAGACCCAGAGATGGAGCCATGAGGCCAACGCGATGACCTCAGCACAGGGGCAGGTGGGTGAGCAAAGAGGATTTATGACACGCAAATTCTCCATATGAGAGGTGATTTGGTATCAGCTCCATGCTAAGGGACATTTGAGCTGAGCACTACTTCCTCCCCCAACTGTGTAAGCCATGGCTCGCCTCATCACTCCGCTTCTCACTGAAAACCCCATGTTGTGAGGGGATTGGGCTTCAGCTCCTGGGAGAAATGGCTGAGACAGAGGTGCCGTTTATAGGTGTGCACCCTCCAGGAAGAATAGAGGGACACATGAGCGTCTTCGCATCAGGTAACTGTAGCTCGACGTGTAGCAAAGGGTATAGTCACGATAGGAAGATGTGCAATTACAGGGACAAAAATACCCCAAGGAAATCAACACGGGACTTATTAATATAGGACCCATAGGTGACAACTGTCAGACAATCGGTCAACAAGGGGCCTCGTGTCTGCATGATCCCAGCTAACCCGTCATGATCTTTATGAAGTGTCCTTCTGGGGGGTCCGGATCTTCAAATACGAGGGGAGACCCTTCCCTTTTATTAGCAGCTAAGCTCTTTATATACTTTTACTATATTGAGGCAGGTTAGAAGTCTAAGCTTTATTGTCTTATGTTATTGGAAATCCAGATTCCGGCAGGCTTCTCCCTCAGGTCAAGCTTTGTCTGCGAATATATTCTCATTTTTTCCATGTACAGAGACCGTCTGGAGAGGGGCAGGAAAGATTATGACTGTAATATACTTAAATCCAATTTATTTGCCTGACCAGAAACTTCCACCCTCCGCAATTGCTTCCTACCCAAGATGCTGTCTTTGATTCTTTCATGATAGGAAGAAATGTGCGTGGGTGGCTTCCAGCAGGTTCAGGTGCCCAGCACACTGTGCCCACTGGGGCTGGGCCAGAGGGTGGCAGGCGGGTGTGAGAGTTTCCATTCAGACCTTTCCATTTGCTCCTGATGCCACGCTTGTCTCCTGGAAGAGAAATAGGGTAACTGAGGCTCAGCTCTTGTCTCTAGAAAGTTCTTTGCCTGCCTGGTCCCTGTTGTGGCCACTTACCTGCCTCGTTTGATTCAGGCATGTCTTTATCAGTGGTCATCCCGCCCCTGGATAGTGTTGGCCTGAGCCGGGGTGGCTCTGGCCTCACATTATGGGCTTTACAAGATTGTGCTGACGTTTACTCCAGACCTTGCCTCTGGATGCAGGCTCACCGCCCTGCTTTGGGGGGAATGGTTTTGGAGATTATTTTCTGAATTGGTGTTTGTTCATTTTAAATGATGGGCTGCAAAGGCACCAGCTGGACAGATGGAGAGGTGTGGGCAGGGCTGCCTGAAGAGTGCCCAGCTGTGCCCAGATCCTTCTGGCCTGCATCCTGGCCAAGAGATGTCTGGTATCAGCCGTGGCCTTGGACTGTGCAGCTTAATCCAGACCTTGGACTGAATTTAGGATTATAACAGACAGCCTTCCTGATTGTTATCTACGGGCCTCACCTATAGGCACTTCAGTGTAATATGATGTACACATTAAGTGCCAACTATGTACACCCCTCCTTGCTTCTCTAGAAGGGGATGAAACAGAAGGGTCAACTAGCTGTGACTAAAGAAGCGGGGTGGGCTCTGAACCTGGAGCAGGGGCATGAGGTCCTGGGTAGGGGCCTGGTTGTAGGGAAACAGGGTCACAGAGATGCTGGGCAATATGACCAACTCAACCTCCCACATCACAAGAAACCCTCAACTTCAGACAAAATGGGACAAGTGCCCTCTACGACAGCCAGATATTGGCATGGATCTGGCATTCATGATGCTCTGGGTACCTGGGCCCAAAAAACTGAACCAAGAGGCTATGTACAGACCCCAAGCTAGAGTCATATCATGAGGAATTTTGATCTGAGATTATAAAGGTTGAGAAGCCCCCCATGTCTCTGAGCAAGAGGTCCTAGCACAAGCATAAGGTCAATCCTGCTCACGTTGTAAGGCCTGACACTCAGGGAGCCAATGGAGAGGTCTCAGTCTGAATCAAAAGGTGGAAGGGCGGGAGCATCAGTGAGCGAGGTTAGAGAGATGGACATCCCAGCTTAGGAAGAGTGCAAAGGTTCCCTTCCTCCACCATTCTGTATACTCAGGGCCTTAGTAAACTGGATGGTACCTGTCTTCATTGGAAGGTGGACCTGCTTAGACTACTGATTCAAATATCTCTTCGAGAAACATTTCTACCCTATCCCCCACCTCAACCCCCTCCCCCCCACACACACAAATAACATTTCCCAAGCTACCCGGACAGCCTGTAGCCCAATCTAGTTGACAGAAAGTTCACCATCATGAGTCATCTCGGTGTCTGGCTCTGTCTCCTCCTCTGTATGCCACAGATAATAGAAATGGATCCCTACTCCTGGAAACCTTTGCCCTCCCCATGGGACTTTGGAGACCTCTAAAGAAAGCATGATGGGCGATCAGAGATGTCCTATTGCCTGGGAGTCTAGAGAGCCTCACTTGTAGATGTGGTGAACTATACAGCATAGCACAAGGCTGGGAATGAGAAACTGGTTTGCCTGGGAAGCTCCAATTGCTTACTTTTTAGTCTGTGAAGACCCAGGACAGGGTCCTTGTCCCCTGACATGCTCCCTCTCATGGGGTAAGCACAAGCGGGAAACCGGGAGTTGGACCAGGCAAGTTGGACTTAGTGCTATTTCCTCCTCAAGAGAGCATGTCATCACAAAGCTTGAGGCCTGTGGTTGCCATCCTCAATCCTATTGGGCTGAAAAACTCTGTCTTAGGAGCCTGTAACTAAACAGCTCAGAAAGGGCCCTGGAATCGTACTATAGTACCTGCTAATCTCTGTGCCAAGACAGAACAGCTCCATTTCCCAGCCTGGCATGGAAAGCTGGGGGAAGGGGTTGGTGCTATTTAGATCTTTCTAAGGGAAAGGCCACAGCAAGGCTCCTCTTACAGAAAAGCCTACGAAGCGGGTCATTTGGGTTTCGGCATTCCTTCCTCCCTACAGGTTGAGTAAGCACCCAGTGGCTGTCCTCCATTCCACAGCATTCCCTGTGATGGCTTCAATGAGAAAGGCCTCCACAGGTTCGTATACTTGAATACTTGGTCTCCAGTTGGTAGAACTGTTTGGGAAGGATTAGGAGGTGTGGCCTTGTTGAAGGTGTGTCACTGGGGAGAGGCTTTGAGCTTTCGAAAGACTCCAGTGATTTTGATTTAGCTCCCTCTGCCTCCTGTTCATGGATTGAGACATGAGTCCCCATGTGCTGCTCCAACTGCCTGTCATCATCACTTCATTCTGCCATCATGGATGCTAACCCTCTGGGACTGTAAGCCCAACTGTTTCTTTTATAAGTTACTTTGGTCATAGTGTTTTAGCACAGCAATAGAAAAGTAACTATGACACCTGCCTGTCACTGGATGGCCAAGCACCTTGCTCAGCAGACTAGAATGAAGTAAGCAGGGAGGAGGTTCACAGGCCCAATTGAGAGGGGCAGCAATGACCATGGACGGGTATGGGGAATTGTGTTGGCCTTCTTGGCATCCCTGGACATGAGCTAGCCTGCAAAGGGAAAATTAAGTCTTGATGAGGCCCTCACTGCTGTCCTGTACCCCTGAAAACCTTCATGGGGTCACTATCATGGAATCATTGTCCTTCCACCCAAGACTCCATGAGATTAACTCTGCTTTTATAGAGGCCAGGCTGACTTCATGCCAAAGATGAACTGCAAAGTGGCAAGCACCTCACTTCCGACACTGTGGGTCCGAATCAGGCACCCCTGCAAACACTATAGTTACCACCGATGTGCCCCCAAAAAAGAAGCCAGTGGTCCCTGGTAGGTCTGGGAAATAAGGCAGAAGGTAGCTCTGAGCTTAAGCCTGAGCTCAGAATCAACACTTAGTAGGGCAGCAGATGGAACAGACACCAGGGCTTTTCAAGGGCAGGGATTTCACGCATGGTAGCACACACCTTGCCTTCCAGCTCTTGGAGGGTCGAGTGCTGTGAGTTTGAGGCCAGCCTGGTCTATATAACAGCTCGTAGGCCAGCCAGGGCTACATAGTAAGACCCTGTCTCCAAAACAAAAAGGAAAAAATAATGGGGATTTTTGCCATTCTGTCTGTTTCTGCTGTTGATGAACAGCAGCAGGGAATCTGCTAACATCTTCATCTCTAGTATCTATGCTTTCCAAAATTTTGCCACCTTAACAGTAAGCTGTTCAAATCCTGTTGATTTTATTTGAATTTTAGCCTAAGAGGTTTACCAACTGATTTAACAACAACAACAACAACAACAAAAAATAAGAGCAGCACAGGATTCCACTCACATGGACTACAGTGTATCTGTTCAATGTAATAATATATGGTTCACAATAACTAACTACTTCTAAGGCATTAGTGGAAAAAATACAGGACGTTGTTTATGATTTTAACAGGTAGTGTGCATACATATGCACAAACATCCATGCACTCACTTCTACATCCAAAGATGTATATATATACTTGTATGTATATATACAATCATGGACATAAAACACACATGGAGCCATATGCACACACTCAAAAATGGACACAAATACAAATAATGCATATAAAGGCAGACATATGCATATATACGTGTGTGTACACACACATGCATGTACTCAGGTATACACCCATGCACACATCTGTAGGCTGAGTGCCACAGGCACACAGTGGGGAGATGTGAGCTGTGTCTATCTGTGTGGGGGTGGCCAGTGCCTTTTGGCTTTCAGGGCTGGATTACAGTCTGTACTAAGGACAACCAGCTTGTAAATGGAAAGATAATTTTGCAAACGTTAAGTGCTTTGGCACAATACAGACATCGTTAAATCACCCAGTTAAGAAAATGTGTTAGACAACAAAAACCCTGCTAATTTATTACATTCTTGTTCCCAGAAGAGTTCATGGGCAGATCTATGCAGGTGAGTTCCTTCAGCTTGCTTTTCTGGAAGGAACCACACTTGAAATGTAGGAAAGTTTTCTAAAATATTCATTACCTTTGGCAGCCAGGTGACGTTTGAACCCTGGAAGCAGTAGAAATCTCACCCTTGTAGCTCTCTCTAGCCATCCCTCATTCTGAGACCAGAGCTGCTCACAGTCACCTGCTGTCTTCTGCATGCCCCCAACACTTGATGCCAACAAGAGCAGAAGAATAACTCCTGGAGGGATGGGTGGCATGGCTTATGAATAAAAACGAACTGGTTATAGTCTTATGCTAAGGAGCCATTGATTCTTGTTGTTGTTACATGTGATAACTATGTCAAATATCCTTATCTGTTGAAGACGCATACTGAAGTCCAATGACTCCTTGCAATGAGCACTTACAAATAAAGACGCATGGGCAAAGGGGTTTACTGTGTGACTGTGTCACACTGCAGTTTCCATGATGAGATTTTTAATTTTTTCCCTTTTTTCCTTTTTTTTCTTAAATTTTGTTTTACTTTGGGGAGGTAAAGTACAGGCGCTGAGGGCAGATGCAAAGGGACAGCGAAACGAATGGGATCAAGGTACTGATGTAAAAGACACATAGAATAAATAAAAAGAAAGTTAAAAACAAAAAAGAATGGATCAAAACAATAGTGTGGACTTACCTTTATACAATCCAGGGGAAAATCTAGGATGGAGAGGGAACAGGCCAGAAAAAGGCTCACAAGAAGCTGTGCAAGGTGGTCACGGTTCACTTTCCTAGTTGCTCAATATATATTTTTTATTTTTGTTTGTTTGTTTACTTATGTGGGGATGAAGGGTGATGGGAGTGGGTGCATGCACGCGATAGTGTGCACGTGGAAGTCAGAGGACAACTTTCAGCAGCTGGTTCTCTTCTTCCACTGTGTGGGTCCTGAGAATAAGACCCAGGTCCCCAGCCTTGCTGGCAAGTGCCTTTACTTGCTGACCCATCTTGCTGGCCCCTAGTTTTAAGTGTGTTTGGATTTTCAAAGCATCTACTGACTGTGAGGTGTTTGTTTGTTTGTTTGTTTTTCAAAATAGTGATGGTTAGGAGTTGAAATTTTTAAAATAGATTATCAACATATAGAATATGCTGATAGTTTTAGAAACTCTAAGAAAACTGTTAAAAATCTTAAAGCTAATTTAAGTTAGAGGAATTATCAGATGCAAAACATAGCAACTCCAAAACTCCTCCCCAAGGCTATCCACAAACAACCAAAACTGAGAACCTTCTAAAACCCCCACTACTAAGACTGGCATGCCTCCTGTTTGGCAGTGGGCACCCTACCTCGGCGAGTGCTGCATTAAGACAGGAATCAGAAAGTCTCTCCACACAGTCCTGTTGACTTAGGTACCCCTTCTTTCACCACAAATCCAGAACATGCCTAGACCAAAAATAGAATGAACTATACCCACAGGGGCTGGAGAGATGGCTCAGCAGTTAAGAGCACTGGCTGCTCTTCCAAAGGACCCAGGTTCAATTCCCAGCACCCACATGGCAGTTCACAACTGTCTGTAGTTCCCGTTCCAGGGGAATCCAATATCTTCATACAGAGTATATATAGGCAAAACACAAGTGCGCATTAAATAAATAAATAAATCTTAAAAAAAA
>PVIU01000331.1:0-351757 GCA_004026605.1 Ondatra zibethicus | reverse complement strand
GTACTCTATTTTTTTATTGGATTATGTGATCTTTTGGTGTCCAATTTCTTGAGTTCTTTGTATATTTTGGAGATGAGACCTCTGTCTGATTTGGGGTTAGTGAAGATCTTTTCCCATTCTGTAGGCTGTCGTTTTGTCTTGTTGACGGTGTCCTTTGCTTTACAGAAGCTTTTCAGTTTCAGGAGGTCCCATTTATTAATTGTTTCTCTCAGTGTCTGTGCTGCTGGGGTTCTATTTAGGAAGTGGTTCCCTGTGCCAATGCGTTCAAGTGTACTTCAACTTTCTCTTCTATAAGGTTCAGTGTGGCTGGCCTTTGAGGTCTTTGATCCATTTGGACTTGAGTTTTGTGCATGGTGATAGATATTTCATTTTTCTACATGTTGATATCCAGTTATGCCAGCACCACTTGTTAAATATGCTTTCTTTTCTCCATTTTATACTTTTTGCTTCCTTGTCAAAAATCAGGTGTTCGAAGATGTGTGGATTGATATCCGAATCTTCTATTCAGTTCCATTGGTCCTCCTGTCTGTTCTTATGCCAGTACCAGGCTGTTTTCAGTACTGTAGCTCTGTAATAGAGTTTGAAGTCAGGGATTGTAATGCCTCCAGAAGTTCTTTTATTGTACAGGATTGTTTTGGCTATCCTAGGTTTTTTGCTTTTTCATATGAAGTTGAGTACTGTTCTTTCGAGGTCTTTGAAGAATTTTCCTGGGATTTTAATGGGCATTGCTTTGAATCTGTTCTTCATATGTCTTATTGCCTGCCTCGTCTCTTGATTATAAGCTAGACAAAAGTTTGTGCAGCAGTTTGTGTCTGTGCCTGGTTTGCTAGCATCTAACAACTGTCATTTGTTTGAATGAGTAGTCTGTGAATTACTAAGCTTCTATTCTGAGAATTGTAGCTTTCCACAGCAAGATGAATTAGACATGGTCCCACACTTACCAGGCTTACAGCCAGGCAAAGAAGGGAGACTCGTGGATGTATGTCATGTGCCTAGTCTTTAGAAATAATATATATGTACTCGGCATGTCTGCATGCTGCTCCAGGGAAGCACAAAGGGAACAGGTATTACTATGAGGAACAGCTCCAGGGAATTCATACATTAGAGAAGGGAGAAGTTCATGGGCTTAGCTGACTGATCTAAGTAGGGTCACTGGTGAGAAGAGGTAGTGAGAAGCTAGGTCAGGAGTTTAAAAGGCCACAGATCCTAGAATGGGTGTTTCCCATGGGAAGCACTGTGGAATCTTTACAGTTCCCTGTCCAAGGAATGCTGAGGAAGGATTATACCTTCTGATCTTCAACCTGTGGACACAGGCTTAAGGAGGCAAGCCTGAGAAGAGGCCAGTGGGAGGCGAAGGGAAGTCTGGGGGATAGCACAAAAGACTTAGATGTAGACAAACCAGAGAACATGCACCTAACAGTTTTCAGGAGAAATGGCAGAGACCAAAAGCAGGAGAAACCACAGTTGATGTGGGGAAAGAGACATCTCTTGTAAACAGTGTGGGTACCCTGTCTGTTATGCCAGGCCCTACACCCTGGGGTGCTTGGGTACAGGGAAGATTGGTTGGCCACATTCTACACTACTGATAGCAAGCACTGACTTAGGCCACGTGAAGGAGGACAGAGAAGGAAGCAACTGCCTCAGCCACCTAAGTAGTAAAGGGAAGGCAATAAGTGTAGAGAGCTGCTATTGTGTTACTTCTCCCCAGGAGTCATAAAACAAGCAGATAGAGGGTACCAACTGGCTCCATCCAGGTCCAGCATATACCAGTGTTTTTACAGCTGCCATCTCCAAAAAGGGCCATCCACCCAGCCAGCCTTCTACCTCTTTATATGCTTTGACACCCTTGCTCTAGTTTCATTTTTGCTATTATAAAACATCCTGGCCAGAAACAACCCAGGGGAGAAAGGGTTTTGTTTGGCTTACAAAGTCACATACCATCTCTTCAGGGACATCAAAACAGAAACCTAAGCAGCTAGTCACAGCCACATTCGAGAGTGAAGAGCAAATAAATGCATCCTTGCTTGCTCTTACTAACTTTTTGGACCACACCAGTCTGTTTTTCCAGGTGATTCTAGGCTGTCAAATTGACAGTTTAACTACCCCACACAACCCCTAGGGAGCAGGAGCAGCTAGAGGGTGGGAAGGAACACTGATGACTGGCATCTCAGGGCCTGGTATATACTTCCCATTACTATTCCCATGGACCTTGCTGTCACCGTTTTACCTGTCTTGTGCCATAGCTGCCAGCAAGGTGTTCTGTAGCCATCATAGCAGCTCTACTCTGGAAGGTAATGTTCATGTCACACCCTGAAGAAACAACTACAACAGCTGCAGAGCCAGGTTTTGTGAACCCGGCAGGGCGCAGCAGGAACAGGAACATTAGCCTGACACACAGAAGACACTGTCACTGTACCCACAGGCATGGCGGCACTGAGGCATGGCGGCACTGAGGCATGGCGGCACTGAGGCATGGCACTGCCCAGAGACAGCAAGAGTGGCAGTATAGTGTGGGAGGTGAATGTTTGCTACCAGGCTTAGTCATTCCTATACACACCTTGGAACTGGGAATGCTAGAAAAAACTCAGGAATGACAGGGGCATCTTAGGAGAAAAGGCAGATATATTGGTGACAAAAAGGTGACAACCAAGAGGCCTAAGGAGGACTAGGCGAGATCCAGTGACAAAGCTACACAGTACCCAGGAGTTCTTCTGTCTGCTCACCGGTCCTCCCTCCCTGCATACATACCCTACTTCCATCAGGGAAAGAGGAGAGCTGGGATGGGAGGTTCCTTAAGACAGACACCTGGTATCCTTGAGGCCTATGAGCAGAGCTGCTACAAGGGGTCTGCAGTCCCTCAGGGCCCATAAGCATACTGGAATCAGGTAGCCAGGAGGGTTCTGATAGGTTAGCTGGGAAGCTTCATTAAAGATTGACAAAGTGAAGCCCACTTGCCCACAGGACAGCATATCGGTTACCACTGCACCAGCCAGACGGCTGAGGAAGAGGAGGTAAGTGGCCAGGATGCGAAAGGCACCTCGCAGACTGTGCCGAGGAACCCTGCCCGTAATGGTCAGCAGGGAGTGGACCTTTCACTGCTTCTGCTTCTGCCACTGTGACTGCACCGTGCTTTGCAGAGTGACCTGTAGGTGATGGAGCCCCTCCCTCTCCTTCCTGCTCCTCCTGGGATTCTCCTCTATTCCCAACTGCTGGAACTGGGGTAGGGGGGCTGAGTGCTGCATCTTGGGGAGAGCATCTCTCACTGCATCCAGCGTCCTTGCAGAAGTAGCAGGATAAACTGGCATTGGGAGACCTGGGCTCCTGTTCCATCTGCAGTGCCCAGTAGAGATGGCTGGCACTCTCTATGTGGTGGTCTAAATGGTGGACACAAGATGTCCACCTTTCCCAAGTTGAGACTCAGCTACCCTAGCTGTAAAGGAAAACTAATATATCCTACTGAAGAATTAGGCAATTTAATCCCCCAAAGTGATGTGAAAATGCTTTGTAAGCCATAAAGTATGAGATGGTTACTGTAATTTACTCTGTTTGAGGTTCATTTTAAGATCAATTTCCTTTCCTTTAATAAGGTTTTAGGAAAGAGGGGGGAAATGTTACTAGGAAAACTGCTAGCCTAAGCAGACTACCTGAGCAGGCCAAGCTTGCAGATGGGGTGCTCGACTTGGGGACTGGCATCTGGGTTCTGGCTGTGTGTTGGCTCTGATGTGGACATAACCTTGGACAAGCCGTTGCCCTATCCCTGGACCTCAAGACCCCTCCATGAAAGGAGAGGGTGGGGGAGACAAAAGAAGGGGTATTCACTGGCAATAAATCTCTAGCTGTCATCTGTCAAAATTAGAAGAGGTCCTCTCCTCTGCCATGTTATTTCTGAAGACCAATGTCTAGAGTTGGTCAGTTCTTTTCCCTGTGTAGTCTGGGCTTCTCCCATCTTCGAAGCAGTCTCCCTGTCTGTAAGAGAGGTCCTTGTGTATAGCAGGGCTTTCACAGCCTGAACTCTTGGGCCAGGCAGTGTCTGCTGGTTACAAGGAGTTGAGTTATAACTGTCTAGCCCAGGGCCAGCACTCAGGGGTGAGGGACTGTTGCTGGAGTTATCAGGAGTGGCAGATCAGCCAACACATAAGATCTGAATTGCTGTGCCAGAGTTCAGGCAGAAAAGACTGGAAAATTCATATAGCATTCCTTTAAGCAAGCCGCTAAACCAGCATTAAAATGTGGAGGTGGCCAGGCATGGTAGCACATGTCTTTAATCCCAACATTCAGGAGGCAGAGGCAGGTGAATCTTTGCGAGTTCTCCCCTCCCCCAAGCCTGGTCTACATAGCAGTTTCAAGGCAGCTAGAGCTACACAGTGAAATGCTGTCTCAAAAAAAACCCCAAAAAGGTGGAAGGCAGTAGCAGTCAAGCATTTGTCCATTGGTGAACTTGACACAGGAGCTGCCTGTGGAGGTGTTTGTGTAGCCAAGATTGAACATAATATGCTAAAAGGCTAGAGTCCTGGGCTGGGGGACATTTGTCCTGGGAGTTTGCTCCAGTCTTCCTACCCATTCCTGTGTAGCTTAGACCTAGTAACGCTATAGTGGCTGGATCCTGGATCACAGATCCCACTCTTACATGGACACTTGCCTGCATAGCAGCAAGAATGATACCCATACAGAAGGAAGGCCCTCTAGCCAAAAGGGAAAGGAAAAATGGGCAGCTAGAGAGATGGTAGCAAGGGAAGCGGAGAGTGACTCAAGAGGGCTTGGGACACTGCCCAACTCAGACCAGGTGGTTGTCGTTTGCTGGCCAGAAATTACATCAGGTGTTACTGAGAGGTGTAGGTCCTTTGTCTCTGGCAGTCCCAGGATCTCAGGTTCCATCTTTTCAAAAAGCAGGAGATGCCTTTCCTATAGAGGGTAGCTGGAAACTTAGCCGGTGCTCTGTCCCAGAGGAGCTGGGGCTGCTGTGCTGAATCTCATGGGCGCATAGGGAGGGAGTAGGGGACCTTCATTAGGAACAGCTGGCAGCTTCGCCTCATCTGCCCACCTCAGAATGTAAAGTTATACAAGACACCCAGGTGAGAGACTAGAAGACTTGTAGCCACTTACTTACCTGTCCTTACTTAGCAAGTAAGCATGCTAGAAGAGCGCAGCCAGGAATGGGAAGGAGCTGGAAGGTGAGACTGAGGGCTAATGGGAGGACTGAAGGAGAGCAGAGCCTGGTTCTCCCCAGAAGACCATGAAGGATCCCTTCTAATCCCATCAGACTTCTGGGGACAGCTCTGGCCAGACAGTTTCCAGACATGAAGAGAAGGATTCTGCACAGGACCCAGTGCATAGCTCACTTGATACCCAGTATATTCCAGTCCTCTCCCTCTTTACCACAGCCACTATGGGTGACCCAGAATACCTCACCTGCTCTATTGTCTTAAAGTTTATTGGGTATGGGCTCTGGCTTAGCCACTTTTTGAGAGTCTTTGAACCATAGACCTTTGCTGTTTTCTAAGAATATTTTGTCACCAATGCTCTCAGCCATTGCTTGAAGGATCGTCAGAGAGTTTGTCAGCCATCTTTATTCACCAAGTATTCACTGCATGTCGACTGGGTGCCAGTAATTATGTGAGTGTTGGGGATCTGGAGGTGTCAACAGTGAAGCCATGATTAGACTGTTCTGTGCCTGTGTTCTTCCTGTCTTCTGAGCCTGACAAACTTGCATAACATGCTCTAGTGATCACAAACGCTCACTCAGCGTGAGAGGCCAGGCACAGAGCAATTTTTGCACCTGGGCACTCATGACCTGGCTTGCCCATGTCTCAGCATCTTGGCCAGGTCTAAGGGTAATGGCAGGAGATGGGAGCTGTCTACATCTGGTTCATTCTCTCTGAACCCAAACCCCAATTCTTCTTTCCTCTGCTCTCTCCTCATCCCTCCCCCTGCACAAGGGCAGCATTCCTGAAGATGATGGAATCCTTAGCAAATCCTAAAGCAAAGACAGATATTATGGGAGTTGTCTGTAAAGGAACATAACACTGCCTAGAGGGATAGCTCAGTCAGTAAGGTGCTTGAGGACCTGAGTGTGAACCCCAGAACCCACATACAAAAGGAGTGATGATGTGTACTTATAATCCTGGGCTGGGAAGGAAGAGACAGGCAGATCCCTGGGGTTCACTGGCCAGCCAGCTTAGCTGAATGGGTGAGTTCTAGGCTGGTGAGAAAACCCCCCCCAAAGTTGAATGGCACCTGAGAAATGATACCCTGCAGCTGTCCTCTGACCTACATGTGCACCCATACACATGTACATGCATACCCTCAGATACATGTGCACTTGAACACATAAACAAATGCATGTGTATGCACATACACATGAGGGAGCACTGCAGTTTAAGGAATATGTTCCTAAAGCAGAACTGTTTTGTTCCTTGTAGTATGCCAGCCACTGAAACCAAAAGGAGTTTTTTCAAAAGCAAGTTTATTACCAAGGTGATCAGGTGTAGAGATGGGAGGTCAGCCTCCCCAGGGACAGGGTGTGAGGGTGGATATTCATGAGCTGAAAAGGGTGTTTGGAGGTGTGGAAAGGTGGTGGGAGTAGACTAACCCATGATTTGCATGTGCATAATTATCTTCACAAACCATCATAGAGTCATTTTAAGAAATCATAGCACACCTGGGGTGGTGGCAATGGCCTGAGATTCCCCAAATTCAGGAAGCCAGCCTAAGTTGCTTAAAAAGACAAAGAAAGAAAGGAAAGAAAAAAAGGTATGGATGCATGCCTGTAACCCCAGCTTAGGAGATAGGGGCAGGAAGATCAGGAGTTCAGGGTCATCCTTCCTAAAAAAAAAAAAAAAAAAAATGGGATGGGTGAAGGTATGAGAACATTAGCATGATCTCAGAGTGGAATTCGGGGCCTTCTGTTGTTACAGGATCACCACAGGGTCAGTAATTTAAAAAAAAAAAGTAGGTTTCAAATACTTGAAAAAAAAATTCAGACGACCATTATGACCCACATATCAGCAAAAGTAGTAGAAGACTAATAATATATTGCTCGGGTGCATTTCCTCCCAAAGTAATGTTTTTTTTAAGTCGGCTGAAAACATGACAAGTTACATTTTTTTTTCAGTTTTGCCTCAGTTTCAAGAATAAGATTATTCAGTATTTTTCTTGTTTGTTTTTGTTTTTACTAAATAGGGTTTCTCTGTGTGATCCTGGCTGTCCTAGAGTTTTGTAAACCAGACTGGCCTCAAATCATAAAGATCTGCCTGCCTCTGCTTCCCAGTGCTGGGATTAAGGGCGTAAGCCACCGCCATGCCCAGCAAGCTCACTTAGCCTAGAGGAAGCCTGTGAAGGGTAGAGAAGGTTGCTCTTACCTGCTTGTCTCCTTCAGTGGGTTCTGGGTGTGTTTCTTCCCTGCCCAGTGCTGACTTCTGTCTTAGAGGTGATTCAGTTTCCTGTCTCCCTCCCACTGTCTTCCAGCTACACTCTACCTCGGGGCTTTCCGCGTCATCTTCTCTAGCCAGCTTCCTCTCTCCTCCTGCCCTAATTCCATTGGGCATTCTCCTTATATCTATGAGCCCAGAGATGGAGACTGGCCCCTCTTCACTCTCTTCTTGTTTATTTGTTATTGTAGTTCCCACCTTGTGAACTTCAAGGGTAAAGGGCGTACTCTGATTTACTAGATGTTTAAGAAGAATGAGTGGGTGGTGGCACTTGGAGTTGGGGCTGGGAAGCAGACTTCCCAGCATGGAGAAGTCACTCCTTCCTGAGAACAGTCATAGTCCAATGGGCTTGAAGCAGACAAGTTTGGGTTCTGGTTTCAGCTGAGGCTCAGCCTCCATTCCCTAGCAGCTCTTTGTGTTCTGAGAGGAAATCTGTCAGGAGGAGGGCCCAGTCCTACCTCTTCTCTTCCATCTCTTGCCTGGGTGGCTGCCAGGGTATGGCCTGCTGCAGGGGCTGAACTCACAGGTAACAGTCATGCCCTGTGGGGGCTACAGATATATGTCACCACTCCTAGTTTTTACATGGATGCTGGGGATTGGGTCTTCAAGCTTGTGCAGCAAGCACTTCACAATCCCATGTGGCCCCCTTTGATCCCAACCCCAGGGGATCCAGTGCCTTCTCTGGCCACCATGAGCACCCACACTCATTCTGCAGCCACAGAGACACATACACATAAATAAAAATAAAGTAAATCTTTTTTAAAAAAATACCCTTAAGTACTAAGCTGTAGAAGGTAGATGAGGGGATCAGGGTCTTTCCTTTTCCTCACCCTACATCCTGCAGACAGGGTTATAGCTCAGCTCAGGAGGCAAGAGGTGGCACGAGTCTGCCATCTTGGCCTGTGGTTACAGCCATCAGGGAAGTTATCTTCAGTAGTCACCCTAGGACAGATGAGTGACCAGAGCTGTCCTATTGACATCTACTTCCACTTGAGAAGCACTGCCTTGCTGAAGAGGCCCTTTTAAGTGGGCTGTTGTCCAGGACTTCGCAGGGGACCAGCATCTATTCTGGAGGAATAAACCTCTTCCCAGTCTGCCATGGGACAGCTGGACCAATGGGTAGGGAAGAGGGCATCCAGGGATATCTTCTGCTTTCAGCTGAATCTAAAGTATGTCTTCAGGACAGAACTCTGGGCCTGCAAGGGACTGTGGCTCCAGAGGGCCTTCCCCTGTTCTCTGTAGTAGCAGGTGAGCTAAGGATTTTGGGAGTCTAGGCCAGCATGCAGATTGAGGAACCCAAGTGTGTGACAACAGAACACTGTGTGAGCATGGCCGCTATCAGACATCTTAACAGAACAGGCCAACAACTTCAGCAGACCTTGCAGCAGCCAGTGTGGGCCAGGCATCTAGGGTCTTAGTCCTGAGGTAGTGACCATGCCTCAGACAACAAGCAACACAAGGTTGCCAGAATAGGAAGTCAGCATGCAGAAAGAGGAAGGACAAAGCCTAAACTCAGGGGTAGGCTCAATCAAGCTAGAACCTAAGGCCCATGTATCAGTTACTTGTCTGCTGCTGTGAGAAAACACCATAACCAAAATCAGCTTTCTTATTTTGGCTCACAGTCCCAGAGGGATAAGAATCCATTATGGTGAGGAGGAGTGGTCGCAGGAACAGAAAACAGAGAGCACAAACTAAAAGTAGCGCAAGGCTGTGAACTCCCATAGCCTGCCCCCAGTGACAGACTTCCTCCAGCAAGGGCATACCTCCTGACTCTCCCCAAACAGCATCACTAGCTGGTGACCAGGTGTTCATATGGCCAAGGCTGTGGAGGATGGTTTTCATTTAAACTACCACAACCTTGGCCAGGCTAACAGTGGAGTCCCAGAATGTAGAGCTGAGGTGTTGTGAAACCCGTCTTTGCCAGAATGAGTGAGGCAGGGGTCAAGAAACCCCTTTCCACTGTGCACACACAGGTGAAATCTGAGAGCAGTGTCTAGGGGCAGGGTAGCTCGTGGTTCTTCGAGTATCATGTGAGTCTACCTCATTCTTCAAGCCAGTTTCAGTCTGACATGGTGAGACTGAACTTGAGAAAGAATGTGACATTTGGCAAGTATTTTGTCTTGCTCTGCGTCTTGCACAACCTTTGAGCAAATCATCTAACCTTCCTGGGCCTAGTATCCTTAGTGGTCCCAAGTCCTCATGGACACCCCTAGCTGTGTGAGAATTACAATTGAAATATAGATTAAGTAAAGAAAATGTCAGTTCATTGCTCTGATCAAGTATCCTTAGTACAATAACATTTTCTGCTCATGAGCTTATTAGGGCAAAGACTCTGGGCTTCAGGGAGTAGGAGGCTGAAGAGTCTCTCAGCTGTCTGAGGTTGTAAACTTGCACTCACTTCACCCAGAGGTAGAAACAAAGCTGCTTGCACATCCCTTCCACCAGCCACTGATTGTGTACTTTCCAAGGGACACCTTACCCTCAGGAAACAATCAGCTCTTTCTTAGGTTGGAACTGCATCTCTATCTCTCTCTCTCTCTCTCTCTCTCTCTCTCTCTCTCTCTCTCTCTTTAGTTTTTCAAGACAGGGTTTCTCTGTAGCTTTGGAGCCTGTCCTGGAATTAGCTCTTGTAGACCAGGTTGGGCTTGAACTCACAAAGATCCGCCTGCCTCTGCTTCCCAAGTTCTGGGATTAAAGGCATGTGCCACCACCGCCCAGCTTGGATTTCTCTTTAAATGTGGCACAAAGCTTGCTGAGGCAGGCTTCTAGCACCAGCCCTCCTGTGAACATAAGGCTCAGCATTGGGGTCCTACTCTTTTGGGTCTAAAGTAGATATGGCCAGTGTTTCAGGTGGCACAGAACAAAGGGAGCAGTGGCAGGACCTCATTGTGCTACTCACAGCTCCAGACTCCCAGTGTGAGCAGTAGGTACAAGGAGGGGCCACCCCACATGTGTAGTCCCTGGGTTCAGTCTGGCCCTGCCACTCACCAGCTGGAGGCATTAATCCTGCACTCAAAGAACCCATCAGTTGATGATTCTTAACACGCTGGTGATGGGGCTTAGGGGACAGTGGCAAGTGAGGAAGCAGACACAGCAAGTGTTGAAAAGTGGATGGGGGCCGGAGAGATGGCTCAGCGGTTAAGAGCCCTTAAGACCTGCTGTTCCAGAGGTCCTGAGTTCAATTTCCAGCAGCCACAATAGTGGTTCACAATCATCTGTAATGAGATCTGGTGCCCTCTTCTGGCCTGCAGGGATACATGCAGACAGAGCACTGTATACATAATAAATAAATGAATAAATATCTTTTTTAAAAAGTGGGTGGATGTCAACAGTTAGGACTTGGGGTCCCACCTGTGCTTCAGAGGGAGGAGACACAGGAGACAAAGAGGAAGGGTAAGTGGGAGATGAAGGTATGCACAGGTGGTAGGGCCCTCTTTTAAAGGAAGGCCAGGAGGGATGGAGAGCGTGCTATTAACAGTTATTTGTTGGGCCTTTCTTCCCTCTACTGACCACTCCACTCTACATCTTTCCCCACAGGCCCCTCCACACAGCGTCAGGTGCAGAATGGCCCCTCTCCTGAGGAGATGGACATGCAGAGAAGGTAACCCAGTGTCCCACAGCTTCCTGCCTGAAAGCTTTCCAGGAGTGGCAGGAGCACCCTTCAGCTAGCTGAGACATACAGCTCAGGCCAGCACTCGGGGCAAGGGGAACACCTACTTAATGTCAGAGATTAAGGCTACATGTCGCTAGCATGTAGACCCATACTTCCCTAAACCCCTTCTGAAGTGTGCCTAGTATCCCTGTAGTGCCAGGTGTCCCTCTGATGGGGGACTAGAAAGAGGCATGTGGTCTTCTGACCATTTCTCCTGAGGCCACATCTATAGAAGCCATAGGGCCCCCCAAACAGTCCACTCTAGTGAGGCAATCAGATCAGCCAGAGGGTCACACAGGCTTCTTCGAGATGCTTCCTGCTCAGTGTGTCCCAACTTGCCAGTCCTCTTCCATCTAGGTATCTGAACCTAACACATCCCCCGCCCCTCTTTGAGACATGGTTTCTCTGTAGCTTTGGCACCTGTCCTGGAACTCATTCCGTAGACCAGGCTGGCCTCGAACTTATAGAGATCCACATGTCTCTGCCTCCCAAGTGCTGGGATTAAAGGGGTGTGCCACCACCGCCCAGCCACATCCCTCTCTTTATAGGAGGCAGCCCAGGGATGTGGGGGATAGCTCAGACAGTAAAGTGCTTACCAGATACTAATTAGAGCCCCAGTGCTTTTTTATATATATAAACAAAAAGTTAGATATGGCACCACCCACTTGAATCCCAGAGTTTAGGAAACAGAGATAGGCAAACCCTGGAGTTCACTGATTTGGCAAGTTCCAGTCCAGCGAGAGACTCTGTCTCCAAAAAGAAAGGAAAAAGTGGATGTTGGTAAGGAATGATATTCAGGGTAATTCTTTTGCCTCCACATATGTATGCATGCACACGCGTGCGTGCGCGCATGCACACACACACACAGACCCTAGTGTTGTGGCTCACCTGGACTCTCAGACACAGAGAAGTCAAGGCTTCTGCTATGGTTGCTTTTCAGACAAGTGATGGAGCAGCAGCAGCATCGCCAGGAGTCTCTGGAGAGAAGAATATCTGCCACAGGTGAGTGAGAGTCTCCTTCCTCCAGCTGCCACCCACACTGCCCCAAGTGACCCCAACTCAGATAGACCTCTCCCTACTTCTGACTGCCTAGGCTCAAAGTGTGATCGTCACTTCAAATGAAGTAGGACCGAGCATAGGATTAGGAAGCCCCCAGGCCCTTCCATTGTTCAGTTCCTCCAGTAGACATGTAGGGGCACCCTTGTGTCAGGAAACTGAGAGCTAGGGACATGCTATCAGCAAGGCAGACAGCAGTTTCTGCCCCCAGGAAGTCATGCTTGTCCTTGTGCCATGGGTGCTAGAGACACTCAAGAGTCAGGGCCGAGGCTCGAGAGGAGTGCCAGAGCAGGTTCTTGGGTGCCAAGTGGGAGTTAGCACACCACAGGAAGGGGTGTCAGGTGCATTGATGGGACAGGACTTTTTCATTTGCCTTGTGCTTTTGTAGCCTCATCTTACCTAACTTGCTCAATGCATTCTCAAGTTCTATCTTGCTCATGGGAAAACAGCCCCAGCTGCTTTCCAAGCACCCTGCGCTCAGGTGATACTGCCCTCTCACCTGGTACCACAGCACCTACTCTGTATTACCCATGCCCCTGTGCACAGTCCTTGAGCAAGTCTAGTTCTGACATCATGTCAGCCCCTCCCATCACCCTGGCACACAGCAATGAAGTGCAGCCTACCCTGCACTCTCTCTTACCACTTTGCTCCAGCACTAGCTTCTCCTTTCTTTTCCTTCCAGGCATCCCATTTTCTTTGTTCACCCCTGCTTCCCTTCACTTAATCGAATACTTCCTCTCCTGTCGGGTCCCAAGAACTTCAGGCTTTACAGGCATCCTGTGTGCCTACTCTTGGTAGAGCTTGCCTTGCACTACTTGCCTGTGTTCGGCTCTGTGGTGTGTTCTCTCTTCACTAACACCCTGAGCTGTTTTCCTCCACATGTGACACAGCGCCTGACACCCAGTGGAAGCTCAGGCAGTATTCGGTAGAGGGTGCCTGGCTAGATGCACAGGGAATGCCAGCAACACTCAGCATTAATGGTTCCTTAACCAAAGCCCCGGTCAGCTTCAGGACCCACGGTTATCGCTTACAATCCCCAGGGACCTAGGGTTAGTACCAGTTACATCTTGGATGTAACTTCAATCAATACCTAAGATAGAGCCAAGTACTTAGAATGGAAAAAGGCACTGCCGAGAACTCCCCTCCCACTAGAAAAGCATTAGTGAACCAAGAAATTTGCTGCACTTAAGGGGTGTGAAACCACCAGGACTGTAACAGAGCCAGGTTCTGCAGGGCCTTCCTGAGATGTAAATTGTTCTGTTCCTCATCTCTCTGATGAGCAAACTGCTCTTCATTCTTCTCCAGGAACCTGAAATAAAAACAGTAGATTGGACACCAGCTAGGTGCCGGAAACTGACTCCTCTCCATTGCATTTCAGGACCCATCCTCCCACCTGGGCATCCTTCATCGGCAGCCAGCGCCACCCTCTCCTGTAGTGGACCTCCACCTCCACCTCCACCCCCAGTTCCACCTCCACCCACAGGGGCTACGCCCCCGCCCCCACCTCCTCTGCCAGCTGGAGGAGCCCAGGGGGCCAACCACGATGAGAGCTCTGCATCAGGACTAGCTGCTGCTCTGGCCGGAGCCAAGCTGAGGAGAGTGCAGCGGGTAAGAGGGTGGGCATGCCATTCACCCCCACACATCAGCAGAGCACCACTCACCCTGCCCTCACCTGTCATCAGTGAAACACTGAGCAAAAGGCTATCCCCAGGCCCAGCCAGTTATTAAATAAGTAAACAGGGACAGCACTTTGTCAGCTACAAGCTGCCTTAGTTAATAAGTACATATCTGCCTTTGCTTTTCCCATGGAACTCACTTCTAGCTCATTCAGTTTGCTCCCCACCCCTGGGGTGTGTACTCTGGAATGAGTAGCATGTATGTGGTCGTAAAAGAGTGGCTCTGATGCATATCTCTGGCTTGAAATTTGCTTCCCTGTCTCTTGTGACCTTCTGACTTTGGCAAGGACTCAAGCCTGTGAGCCTACCTTGCCAATGCCTGGCCTTCTCTAGATTCTCATTTTCTGACTTGTGGAGTATTGGACTAGCAGCCTCACTCCTAATGTCTTTCCTGCATCCACTGGGGCTGCTGTTCCCATCACTGCACCAGAGTATGATACACATTCGCTTCCTCACCCTCAGCCAGAAGATGCATCTGGAGGCTCCAGTCCTAGTGGAACTTCAAAGTCCGATGCCAACCGGGCAAGCAGCGGGGGAGGTGGAGGAGGCCTCATGGAAGAGATGAACAAACTGCTGGCCAAGAGGTAAGTCTGATGTCTTCCAGAGTTTGTGTGCCTCTTGGGAAGCTACCATCCTCAGCTGATGGTCATTGCCAAGACACATTCGGGGGTAAGAAGAGCACCACCAGTACTTGCAAGCCCAACAAACATAAAGCACACTCCCAAGAGTTTTTAGAGAGCATTCTAGAGAATATACCCAAGTGGATTGTGTCTCAGAGCACTCAGAAGTGAAAAAGGCTTCAAATAAGAGTAGAAAAGACAATGTTCACACCTTCCCAGTGAGCTTAACAACAACTAGATGGTGTAGTCGAAACCGAGAGGGAGTACTCTTTCACTGTCTAAAAACAGGAAAAGGCCAGAGTCGCCAGCAGCTATGGAGACGCCAGGTGTGGATGGAGGCAGTTCCAGGTCGTACAAAAGCAAATGGGCACCGGGCGGTGGTGGCGCACGCCTTTAATCCCAGCACTTGGGAGGCAGAGGCAAGCAGATCTCTGTGAGTTCGAGACCAGCCTGGTCTACAAGAGCTAGTTCCAGGACAGGCTCCAAAGCCACAGAGAAACCCTGTCTCCAAAAACAAAAACAAAAAAAAAAAAGCAAATGGGCAATGGAGAATGGGGTGTGAGTGCTTAGGGCTGCTGTGTGGTCAGCCCTGTCACAGGCCTCTCTCCCTCTACGTCTTACCAGTTTAGAGCAGAGTGATTTGGTCTCCAGTTGTCTGTCTGACAGTTTTCACAGTGTTGGGCACTCTCAGGCCAGGCTACCCTGGGCAAACACATGACCACTGGGCACTCTCAGGCCAGGCTACCCTGGGCAAACGCATGACCACTGGGCACTTTCAGGCCAGGCTACCCTGGGCAAACACATGACCACTGGGCACTTTCAGGCCAGGCTATCCTGGGCAAACACATGACCACTGGGCACTCTCAGGCCAGGCTACCCTCTATTTTTAAGAGAGAAAACATGGACTTGTGGGCATCAATGGTTTGAAATGGGGTAAAGTGGCTGGGTAGACCAGTGAGGGAACCATTGTAGTCCAGGAAGAGGTGATGGTGAATGACATAAAGTGGTTGGCAGTGAGAATAGGTCAGAGTGGGAAGAGATGTAGAGATAGGATTGACGAAACTTACTATTCCTGGTTTGTAGTCCTGTCCTGAGATGAGACAGCTGTGTGAGCCCTGCCACTGAAGCCAGAGGCAGCTCCTCACCACACACCAGGCCCACTTCACTCCTGGTGGGCCACTCGCCTCAGGTCATACGAGGCTAATCCTTTGAGGGCCTGACAGAGTTGAAAATGAACCAAAGCACATTGTTGAGAAGTATTGGAGGCCTATGTCAGCCTGGGAGGGAGCCAGGTGCAGGTAACCATTGAGACTAGAAACACTGTAAATTAGAGTCCCGTAAAAGGAGTTTTCGTGCATGTGAGGAAAATGCATGTGTTGTGCACTCTTGGGGGCACCTTTAGCTCCTTAGTGTTGTCCTGAACTGGGAAAGGTGTGACTAGGTTAGCGGAGGTCACAGACAAAAGAGCAGCAAGAGAAAATCTTCCCTGTGACTTGATGCTGAAGTTGAGGTTCCCCAGCCAGCCAGCTGCAATTCTCACAGCTCTGACCCAAAGAGACAGACTGGGCCAGGGTACCAGTCTATCCATGGGCCATGAGTGTCTTGGGAGTATAGCCTCTTAACTAAACCCTGTCCCTGGGGACCTAAACAGGGTGTAGCCAGCTGCTTTCTCCCTCAGAAGCTGTGGCCACCACCAGCTGAGCTGAACAAAGAAACACCCCGAGGGCTTCCTTCCTGTCCAGACTAGTTTTGAGTCTAGGTCATGGGTCCTTGGCTCATGTGAAGAAGGGTGCCTGACCAAGTGCCCTGTTCACATAAACATCCATCCTCCTAATCTACACACAATCCACTGGGGAGCCAATTGTGGGCATGGAGGCAGCCCAGAGTTCTAGGTCACTGTGAAACCTTGGGAAGCTGATTTGTATTTTTTTTTCTCTCCAACATCTAGGAGAAAAGCAGCCTCCCAGACAGACAAGCCCGCTGACAGAAAGGAAGATGAGAGCCAAACGGTAGGCAGCATTCCACCCAGCCCACCCACACCTCCAGGCTTGCCTCCAGTTTAAGCAAATCTCCCAGAAAGATGGCTGGGAACTAGGGACCTGGTTTTGAGGTAGCTGTGAGGGAGGGACAAGGAGCCCGTTGTGGTGGGGATGCAGCCAGGCTTGCATCTCCAGAGCAGACCCTTGGAGCTGTCACTCAGGCTGAGAACCCCAGGGAGCCATAGGCCACTATACTCCAACATATCGGGGCTGCATCAAGGGATTTGGGTGCATCTGCTGAAGTCTTATGGAAGTCAGAGCAGTTTTATTTCAAATTACTTAAAATTCTAAATGCTTGAGTCTGTCAAGCCCAGTGGGAGCTGAGGTCTTCAGCCCTGGCAAAGGATCCTAGAAACCTGGGCTCTGTCCTTGGCAGGCATATGGAGCCTGATCTGGCAGCCCAGAGTTCCCAGTCTCAACTTCTGTTTATGGTCACAAGTTTTCTTATGTACGTGATAAGCTTTCTTAAAACAAATGAATAGAATTCTACTGGGACTACTGAGTATATACTTCAAATACAAACAGCATGAAGACTGCACCTCACTAGCATAACATATAGAGAGAATTATAGCTACCTAGGACCAGTGTATGTTCCCCACCTGCTCAGCCAGTGAGGTGGATCTGGTGCCCCTGGACTCCAGTCTGCTCTTCTCATTGTGGTCTGTGCTGCTTTGCTGGGCCTGGGCATGTGCAGTTCTCTCTGCCACCAGCTAGCTCCTCAGCCTGGACTTCTGCATGATCTTTACTCCCTATAAATGGCCTCTCAGACCCCAAGCTAGGAAGGTTACCCTATTCCTCTAGCTCTCTGCTTCTGCCATGCCCTCCATGCACTCAGGGTTGCCTTGCAGACCTACCAGGGGCCAAACTGAGACCCTCACCCACTGACCTGTGTCTTGCACCCCTGGGACTTAAACCACACTTGATGGAAATACAAACGCCTGTGTGGCTAGGAACCACAGACAGGATATTTACAAAATAGGTATGTAAGGACCTGGTAGCCACATTTGCTTGAGTCGACACTGTTTTTTTCTTAGGTGGTAGCTCGTACTCCTCAGCCCCAGCTTCATAGTACCCTCGGGCCACAGAACCTTGAGGAGTGGATTTCACTATTGAGGCACCATTGAAGCCCTTCTCAGGCCTCATTTTTTCCACTTTTTTGTTAAAGGCAAATCTTCCAGTGTAAATCAGGTCTGGGTAGGATGCTAGGGGCCAGGAAGCTGTCTTCCTGAGGCTCCTTCCTCCTCACTGTCCACAGTCTGGTGAACCTGCTGTGATGTGAGGGTTTTGTTCTTTAATGGTAGACATTTACTAATCATATTCCAGAGTCCATTTGGAAAGCAAGCTGGTGCACAGGTGTCCTGCCTTGTCCCTAAGCAGCTTTCCAAACAGACTAACGAAAGGGCCCTTCTCTTCCATTTTAGGAAGATCCTAGCACCTCCCCATCCCCAGGGACTCGAGCCACCAGCCAGCCACCTAATTCCTCAGGTAAGAGGGTACCTAGCCCAACAAATCTTGAGGTCTTAGAGTAAGTAGTCAGATAATCTGGCCACTTCCCTCTGTGGGCAAGCAGAGAGGGTCAAGTCTACTGCGTTCCAGATCCTCAGAGTTTCCCAAGGAGACAGCTGAGCCGGTGTGACAAGGGGACCTTGACCCTGGTCCAACTAAAGGAAGGCACTAAGAGTACCATCCACAGTGGAGATGTCATGTAGGACCTGGATAGGGGCTGGGCTGCCAGGAGGTTTTATGGCAGTAAGGTGTTTTATAGTTCAGAGCTTCCACAACTTACCACTTAGCCACACCCCTGGCCAAGGAACTATTAAATGTCATTTTTTGTGTCTGCTGTGTAATGCCAACTAGAGTGGTGCTACAGTTAGGTCACTGCAGTGACCCTGCTCTATCAGAGACACAGCCTCCCTCCACCCGGTCACTGCTGTCAGCTGTGGCCGGGGGAATGTGAGTAGGAGAGTGTCGTGAGGCTTCGCTGTGGTTCTTCAAGCTTCCACTCACTGCATACTCAGTGTCAGCCTTACACTAAGCTCACACACATGGTGAGGAGAAGCAGAGGAGTCCGCTTGTCCCACCTGACGGGTAGATGTTCTTCCGAGCTTATGTCTATATCAGGGCTCATGTCTACCATCCTTCTGGAACTTCCTGAACTCCCCGTGTTTCAGATTCTTTGGTCAGTGTTACTGTCCTTATTTTCCTGCTGTGTAGATGGCAGTATGAGGGGTTTCCCACATTTAGCAGTTTTTGGCTCCCTGTGGTAAAGTTCTGCTTGAGGCCACACACCCTGGAGTATAGCTGTGGTCCCAGGTATTGTTCCTATAAGCCCAGTGACCTGTCAGGTGGCTCTGTGAGGTAACCTGCCTCAGACCTGAGGTTGGTCTGCAGACAAGGCTCAGGTTAGGGCAGGACAGCCTCACCACCCCTTTGCTCAGTCTGGGCAGTGTGTTCTGCTCAGTGTAGTATATTTCCTGTGAATTGGGGCATGAGTTGTAATCTAGTACAACAAAGGTTGGGCATTCCCAGTCCAAAAACCCAAAATGCTCCGAATTCTGAAGCTTTTTCAGCAAGCTTCAGGTGAACTCTGAATCTGCACATGTCTGGTCCCAAGTGTCTTAGATGAGACACCCTCGGCCTGTTGCACTAGACTCAGAAAAGGGAAAGTGGTTTCCAGGCTGAAGAAGGGAGCAGGCCAGACTCAATGTGAGGAGACTAGTGAGCTGAGGTGCAGTCAGATCGCAGGGAGCCTGGCCAGAGGAGCATGGAGGAGGACAAGACAGATGAGAGCGTTGGGAGGGTCCCCATCTGTCCTGTAGCTAGGGTCTCTGTTTCCCTATCAGCTGGGCCAAGCTCCATGGAGAAGACTCAAGTTTGAAGGGAACAGGAACTCTGGAGTTGGAAAACAGGGTGACAGTAGGGCTGCCTGGAGTTCCAAGGGTACCCTGGCTAAAAGTGGGCCTGAGATTAGGAGCCAGGTTACAGTTCCACTCTGAGCAGCCTTCCCACAGTCGCTCTGCACCACCGCCTGGGCAGGCTTCTAAAGGGATGTTTAGGAGAGGGGTGACACTAAGCCCTCTCGACTCTGACCCTTCATGAACTGAATTGGCAGAGGCTGGTCGAAAACCCTGGGAACGGAGCAATTCGGTGGAGAAACCTGTGTCCTCATTGCTGTCCAGGTGAGCTGTTCTGGGAAGGGCCAAGAGATGAGTCTCATGGGTGGGCTTTGGTCCTAGTTCACATGTCTGTTTCATTCCATTGCCGTAGAACCCCGTCTGTGGCTAAGAGCCCCGAAGCTAAGAGTCCCCTTCAGTCGCAGCCTCACTCTAGGTACCGACAACCCCTCCTGCCCATGTGTTACCTGGGCTCGGGGGCCTCTCTTCTCCCTTTCCCATGACTAACACCTCCCAGCCCTGTCTCATGTCTTGGTATTAACAACTTGCTCTGGGAAGGGTGGTCCCCTCTTTCATACCTGGGGAGAGGAAAAGCTACAGACCCTTACAGTGGTGTAGGCTGGCTCCATCCTCTCCTGAGAAGGGAAGGCCAAATCCCTGGAGAGGTATAACTTCCAGAGGGAAAGGGAAGAAAAGCAGAGAGCCATCAATCCCTGCTACCCAGGACAACTGTGGGGACTGCTGCACTCTAGCCCAGCACCCTGCCCCTTCAGATCATTCTTGGTCCCCTTCCTTTGCATTCAGCAAATGTAGCCAGTCTCCTCACAAATCAACTGACCATGTTTCCCAAACCAAATGCCGGTATGACAGCAGGGTAGACTCTTGAGAGCTATGCAGTGTGACCGCAGGGTAGACTCTTGAGAGCTATGCAGTGTGACCGCAGGGTAGACTCTTGAGAGCTATGCAGTGTGACCGCAGGGTAGACTTTTGAGAGTTATGCAGTGTGACCGCAGGGTAGACTCTTGAGAGCTATGCAGTGTGACCGCAGGGTAGACTTTTGAGAGCTATGCAGTGTGACCGCAGGGTAGACTTTTGAGAACTATGCTGGTCCCCAAAAACCAGAGATGGTGACTCAATCCAAATATGCATGCTTTTGAAGGCCCCTAAGCCCACATCAGGAAATATCCTCACTGGCCATCCCAAATGGAAGCAAGCATGTCTTATCACAAAGCAGGTGCCCCAGAAGCCCGGCTTGCAGAGTGTCATGAGGAGAGCAGAGCTCCAGTATTGCCCTGACAGGCAGGCTCGTGGTCAGCCAGGCTGTGCGCCAGAGAGAACTTTGGCTCCTGGAGAGGCTCTGGAGAAGACTAAGGGCAGGGGTAGATAAGGCCTGGCCACGCCTCCATGTGAGAGAGACTCTGCTGCATAGACATTGGGAGGCAGCTTAGGATGTTTCTGAGAGGAGCAAAGCTGTGGAGCACCCTTCCACCTAGAAAGTGTAGCATGAAGGAGGTGGTGCCCCAGAATGGAGCTAACTATGATTCCACTGCTGCCATTGTTGGGTTTCACCAACCAGTTCAGCTGGAACACAAGCTCCACATGGAGGAAGATGTTATCAGTACTTTCTCTCCAGGAGACAGGAAGCACTAACACAGTCTGCCTCAGTTGCCTCCTCTGCCTAAGGCCTTTGAAGCCAGAAGACTGCTCCTGTGTGGCCTCATGTCCTGACTCAGACTGGGAAATGTGGTTAAGGGATTGAGGAGACTTTTAAAGGGGCAGGACATTCACATCCTTTCCCAGCAGCCCTACAGCAGAAGGGCTGGGGAGCAGAGAACTCTGATGCCTCAGGCTTCCCCAGCATGGGTCCCTATAGACCCTGGCACCCACCCTCCCACACCTGCCATTCTTCTTCCAGGGTGAAGCCTGCCGGGAGTATAAATGATGTGGGCCTGGATGCCTTAGATTTGGACCGGATGAAACAGGTGAGAGCAAGTAGCAGTCAGCAGGCTGGGACTATCTCTAGCCAGTGGGTCCCCTACTTGACTGCCACAAAGGCAAGAAGCTGGCCAGTGGAGGAAAAGGGAGTCCCTGGGCACCCTGGGCTTCCACCATTATGGTCTGAGGGGTGTTGAGAGCAGGGCTTGCCCAGGGCCTGGCTGAGGGAAAGGCCCCTGCAGCACATCCCCTAGAGCCAGTGTCTGCCCCTTCACTCTCAGATTCTGCCCAACAGGAAATCCTGGAGGAGGTGGTTCGAGAGCTCCACAAGGTAAAAGAGGAGATCATTGATGGTGAGTGGGGGCCGCTCCAGCCAGGGATGAGCTCATTGTCCTCCCAGCATCCTACACTCACCCCCATCTATAGCTGTGGAAACTGAGGCTCAGAAAAGTGAAGTGGATTACTGTAATGCACATCTCCCTGGGGCGTGGCTTCTGTGTCTGATACCTCCCTTACCTCCGCTTCCTCCCAGAAGGTCACCCTGTGGAGGAAAGGATGGGCCTGGAGACACCCTCCAAGTTTCTGTCCTTTCCTGTCCAATCTTCCTGTCACTGCTGCCTCTAGAATGCCCGAACTCCCTCACAGCCTACATGACTCTGCCTAGGGAGCCCCTGGCTCCAGAAAGTAGGACTGTGATGATCACACCACATCTGTCCCCACCAGGGCCTGTAAGGAGCTGGCTCAGGCTAGAGCAGAGCAGCAAAGCACAGCCTGCATCCATCCCCCACCTGTTGCCCCTAACTATCGCTGGTGCCCAGGCAGTGACCTAAGCTAGAAAGACCTAAGAAGTCAGAGGGACAGCTAATAGCAGGCTCCCAAGGGAAGATAAGCACAGAGGTACTGCTGAGACCTGGCAGCCATTAGCTATAATAGCTACACTCCATGGCCACAGAGACCACGATTCTGTCTGTCCCGTCCCACCAGAGGACAGGTGTGGGAGAATGTTCATGAATGCAGGGAAGGAGACATCACAGCTGTGGAGCAGTTCACTGCCTTACTGCTGCCCCACAGTTCCAGTCTTGGGGGGCTCCCTTTCTGGCACTTGGGGAAATAGCTGGGTTAGAGACCCCAAGCATAGTCCAGCTGTCTTCTAGAGAGCTACCTGGGAAGAGGCAGACAGTGGTGAGAGCCTAGCTCAGTCACTGCCTGCCATCGTCATGTAGGCCCATGCTCAAAACCCTCAGGAAAGAATGTGAACGTCCTGGCAAAGATCCTACTACTTAATGGTTGGTTGCCCCTCTCTGGCTGTTGACTACGGACAGGTCTGTCCACTGTGAGGGCGCCGGAGGCCTGTGAAGGAAGAGGGAAAGTGTGGAGAGCTAAGAGAAGGGAGTCCAGATCTGGGGAAGAAACAGGATGAGGCAGGCAGAAGAAGGAAGAGAGATCTAGGAAGGCTTAATGGGTCTCAAGCATACAGAACAGAGTCAGCTCTGGAGGACAAAGGCCAGACCATGGCACCAGCACAATCCATGGCTCTGTGGCCACAGATTCTTGCTATACCACATGCACTAGGCAGACTGGAATCAGCCTCCATCCTGTGTGGGGAGGGACTCAAGGACCTCTGAGCAATGTGGATACCGACCTGCCAGACTCTAGGAAGACTTAGGTCCCCCCACAGCAGCCTGAGGAAGCAAGGCATAGTCTTTGTCTTTTTCAAGTCCATATCATTAGGGGTTGAAGCCCATGAGGTCTGGGTTGTCTGCCCAAAGGTCTGTCAAAGCTGCCATGCTGGTGGGCATCTAGCCCATGTGTGTTCTCCGGCAGCCTGAGCAGGGTGCTTCCGTGCGACACTGAGCCTCCCTCTCCTGTCCTGCCCTTAGCTATCAGGCAGGAGCTAAGTGGGATCAGCACCACGTAAGATGGCGCCAGCCTTGGAGGATCACGAGGAGCCGTGCTGGCCCCAGCACACAGCGAGCCTGCTGAAGCGTGGATGTACTTAAGTCTCAACCTGTGATACAATATT
The DNA here is from genome assembly GCA_004026605.1 of Ondatra zibethicus. NCBI lineage: Eukaryota > Metazoa > Chordata > Mammalia > Rodentia > Cricetidae > Ondatra > Ondatra zibethicus. The sequence goes on along the minus strand of PVIU01000331.1, from coordinate 328,435 downwards.
AAAATGAGGAAACAAACTTCAACTCCTGGATTTTTAGCGTATCTGACACAGAACACCGGGTCTATTCTTTTTTGTATTTTATATTTGCTTATTTAAGTGTACATTTCTTTGGTTTATAGAGAGAACATCCCAAAATCACCTGCTTTATTAGATGGCTTCCAAGTTTTCTCCTAGGTGACACTGTTAGCTCCACAGCTAGCAGTGAGCAGCTGGGCACAGTGTGACCTTTCCACGCCACAGAGCTGTCAGAATGCAGCTCAGCCCCAGCAGCTATGGTGTTTCCAGTCTGTCCACGCAGTGCGTGTTATGTCCACTCAATAATAAACCGTTCATTGTCCACACTCAGGCTCTGGCTCACTCTCTCTTGTGCCGGCTCTTGGCTGCCCTGGGGATGCCTCTTTACAGGGAGTGCCCGGGCCAGAGCATGCAGGACTAAAGAGATCAAGAGGGACCTCAGAGAGGAGCTGGGCTCCATCAGAATGTTCCTGGGACCCAAGAGTGTGGCCAGGCCATCAGGTACCTCCTACATGTGGAGCTGAGCTCAGGCCCTACCTGTGGGGAGCCACACAGCCCTAGGATCACAAGGTGGGTTGGCACATTCCATGTGCAATCTGCCTATCAAGTGTTAGAAGTGGGCCTGGGGCTCAGGGAGGTGAGAGGAAGCTTTGTCCCCATAGACTCCCTGCACCCTGTGGCATTACTGGGAACAATCCATAGCAACCTAGGGAAATCCCAGCACTTAATCTTCACTGTGGCTGCGGAGACCCTCTGACCCATACGGCCAGTAGATAGCAGAGAGCCTTGTGACCGTCCCCATGTCAGCTCCCATGGCTACCAGGACCGTAGAGCTGAATGCCTACTGATGTGCTCAGTGCTGAGGGCTGGGTAGGAAGGGTTGAGGTGAGATCCTTGGCACATTGCATCTTATTGGGTTCCAGTGATTCTAAAAGCCAGGAAAGATTTTGGGGCCCCACAGCAGCACACTTCACATCCTTGAGAGGTGCTTTCAGCCCTCCCTACCCAGGCCTCCCGCCTCTCCCAAATGTCCTCAGCACAGCCTAATCACGACACCTTCAGATGTTCCCTTAGCCTCAGACCAGCCTCTGACATGAGGCGAGGTCTAGGCTCAGTCAGGGCAGTGAGTGGCAGCTGGCCTCACTGGGATTTCCCTCAACCCCTGGAGTAATTGTGTGCACACAGGAAGAAGCCACCTGCCCTGGCTCAAAGTCTTCATGTCTCAGAAGGTCTTAGACAGGCCTTCTACGTCTTCTCAACTGTCACACTCTGCAGAGATACCTGTTCCTAGAGCTGCAGGGCCACTCCCAGGCATGGGGCATGGGCTATAGCACGTCCTCTTTCCCGGGCTGCCTCTGTGGTAGTGTCCTTGGCCAAGCCTAGCTCCTCAAGCTCCAGGCTGTAGTGGGAGCTAATAAGGCTGGGCCCACTCTTGTCCCGCTTTGCCAAGGGATCCTCTCCCAACACACTGCTGATACCTGCTCTGGACACAAGGACCAACCATGGTCCAGCCCTTAGGACCAGGTCACTAACCAAGGCTACCTCTCGTCACAGCTATGCCATCACATCAGTATCTATGCCCCACCCCCAACTATTACACACACAGAGAAACTGCCCAGCCAGCCATCTGACTTGGGAACCCTGCCCAGGGCTGTGGACCCTGTGCTGCCAGCCCGACCCTATCCAAGCTCAGGATGGTTTCACAGGTCAGAGGGCCTAAAGTAGAACTGTTCCATGGCTTGGAGGGACCTTCTGAAGCCCATACCTTGAAGCTTTTCCATAGTGGCAGAGGCCTCAGGGACACACCCTTCTAGAGCCTGAGGGAATGAGAGACAGGCATGGAGCTGGCCTTCACCCACCTGGATTCAGGCAACATACTCTGGGTGCCCAGGTTCAGGCCAAGACTCCATCCTGCCCAAAAGAAGGACAGCACATTGACTATAAAGACAAATATTAGGTTTAATCTAGGGCACAAGAACAGAGAAGGCAACTCCATGGGACCACAGGCACAGAGTATCCTGGTCAGTCAGAGGGAAGGCCAGAGAGATTAGGTAAGCCTGGTTACCCCAACCACAGCTGCATCCCCTGTTGCTGGGTCCAGCAGGGCCAGAAGCAGCCTAGACTGCAGGAGCTGATGTAGCTAGACCAGTTCTGTGGCCCTGGCACACAGAAGTGGGGGCAAGAGGCACGGGGCTGCACCCCTCAGGGCTGCTGGCCGGCAGGGTTCACAGGCGGTCCTCTGCCAGCTTACATGTGCGCTTAACCCTGGCGTAGGGTCCCATAGAGTCCTCAAATACAAAGTCCCAGAGCACCTTCACCCAGGAGTGGTGCTGCGGCAGGTGGTCGTAGTATTCGGGTGCAATCTTCCGCACCTGTGGAAAGGGGTGGGGTCAAGGCTGCACTGTGGCTGGTACTCTACCACACATGCAGTGAGAGCACACGCGCACGCACGCACACACCAGCTGCAGGTGAAGGAGGCCCCAGCAGGGAGGACACCACAGCCCAAGTGCCCCACCTCAGAACCCACCAACTTTCTTATCCCAAAGGTCAAGGTTGGTCCATTATGGTCCTGCAGAGTTCTGAGGCCTGTACCTGAGGCATTGAATAGCACCCTCATTCCTCACCCCAGCATCCTATGCTCTGCCAGGCTCTGGGCTTCAGCTTTCACTGCTTCCTCCCCCTGCCTTTGCCCTGACCTGATGTGCCATGTCTGCCTCCTCCCGCTGGGTGTGTCCCAACCACAGCACCTGTAACCAAGCACCACGGTGCTGTGGAGATTGCTCTGCCACCTCCTCAGGGAAGGAACTGCTCCACATCTGAGGTGGGCCCACCAGGCAGCCTTCTCTGCAGCCCACAGCAGGTGCACTGTCAGAGGCAGCTTCCGGAGAGACACACGTGACTTCTGAGATGAGCTATCCCTTTTAAACTCTGCCTCCTTCCGGAGAGACACACGTGACTTCTGAGATGAGCTATCCCTTTTAACCTCTGCCTCCTTCTCAAATGTCCATTTGAGTGTGACAGTCATGGCAGGTGCGGCTTCATAGGCTGCATGAGCACAGCACTGGGACCATCCAAAGTCACCCAGCCCACCTTGTGTGCACAACAGACACACACACACACACCCCTGGGTACCTAAGAAGAACATACACAAACATACTCAGGAATTTCCTGAGAACCCTCCCCCCCGCTACTGCCCCTTGCCACACCTGTCTAACAGCCGCTGGCATTCAAGGCTTCCTGTCCCTCTCTCTCAACCTTCACCCCCTGCACCTCAGCCTCCCCTTCCTGTAGCTGTAACTGGTCTTCATTGGTTATAAAGACAAAACCACAGCTGTGCTGCCTGGCCAGCTCCAGGCTGGAGCAGTATGCCCAAACTGTCACAAGACTGACAGGAAATGAGCAGCAATAGGTGGAAGACAAAGCAGAGTGCTTCACATGGTGTCCACCGATTCAGAAAAGGAAGCTGAAATGGGGCAAGTACTTGAGCAGGGACATACCATCAGCAGGTCCCATGAGCAGGGTTCCAGCAGCTGTACATTAGCCTACGCTGCTAGCCTGCACCTGCCCTGAGAAACTCTGCCTTCTCTGGATCTGCCTCTTCCATCTCCACCCAGCACTCCAGAAATGAATGACCATCCCCTTACCAACACACAGAGGAAAAGTCATTCTGGGAATGGCAGAGCCCTTCTCCTTACTCCTCACTACCCCCGTGCCTGCTCAGCCCAGGCTGAGCACTTACCAGTGGCAGGTAGCAGCCGGGGATGCTGGGAAAGTCATGGTGCTCCATGTGGTAGCCCACATTGAAGGTGATCCAGTTGAGGGGCCCATAATAGGAGTAAGTCTCATGGCCCTTCATGAACATATAATGCTCAGCCACAAAGTGGCCAGAGATAGGGTGTAGGCCCAGGCCTAGGAAGGAGCCAGCTAGAAGGTAGACGATGGGTTTGATCCCCCAGAGGGCAAAAATGGTCAGGTCAACAGCCAGCTGCACCAGGGTATTGAGCATCTCCATACGAGTCACCGCCTTGGGGTTCACATAGAGTGGCCGCAGCGAGTAGAAGAAGGGTTGTAGGGCCAGCCAGAGTAGCTTGCGGGCCGGTGTACAGAAGAACCAGCCTTCAAAGTTTGTGGGAATGTCCACGTCCAGCCCGTCGCCGCCCAGGTAACGATGGTGGTCCACATGGTACTTTTTGAAGGATGTGGCATAAGGTACGCCAATGGGTAGGTTAGCGAAGATGGCAAACCAGCGGTTGCGGGAGGCAAAGTTCGTGCCAAAGGCAGTATTGTGTGAGATGTCATGGATGGCCAGTGTCAGTGAGTGGTTGATGCAGCCACCAAAGGCATAAGCCCAGAAGAGCAGCCATCGCCAGGAGAGCCCCTGCACCAGCCAGCAGGCCAACAGCTGCACCAGCACCAGTCCCAGAACTGTCCATTTGATGTGGGGGTCTGGCCGCATCAGGGCCTTGATGGCTGGGTACTTAGCTACGGGGAAGACAAGAGTGGTGAGTGACTTGGCATTTACTGAACCCTCATCCTCTTCTTGTCATCTCCCATCTCAGCCCCTCGCAGTGCCTGAAAGCATTCAAGATTCCACCTCACACCCTCAGGGGTCTTAGAGAGACATGCCATCCCTATACTTTGTGTCTTGGAAGAGTTGCAGCCTGGACTGTGGGGTACAAAGGATCTCCTACCTCTGACCATCTTTAGGAGGAGGCTGGCAGACTTCCCATGGTGCAGGAATTTGTCACCAGCCTAAATAAAGTGCAGGTGTCACACAACAGGTCACATAAACCAAAGTAGCATCAGAGCCACAAGCCTTCTGGCCCCCAGTGTTCCAGTAAATACATGTCCATGTCATGTATGACTTGGTACTTGGGCATGGTCAAAGAGGGATGATGTGGACTGGGCATTCCCAAACTTGTCAGGCACTCGGAGTGATGAGGCATGGCTTGGGAGGCCGTCCCTAAAATAAGCACCATAGAGAAGCTAACAAAATGTCACCTGTCTCTTCGGGGCAGCAAGCATCCATCCTTGCATAGTTTGTGCTTTTTTGTGTTTTGTTTTCTAGGAAAGGGGCAAATGGTACATGTGGAAGTTACCCAGGTCAGGAAGGGCCAGGAGGGAAGGACAGGCAGAGTGGTGACACATTTAGGTACTGGTACCTAGAGACTAAGGGTGGGGCAAGACCAGAAGGAGATCACAGGATCTGGTCAAACATCAAGCGCTGCATCCAGGAACAGAGAGTCATCAAAAACTCAGGGTGACAGATACCCCCAGGTCTGCTCTGTCCCTTGGCTTCCTGGACAAGGGCAGACATCCCAGAGATGGTGCCAGCACTGTCCTACAGATGGGGAAACTCTGCCAGCCAGGCAGGATATTATCCTGGGGCACCTCAGTTAAACAGCACCAGTCCTCAGCATCAGCACCACTCTGAGCAGACAGTGGCCTCAGCTTGCCTTGCCTAGGGCTGGCCTGTAGAGAGTCTCCTAGGATCATAGCAGGGGCTGCAGCCTTGACTGGAATGGGCAAGGCCATGTCAACAGCAGTGATGGTTATATAAATGTGACTGTCATTAATGCCTCCAGTTTGCACACCCAGAGGGACAGGGTTGGGGGAACAGTTCAGTTGCCAAGCCTTGAGTTCATTCCCAGCACTGCATGAGCAAAGTGTGCCGACATAAAGCTATAATCCTAGCACGTGGGGGTGGAGGCAGGAGGATCAAAGTTACACACACCTATAATCCTAACATGTGGGGTTGGAGGCAGGAGGATCAGAGTTCCAAGATATTTCTCAGCTACATGAGTTTGAGGTAGCCTGTACTGCATGAGACCATGTATAAATAAACAAATAGGCAAATTGTATATATGTTTTACCACAAGAAAAGAATGTTTGTCTGGACAGTGTTGGCTCACACCTTTTATCTCATCACTCAGGAGGCAGAGGCAGGAAGATCCCTTGAGTTTGAGGCCAGCTTGGTCTACAGAGCATGTTTCAGGACAGGCAGGGAAACAGAGAAACCCTGTTTTGAAAACCAAAAAAAAAAAGAAAGTAAAAGAAAGGAAGAGAGAGAACATTATGCTGGGAGATACACAGAATCACACCTATGGTCCCAGAACACAGGGGCTGAGGAAGAAAGGTGGCTGGAACGCAGGAGTTCCAGACCATTAGACCAAGCAAAACTGAAATCCCACTGTTTAAGAATTCCAGCTCCCAAATACCTCACCTGAGCAATCTGGCATGGTCCTGAGATAAGGCCTTGCTAGCTCCCTGAGGGATTTCAGGGGCAAGCTAAGGCAGGCTGACAGAGGCTACTTGCCAAGGTTCATGGTGGCATGTGATGTGATGACTGTGGGCATGTCCCATCAGGGCATTAAATGTTTCCATTTCAACCCTGCCCACAGTTATGGAGGAGGCCATTTAGCACCAGTGGTAAGCAGAACAATACACCCCCAAAATGCCCACATGCTAACACCACAACCTATGCTACCTTAGGTAAAAGGTCAAGAAGAGACGTACATATGATTAAAGCCATGGCAAGGCTTCCCAGGTAATGCAAGAGCCAAGCTGGGAGCCAAGGGCTAAATGAGGCACGAGGAGAGGCCCCCTGTCTTGGAACACAGGAGGCCCGGTGAGGAAGGTGGGTAACTCCAGAAGCCAGGAAAGACCATGGAACCTGCTCCCCCAAGGAACTTCCAGAAGGAATACAACTCTGCTGATGTGGATTTCTGCCCAGCAAAACTAGGCCAGAATGCTAATGTCCAGAGCAAAGGATACTGTGAAGTGGCACACACCCAACACCCATTCAGGACCTCCTCCTCCCAGCCTTGGGACAGAGGCCAGCCAAGTGTGGGCTCAGCAGGGGTGTGGCTCTGGGCACACAGGACAGACAGATATGTGAACCACACTCTGGCCTTCCACTGGAGGGACTGATGTGCCTGCTGCTACCTGGGGAGTTGGAGGGTAAGGGGACAGGTGCAGAGCCAGGGTCTGAAGAACACCACCAGGGAGGGCCTCAGTGCTGCAGGAAAATGGAGAGGAACCCATGCGGAAGGCAGCATGTCTTGATGACAGAATAGGGACATCTGCAGGATGACACCAGGAAAATCACATGCAAAGTGTCTGCATCTGTGCATGTCACCAGCTTCCCAGTCCCCCATGAGTGACTTCTGTGTACCTGCCTCACCCACTCGGCCTCCCTCGGGCAGCAGCCAGCCTCCCTCTCTCCTGCTCAGCAACCCACTAGCTCCAGCTAAGGATTTCCAAAAGGCAGCTGCCCTTGCTTCCCCTTGGAAGGAAGCCAAGCATCAGCGCGAGAGGGTGGGTCCAGCCACACCTGTGTCAGGTGAGCCCCAACCAGGTGAACTCCAAGGCAGCAGGGCCCAGGCCCAGCTTAGATATAAGCTAGCACATGCAGGACACACCTGAGCACACAGCCTAGCAGAGGTGACTGTGGGTTTGCACTGGCTGGTTTTGTGTATCAACTTGAAACAGGCTAGAGTTATCTGAGGAGGGAACCTTAGTTGAGGAAATGGCGCCCTGAGATCCAGGTGTAAGGCATTTTCTCATTTAATGATCAATGAGGAAGGGCCCAGCCCGTGGTGGGTGGTGCCATCCCTGAGTTGTTGGTCCTGGCTTCTATAAGAAGGTGGACTGAGCAAGGCAGGGGAAGCAGGCCAGTAAAGAGCACCTCTCCATGGCCTCTGCATCAGCTCCTGCCTCCAGAATCCTGCCCTGTTTGAGTTCCTGTCCTGACTTCCTTCGATGATGAACGGCAATGCTGAAATATAAACCTAAAAACCCTTTCCTCCCCAACTTGCTTTTTGGTCACAATGTTTCATTGCATCAATAGAAACCCTAACTAAGACAAATTGGTACCAGAAGTGGGGTATTGCTGTGACAGTCCTGACCATATTTTGGGGGAGGATTGGAAAGACTTTGGAATTTGGGTCTAGAAGAGCCATTGCGAGTTAAGAGCTCTGTGGGATGTTCTGTGAGCTTGGAAGATGGGAACATTGAGAGCAGGACAGAAGGTGGAGGCCTGGCTTGTGAAGTCAGAGGGGAGTTTGAAGACTCTACCGGGGCCATTTGTTATGTTGAATTAAGATTCTGTGGCTCTGGTTAGCTGGGGCTGAAGAGTTAGCTCTGATCAACAAGATAACAGAACTGCTGAAGCAAAACTTTGCTTTGCTGGAATACGTGATGCTGCTCGGCTGGAGCTGAGAAATTAGCGGTGATGAAGAAGAGACCAGCATCACTGAGGTGAAATCTTCTGGGAAGTGTTTCCTGAGATCACAGTGAAGCTGTCTTCCACAGGCGGCCAATGTTGTACCTCATGCTGGCCGCCAGACTTGGTCAGGTGTAAGAGCCACCCAGGTGATATTGGTTTTGAAGTCATCAAGGGGTCACGGGGAGCAGCTGAGGCTGGGCACTGGGAGAGAGGTCCTGCAGAGCAGCTGAGGCCTGGCACCTTGGAGAGAGCCTGCGGGAGGCATTGGGGAAAGTGCAGCCCGGTTGCAGCCTAAGACCCCGGCGCTTTGGAGATGCCAGGACCATAGGATGACCACCCAGAGCAGCAGCAGTGGAGTGGGACCAGCTGGAGCCTAGGCGACAAGCTGCGTGTGCTGTGTAGGGCAGAGCTGGAGAAGCGGCCCAAGCCACCTGTGGGAGCCCAGAAGATTGTGAGTGGATCCCAGATCATTGCTTTTCTTCCCTCTTGAAGATGGTACTTAATTTTGATTTTTAAAGGAGCCCACGGATGAAAGACTTGAACTTTTAAAAGAAACTGGTCTGAAATTTGAAAGGCTAAATTTGTAAAGACTGTGGGACTTTCAAAATTATTTGTGATTTTAGTGTGAGATCTTGGGGATGAGTAAGAAAGGAAGAGATGTGGCTTACTAGTAGGCATGTCTGTGTGTCGAGCTGAGAAGGGTCCAGTTGTACTGGCTGGTTTTGTGTGTCAACTTGATACAAGCTAGAGTCACCAGAGAAAGGAGTCTCGGTTGAGGAATCCAGGTGTAAGGCATTTTCTCACTTAATGATCAATGGGGGAGGGCCCAGCCCATGGTGGGTGATGCTTTCCCTGGGCTGGTGGTCCTGGGTTCTATAAGAAAGCAGACTGAGCAAGGCAGGGGAAGCAAGCCAGTAAGCAGCTCCCCTCCATGGCCCCTGCATTAGCTCCTGCCTCCAGGACCCTGCCCTGTTTGAGCTCCTGTCCTGACTTCCTTCAGTGATGAACAGTGCTGTGGAAGTGTGAGCCAGATAAACCCTGTCCTCCCTAACTTGCTTTTTGGTCATGGTGTCCCATCACAACAATGGAAACCCTAAGGCAGGGGTGCTTGCTCAATGACCCCTTTCCTCTGCCCAGGCCCTCTGCAAGAAACTCTGTGCCCCTACCCCCATTACCAACAGCGCCCAATGAGTAACCCAACTGCACCCTGGAGTCCTAGCTAGCCCTCCTCTGCCTCATGTCCCCCACTGGCCCTCCCATAGAGGAGAAACACAACACATGGAAGGACAGTGTGTCCCCTCCCGACCCCATCCTGAACTCCCTAAGCTGCCTCTTGACAGACCCTGAGTGGCCCACACTGCTGCTGAGCCCCTCCGTCCAATGGGCATGCCACTTAAGTCCTCTCTTGGTGGACATGGGCGGTATCCAGTCTCTAGCCCACTGAGCCTCTAGCCTGGAGACCCTATGCATGTCTCAAGAGTTCTCAACTCTGCCACATGGCCTGGAGCCCAGCCCTGGCAGCCAGCTAAAACGCCACAGTCAAGCATCCTCAGACTAAAGCCAGTGCCCCCTCTCTCTTGGGCTGCCTTCTCCACTCCACTTCTGATAGGCTTTCCATGACAGCCTACTAAACTAGGGGCACATGGAGGTGGCATCTGCTCTAGGGGCACATGGCCACTGGGTCAAAGGAGGCCTGACCTAAATGCCCCAGATTTGCCACTACATGTGTTAGTCACTTGTTCTTAAGGTCCCAGAGCCTATGGTAACAACCCCATCCACAAGACACTCTTGTCTTTTCTTTTTCCTTTCCTTTCCTTTATTTTCCATCTCCTTCTCTTCCTCCTCCTCCTCCTCCTCTCTCTCTCTCTCTCTCTCTCTCTCTCTCTCTCTCTCTCTCTCTCTCTCTCTCTCTCTCTCTCTCTCTCTTGTTTTTACAAACAGGGTTTCTTTGTGTAGCCCTGGCTGTCCTGGAAATTGCTCTGTAGACCAGGCTGGCCTCAAACTCACAGAGATCCGCCTGCCTCTGCCTCCCAAGTGCTGGGATTAAAGGTGTGTGCTACCACTGCCCAGCCACAAGACACTCTTAACCTGTATGTCTGAGGAAGCCTTGGTTTTTCCAGAAACTCTCCTGGTTTGTCAACTGTGTCATCAGGGACAGAGTCAAGGGCTGGGCAGGAGAGCAGCAGAGAGGAACTGTCGGCTGCAGGCCACTCCAGCACCCCCTCCCTACTGACCCATGGAGATGGTGACTCCCCCTCTCTTTGGTCTGCAATGGGGTCCCACCCGTAAGACCTATCATCACTTCCGTTCTGTAACCATCATGTCCCTCCCAGCCTGGCATCAACACCACCCAGGACAGGATTCTCCCGCCCCTTTCCCAGGGAGGCTAATGAAGGCACAAGACTACTAGTCTGGCTACAGGGGATGATCTTGTCTCCTGGATCAGCCTCCCTCCTCCCTCCACCAAACCGCTTAGTGATGATGATGCCCCCTAGTGGCCATAGGCAGAAGTGCTCAAATGAGCAGTACCACCATCTCTCCATAGCTGACCAGCCTCTCATCCAAGCACCCAAAGCTTTCTAGAACTTCCTCCCAGCTCCACCTCAGACTGCAAGGATGTCTCCCCACTACTTTGATATTTCCTAGCCCAGTTCTGGGTCACAGGCAAGCCTGGCTCTGCCCTAGCATGTTGGAGTCCGCCGGGAGAACTGGACAGTATTAACAATGGTCCAGAGCGCCTTCCTGAGTCTCGCATCTGCCTCCTCACTCACCCACTGAGTGAGGTATGACCTGGGTTGCATGGAGGTCTCGGGGATCCCCAGCTGATGACTTAGGGACAGGCATGTGAGCTCATACAGGGCACACTATGTGCCCTGACTAAGGTGCTGTGACAGGCCAAACAGTGGGATGGACACTTGAACTGAAATTTACCCACTGAAGATGTCAGGGTAGCTGGTGGTGGGAATGGCCTCAGACCCTAAGAAGTGTTTGAAGTGATAGAAGTATTGTCAGATTGGGTCATGTTACAAACTAAAAACATCTGGAGTGTGGCCTTGAAATGAAGTGCTTGCATGGCATGCTAATATACCTCCATAAGGTTGCTAAAAGCTAAAGCAGGAACACAGCATCGAGACAGACTAAGTACAGCATCCCAGACGTGTGAGCCAGGCTAGCAAGGTGTGTGGGGGACATGGAGACAGTGTTCTATCTGAGCAGAACCCAGGCAGCCCAAACTCAGATCCCCACATGACTGGTTAGAAAGTGGGGCCTTAGGGTGATTAAATCACAAGATGGGTCCCTTATAATGGTACAATAGACGAGAGTGCTTCCTTGCCTCAGCTGCACGAGGCCATGATAAGAACATGGAACTGACCCTCACCAGACCAGGCATCTGGCACCCAGGTGATCCTGGTGGCCTTTGGCTCAGGGTGGCTATGGTGTAGAGGGTCTGTTTCTTCTGCCTTCCCTAATTACCCAGAGCCACTGGGGCACCAGACACAACTGAGCATTGAGTGGGAAAGTCTGGTGCAGAGTTACACCCAGGGACAAAGGTAGAGGGTGTGGCATCCCAGAAGACAGCAAGGAAAGGAAGTTGGCAGGGAGGGGCAGTAGCGTGTGGACCGACTCACAGGGTTCCCGGGCACAGGAAGCAGAGTGGAAATCTTTTCCTCAGCTCTACCCAGGAAAGTGGGTGCCAGCCACAGTGAAAATCATTACAGAAATTGGTAAATGCCTCAACTCGGGGCTTTTAGTTCCTTCCAGAGAGCCAGTTGCTTCACATTTACCATATGCTGCGTGCACACGTGCACGTGTATGACTGTGCATTCGTGTACACACTTGGGCATGTGCTGCCGGGTTATTTCTTTACAATATTTGAAGCTAAGACCCGAAGAAAGCACATGAAATTTCTTTTCAGTTGATGAAAAAGGAAGAAACAGAAGTCTATCTGGCACTCGGCAGAGGCAAGCAGATCTCTGAGTTTGAGGCCAGCCTGGTCTACAGAGTTCCAGAAAAGCTGGGACTACACAGAGAAACCCTGTCTTGAAAAACCAAAAAAGAAGGAGAGGAAGGAAGAGGAGGAAAAGAAGAAGGAAGAGGAGGGGGAGGAGGAGGAGGAGGAAGAGGAGAACGAGGAGGAGGAGGAGAAGAAGAAGGAAAAGGAGGAGAGATCATCATCTATATTCATCTACATGTCTAGCTGGGGACGGCAGGAGGGTCCTGGTGTTGGCCTAGCATGTGCCAGGTCCTGAGCTCCCCCCCTTAGCGCCATGAAAATAAACAACCAGGACCAGCACAGAACAATCCTTACAGAGGCCGGGAAGTTGCCTGGACCTCCCAGATTGGGGAGGAGGCAAAATACAGAGACAAGTAGCAAGGTCAGTGTCTGGGTGTCCCTAATAGGCCAGAGCAGAGGCCAGAGTTCAGCAATGGAAGGTTTAACGGAACAACACGACCGCTAACTCCTGCACTGCTGGGGACCGGCTCCCCACATCCCATTTTCCCATTTCTGCTTGGTGCAACATTATAAACGCCTGCGCTGCAACACACTACCCCTGACCACAAAACCATGGTCCTATAACTGGCAGAAAAAAAAAAACAAGCCCCCAAGGAGACCCTGGCACTAAAGGCAGCCACAGAGCCGGGCAGGAAGGCGGGCAGACCCCTGTCCTGTAATCTCTTACCCTGCCTGGCAGAGGAAGTTATAGACTCAACCAAATCCCTGAAGATCCTAGCAAGAGGCAGGCTTCCAGCCAGCCACCCTGGAGTCTGCATGTCCCTGGCTGGGTGACCAGAGCCTCACCTTCCCTTGGCAGCTCGTTCTGTGCCCTAGACTCTTGGGCGGCATTTAGGTCTTCTGATCTTCCCAAAGGCCATCGCCAGTGAGAGAAGTTTCAGCCAAGCCTTTTCTAAGCAAACAATCCAACAACTGACTTTTATTTCCTGGTTTCCCTCGTGTGTGTGTGTGTGTGTGTGTGTGTACCTTGCTTTCATATTTTTTTTAAAAAGTAAATAAAACTACAAAGCTATTTACCTTCAAAAAAACAAACCCAAGCTTGTGTTCCTGGCCATAGCTCAGTGTGTAATGGGTCAGCTTCCTGCCTCCCCTGGCCTGAGAGGCACGTTCTTGGATGCTGCCATGACTCCTATTTTCTTAGGACTCTGTGCCAGGAGAGCATGTTCTCATCCTAGGCAGCAACAAGAGGTGGACTTTGGTCTTATCGCAGAACACCTGAAGCCAACCCTTAGCAATGACTTCCTGGGACCTGACTGGGAGATTCCGATCTTAACCAACACCTACAGGCTCAGAGCTTGATGTAGCCACCAGTCAGTCATGTGAACTACAACTGGACGTGAGCAACCCAGGCCTCGGCAGCCTCTGCGCTATTCGGCACAGGGCAAATTGCTCCTCCTCTCTGACTGGCACTTGGCTTCTGAAAAGAGACAGAGCAGTTATGTTCAGGACCCACCCCGAGGCTGGGAGGGGAGGAGAAATGGGTGGGGCTTCTTGTACTCTGTCCTCAGTGAGTCTCTAGCCCTTTCTGGAGGAGGTTGCCACCGATGTCTGTGGGGATCCTGGTCTTCATGAATCCTTCACACATCACCTCCCAAGTCTGAACAGCAACTTTGTAAGGAAGGCTTTACCTTCAGCCTTCCCTCTTGACCAAGCTGCAGCTTCCTCATCTGAACACTGACTCACCCTTAACTCACAAGTGACTCTTGGAATCCTGGCCATGGGATCAGCCTTTCTACCAGTCACTAAATTGCTGCTGCAGAGCCCAGAGCTTGGGCAATGAAGCTGGGGAGGCAGAGCCTAGAGAGAGAGCCTTCACCTGCTTGGCCGGGATCATCAGAGCAGCTGGTGGGGTGGGGTGGGGTGGGGTGGGGAACTTCCTTGATGAGGGAACACTGAACCCATACTGGTCAATGCAGGAAATCCAGAACCCAGGCAGATTAAAGAACACACATCCCAAGTCACCAGCACAAACTGGGCAGGGAACAGGAAGTCATAGTCCCTACAGCAGGGGCATGAATGGAGCTCTCTGAAGATGACAGTTCTCTTGCTATGCCCCATCAACTCCCCATGGCTCCTGCCCTATCCCCATTCCCCCACCAATCTCACTAGGAAATCTGGATATGTCCTAGGGCCCATGGTTTCTCTGGTTAGAGACATTTAGGGCTGGGCTGCGGCTTGGCTGGTGGTGTTTGTTGTTTAGTGTGTGCAAAGCCCTCGGTTGATTCCCCAGCACCCCATAAATGCTGGGTGTGGTGATGAGTTGCCTGTAACCCCAGTCCTAGGAAGGCAGAGGCAGAAGGATCCAGAGATGACCTTTCATCTAGGGCAAGTTGAGGCAAACAGAGCTGAAAATGAGAGCGTGCTGGTTTCAGTGGTACGCATCTTTAATCCCAGCCCTAAGAAGGCTGAGAACAGAGGACCACAAATTTGAAGCCCACTCGTGCATATGGGAGGGAGGGAGGTCCTTGTCATGTACCTTATTGGCGCTGGTCCCTCAGGAAGCCTGCTTCATCCTCCACCACTGTACCAGGGGGAGCAACCACACCATTTTACAGATGGGGGCAGGGACACGGGGGTAGGACATTACAGGTGCAGTCTGCCTGGACTCCATGAGCACCTGTGGGCAGGGACACACAGAGACACACCCTATATGCGTCTCTGCTCACAGGTCTTCTCTACCTAAGGCCAGGTGACCAGAGAATTCAGGAAGAGAAGCTGGGGGCGGGCAGGGGAAGGGCTGAGGAGGCCTCTACTCCCCGCTCGGCACAAAGGAACACCTAGGCCAAGGCACCTGCCCTCCTCAGGTGTCGGGAGTGCCTGCTAAGTTCACACAAGTAGAAAGGATGGCTTACCCAGACATATAGGAGACAACCACAAGACACAAACCCACAGGACAATTTCCAGACCCTGAGCCCCTAACTGCAACGACAGCGAGTCAAATGCACCCTGAGTTTGAAAGATGTAAAAGTAAGACAGAAGGTTCCACAATAAGGGGCAGATCAGGAAGACGCCAAAAACAAAAACTCTAAAAAAAAACCCAACCTAAAGACCTGGACCCCTGCCCGGATACCACCGGCAAGGAAAACGGAAGCCTACCGTTGAGTAACCGCAAGTTAAACCCACAGCCAATCCGATGAGGCAGAAGGGTTAACAGATGCTAGGGCGCCAAAGTGAGGTGGGGGGAAAGTGAGCGCTGCAAGGAGCGTTCTGGGCGCAAGGAGGTTTAGGACTTCGGAGGAAGGAGCTCTTGTCATGCACCCTCCACCTGCGGAGCCCGAGACTCCTGCCCTTCTCGTGGAATCCGCAGGACCGGGCCCACCCGGGAAATGACCTCGCAGATGTCTGCTGCGAAAGAGCCGCGACCCTCTGGTAGGATCCTCGCGTTCTACCGCTTCCTGAGAGGGTGTCGCTGGAGCTCGCATATTCCCGGTGGGTGGGCTTGGCCGCTACGCAAGGGAGTCTGCACACCGCAGGTGCCTACCGGTTGAAGCTGAAGAACCCAAGGCACGTACTAAGCAGCTCTCCCACTGTCCGCCCAAACCGCTGCGGCCACCGGGTCCCCAGTTATGGTCGCAAGCGCTCACCGAGCATCTCCTTGCGCCGCTGCGTGTGCGGCTGGTCGCTGTAGACCCACTCAAAGTCGCTGCGGCCCGCGCTGTTGCCCATGGTGGCGACACTGGGGCCAGAGCGCGCTCCGCTCCGCTCCGCTGAGTTCTGCTCACCTGTCGCAGGGTGCCCGCTCCGGGCGGGGACCTAAGGACCCGGGAGGAGGCGGGGTGGGGGGCGGGGCCGAGACTTAGGCGCCCCGTGGGCGGACCTGGGCCAGTCGCGGTGGTTCCCCGAAACCCAAGAGGTCTGGGTTGGGAGATGCGACCGTGCCCGCACCCTGGCAGCCCTGCAGGACCCACGCAGGACTCCTGGAGTCCTTGAATCCCTGACCCCTTGGCGACTCCCACTGCCACTTTCAGGCTGTGTGCTCCGGTGCGCACCTGTCCCCACGCCTGGCTGGTCTCACCGCGGAACGCAGTACACTCTGTGCTCTAGACTCTAGGGCGTTTGGGTCTTTTGATCCCGGCATCACGGAGAAGTCAGTGGGAACGAATGTTGGGGGACAAGGAACTGGTAAGAGGTACCCCAAAGCAAGGACCAGGCCCCAGCAATGTCTTCCCCTGCTTGTCCCTTTCATGCACGCACACACGCGCTCACGGCAGAGGGACATTAAAGACACAACAAAAGCTTGACAGTGAGTCAAACATGAGGAATGCAGGTACAGAAATGATTCAGGGTTATCTGTGCCATGGCACAGGTTGGCTTTGGAGCAGTTTTTGCACTGGATCTTGTGGGACGAATAGGTGGTCAACAGCAAGAGAAAAGGGAACAGTATTGATGGTTAAGGGAACAGCAGCTGCAAAGTTCGAGAAGAAATGAGCAGACTCAGATTGGGTCTGCGGGGTGACAGAGGTCTCATCTGCTCTCCACCTGCTTCTGGTGTTCCAGGGGTTCAGAACCTGGCCTCCCCGTGGCCCTGTCTGGCACAGCAGCCAAGGTCACCACAGGCAGACATGGGATGGAGAGTGTCCTCTCCTTCCTGAGGCCCAGGAGCATGGACCACTCTCAGCTCTGGCTCGAGCTGAGGAGGACTTTGACGATATCTGGGTGGAGAAGGCACCAAGGACAGTTCCACAGTCCAGTAGGGAAGACACTCAGTCAGACACTGTCCCCACGGCTATGTAGGTCATGGCCTGTGCCACAGAGCCAGAATGATCACTGCCACATCAAGAAGAACCCTCAGCTGCCATCCCACCAGCTGCCAGAACCAGGCACATGAGAAGGCCTTACCTCAGGCGGGAAGGAATACAGACAGACCTTTACCAGGACCCCCAACCTCTGGCCTGGCCTGGAAATCCACCAAGGTCAAAGCACTTGTCAAGCGTTGACCTCCTTGTTGGATGCTGTAATCTTCCATCTTGATGCTTATACCTGGGTTCCTGCTCTTCCAGTCACCTCCTGCCTACTTCCTCAGGCCCAGGTCAGGGGTTAGAAAACATACTCTTTGCTCAAGACACCACCTGCCCAGGGAAAAGTAAGCCGGAGTACTCAGTCCACAGAGGAGACAACTGAGTTCAAAGAGGACTGAGATATCCAGGCATAAGGGGACACACCTGCAACCCCTGCCCTCAGGAGGCTGAGGCAGGAGACTTGCAAGGATGAGGTTAGTCTGGGCCATAGCAAAGCAAAAGAGAGAAAGAGGAATTTGGGGTGTTTTGCATATACACATGTGTATCTCTGATGTCTCCATGAGCAACTCTTGCCATGCATAGAGCAGGGGTTCTGTAGGAATACAAAGGAGCCAAAGCATTGCTATGGCCAAACCCCATGGTAGCACATGCATGCTCGCAGTGTCTGAAGGGATGCTGGTGGGAGCAGATATGTAACTCCACAGCACACAATCATGTGCCGTGAGTCACACTCCACAGTAGTAATACCAGGCTGTACATTCACTGCGCTTCATGGCATCATTTCCCAGGGTGTTCCCTGCGCTTCTTAAACAACAGATCACCAAGGCTGTCAGCGTGCCTCGGGCTAGAACCCTCACCTAGCATCACGAGGTGCCAGTTCCATTCACCCCACTGTAAACATTGTAAGGTAGTGTATGTCTGCTGTGCCCTGTATCTCACTGCGTTGTCTCTAGTGCACTGTTTAATCTTGTTTTGTGCACAGTGGCATCAGGAGCAACAGGCAACAATACATAGAGGTTAGAGGCCAGGAGCCATAGGGTCCTGTAAATACGTTATTACACTATCCTGTTAGCGCAATGGCTAAATTCCCTAACCACGCGTATTATGAAACATTTCCTCACTGTCAAGACACACACACACACACACACACACACACACACACACACACATACACACTATATATATATATATATGCATAATATATTCAGTCATAACATATACTATATGCATAATCACATATATGATTATGCAATTACGTGTATCTCTATATTAGACATGCTATTGAGTCCCTGGCAAGTTGGTGAGCAGAGACTCTCATGGCCTGGCATAGGAGGAAGCTTGAATGTCAGTTACCTCAGAGAGCCCCTTGACATCCATCAGGCCCCTAGGCTTGGGAGCAGCCTGTGGTTGCTGCCTGCTGGTTTCCTCTTGGGACCTGGTTATGGTCTTTTATATCTGGTTCTGGTATCAGAAGCTGTCTGAGGACTCAGGGACTGTCCTTTGGTGACAAAAACCAGGCCAGAATGTATCATTATCAAACCCCCTGCCCTCAGAGCCAATAACCTGGCTCATGGCCACGACCCAGAGTCAGTGGCCTCCAAGGGAAGTCACTCAAACAAAGAAAGGCAGCCTTCCAGAAAGGGGTGGAATGGGTTTGGGGGGGAGGAGAGAAACAGCGAATTGTATGGAGGGTGGGGAACAACACAGGCTTCCAAGAGCCTGGAGTGACACAGAGTGCTGGAATCTCAGGACTCGGGAGCTAGAGCCAGGAGACAAATTCAAGAGCAGTTATGTAGTAAGTCTCAAAAAAAAAAAATGATAACACTCCCCAAGGTGTGTCCTGTTTGAAAACAAAAACCAAGGTTGGGAATGTGTCTCAGTGACAAGGCCTGGTTCCATCTCCACACAAAATAAATATTAAAAATCAAACAATCAATAAATAATATACATCATCTAAAAATGATTTTAGAACATCACTTTGGCAAGCCAGCATTCCCTGCTCTCTGATCCTTGGTCATCCCAGATGGGTGGAGTCCTAGCAAGAGGGTCCTGCACCCTGAACGCCAGCATTCCTGTCCCATCATGATGGATAGCACCCCCAAAATGAATCAAAATAGATCCTTCCTCCTATAGTGGCTTTCAGGTATTTGGTCAGAACGCTGTGAAAAACAACTAGGCAGTGTCTCCTGGGAAGGCTCCTCAGCTACTTATTAACTCAGGTGCACTTAGCCCTACAGTTTTGGAAAATAATTATTTGCTGGGTGAGTGAGGTGATCAATGGAATTTGAGCTAAAGAAGTTTTATATCTAGATAATGATGGGAACTATGTATACTCTCAGAGAAAGGTCATTGCTCCTTTGCTCTCTACTTTATACTTTGAGACAGGGTGTCTTCCTGAACCCCCAGCTTGCTGACTTGGCAGCCCGAGCTGGCAGCTTAATCTGGGGAGCTTCTGTCTCCTCGCCCCAAGTGCTGGCACTACAGGGGAACCACCATGCCAAGCTGGAATCCAAACTCTATTACTACTACTACGATTACTGATGTGTATGTGGCGGGGGAGGTGCATGCCCCATAGGCATGTAGGGGATAGAGGAAAACTGTGATATGGCGTGGTACTTTGAACGAGAAACGTTCCCCATAGACGCCAGTATGTGGTCCCAGTTAGTGGTGCTGTCTGGAGAGGTTTGGGAGATGTAGCTTGGAGAGGAGTATATCACTGGGGGTGGGCTTTGATTGTTCACAGCATCTCCCTGCTTTCTGTTCGCTTCCCGCTGCTGCAGCCTCGCCTGCCTCCCTGCCAGGCTGGACTCTTGCTCTTCTGGCGCCATAGCCCAAATAAACCCTTCCTTCTGAGCGTTTCCTTGGTCGTGGTGTTCCTCACAGCACAGAAAATAACTAAAGCGAGCAGGTTCTCTCCTCCCTCTTCTTCACGGGTTCTAGAGATGGAACTTAGACCTCAGGCTTGTGTGGCAAGGGCTTTAAGCACTGAGCCCTCTCCCCTGCTTCTGCTATTTGTTTTGGTTGTTAATACAGGGTTTTTGGTAACTCAGGCTAGCCTCAGTCTCTCTGTGTAGCCAAGGGTGGCTTTGAACTCCTGATCCTCCTTCTACCTTCCAAATACTGATGCTACTAGACTGTCTTTAAAGTGTACGTGTGAAGATTTTTGAAAAAGAACCCTTTAGGGCTAGAGGTCAGTGAAAAGTTTCAGTGCCTGAAAAAGCCTCTCTGCCGACACAGTAATCCGAATCAGACCAAATCAAACCGATTTAGAAAAAGCCCAGGTTTAATGGACACCAACGCTCCTGGGTGGCACCCCAGCTCCTAGAGAAGAGCTGGGGAAGGAAGACTGGAAAACAACGTGTGTGTTCGCTGGGGTACAATTTCAATACCGTGTGGGAGTGGTCTTGAGCATCTCTGGGGAGGGAGCATCTTTTGGCGGGCTTTCTCAGAGGTGGAGTCTGGACTGAGGCAACTCCCAGGGGAGGGTACTTGGGATGGAACTTCCACCTGAACATCCCAGACTCTTTGGATATATGGATGCCAGGGGCTGTGGTGTAGCCTTAACTCAAACATCCCAGACTCATTGGGTATGTGTATGCCAGGGACTGGGGTGATACCTCCAACTAAACATTCCACACCACTCCCACAGGGTATTTAAATTGTAACCAGAGAACAAGCATGTGGTTTTCCAATCCTCCAACCCCAGCTCCTCTTTGGGGTGCTGGAAAGCCATCCGGGAGTGTTTGTATCCATTAAACCTGTGCATTTTATTTCTCTCTTTTTTTTAAATTTTTAAATTGCTTTTATTAAACTATATATTTTTTCCACTCCCCTTCCTACCTCTCCCCTACCTTTCTACCCTTTCCCATGGTCCCCATGCTCCCAATTTACTCAAGAGTTCTTGTCTTTTTCTACTTCCCATGTAGATTAGATCCATGTATGTCTCTCTTAGGGTCCTCATTGTTGTCTAGGTTCTCTGGGATTGTGAATTGTAGGCTGGTTTTTCTTTGTTTTATGTCTAAAAGTCACTTACGAGTGAGTACATAGATATTTGTCTTTCTGGGTCTGGGTTACCTCACTCAGTATGGTGTTTTCTAGATACATTCATTTGCCTGCAAATTTCAAGATGTCATTATTTTTTTCTGCTGTGTAGTACCCCATTGTGAAAATGTACCACATTTTCTTTATCCATTCTTCAGTCGAGGGGCTTTTAGGTTGTTTCCAGGTTCTGTCTATGATAAACAATGCTGCTATGAACATAGTTGAGCACATGTCCTTATGGTACAATTGAGCATCCTTTGGGTGTACACCCAAAAGTGGTATTGCTGGGTCTTGGGGAAGGTTGTTTCCTAATTTTTTTGAGAAATCGCTATACTAATATCCAAAGGGGCTGTACTAGTTTGCACTCTCACCGGCAATGCAGAAGTGTTCCCTTTTCCCCACATCCTCTTCAGCATAAATTGTCATTAGTGTTTTTGATCTTGGCCATTCTTACAGGTGTAAGATGGAATCTCAGAGTTGTTTTGATTTGCATTCCTCTGATGACTAAGGATGTTGAACATTCCTTAAGTGTCTTTCAGCCATTTTAGATTCCTCTGTTGAGAGTTCTTTGTTTAGGTCTGTACTCCATTTTTTAAATTGGATTAATTGTTCTTTTGATGAACAATTTCTTGAGTTCTTTGTATATTTTGGAGATCAGACCTCTGTCTGATGTGGGGTTAGTGAAGATCTTTTCCCATTCTTAGGCTGATGTTTTGTCTTGTTGACCATGTCCTTTGCTTTACAGAAGCTTTTCTGTTTCAGGAGGTCCCATTTATTAATTGTTTCTCTCAGTGTCTGTGCTGCTGGGGTTATATTTAGGAGGTGATCTCCTGTGCCAATGAGTTCAAGTGTACTTCCCACTTTCTTTTCTTTGGTTCAGTGTGTTTGGCTTTATGTTGAGGTCTTTGATCCATTTGGACTTGAGTTTTGTGCATGGTGATAGATATGGATCTATTTTCTTTCTTCTATATGTTGATATCCAGTTATGCCAGCACCATTTGTTGAATATGCTTTCTTTTTTCCATCTGATATTTTTTGCTTCTTTGTCAAAAATCAGGTGTTCGTAGGAGTGTGGATTGATATGCCAATACAAGGCTGTTTTCAGTACTGTAGCTCTGTGGTAGAGTTTGAAGTCAGGGATTGTGATGCCTCCAGAAGTTCTTTTATTGTACAGGATCGTTTTGGCTATACTGGGTTTTTTGCTTTTCCATATGAAATTGAGTATTATTCATTCGAGGTCTGTGAAGAATTTTGCTGGGATTTTGATGGGCATTGTATTGAATCTGTAGATTGCTTTTGGTAAGATTGCCATTTTTACTATGTTAATTCTACTTACCCAAGAGCATGGGAGAGCTTTCCTTTTTCTGGTGTCTTTTTCAATTTCTTTCTTCAAAGATTTAAAGTTCTTGTCATACAGATCTTCCATTTGTTTGGTCAGAGTTACTCTGAGATATTTTATGCTATTTGTGACTATTGTAAAGGGTGATGTTTCTCTGATTTTTTACTCAGCCCACTTATCATCTGTGTGCAGGAGGGCTACTGATATTTTGAGTTAATCTTGTATCCTGCTACATTACTGAAGGTGTTTATGAATTGTAGAAGTTCCTTGGTAGAATTGTTGGGGTCGCTAATGTAAACTATCTTATCATCAGCAAATAGTAAGAGTTTGACTTCTTCTTTTCTGATTTGTATCCCCTTGATCTCCTTTTATTGTCTTATTGCTCTAGCTAGGACCTCAAGTACTATATTGAATAGACATGTAGAGAGTGGACAACCTTGTCTTGTTCCTGATTAGTGGGGCACTTTGAGTTTCTCTCCATTTAGTTTGATGTTGGCTGTTGGCTTAGTGTATATTGCCTTTATTATGTTTAGGTATGTTCCTTGAATCCCTGCTCTCTCCAAGACTTTTATCATGAAGGGATGTTGTATTTTGTCAAAGGCTTTTTCAGCATCTAATGAGATGATCATGTAGTTTATTTTTTTCAGTTTGTTTATATGGTGGGTTACATTGACAGATTTTTGTATATTGAAACATCCCTGCATCTCTGGGATGAAGCTGACTTGATCATGGTGGGTGATTTTTCTGATGTATTCTTGGATTCAATTTGACAGTATTTTATTATGTATTTTTGCATCAATGTTCACGAGTGAGACTGGTCTGTAATTCTCTTTCTTGGTAATATCTTTATGTGGTTTGGGTATCAGGAAATCTGTAGTTTTTCTAATTCGATTTGATTTGGTCTGATTTGGATTATTGTGTTGGTGGAGAGGTTTAGGT
Source organism: Ondatra zibethicus (assembly GCA_004026605.1). Lineage (NCBI taxonomy): Eukaryota > Metazoa > Chordata > Mammalia > Rodentia > Cricetidae > Ondatra > Ondatra zibethicus. Next base: position 305,120 of record PVIU01000331.1, on the reverse strand, counting down.
TTATCAGGGTGCAAAAACTTTTCGGTCAGATCAATGGAACAATTCCTTCTTAGCAGTGTACATGAGCCTGACCTCAACCCTCTCAACCCCAAGTTAAAAACAATGTAAAATTGCTGTGTGCTGGTGGCACACTCCTTTAATCCCAGCACTCATGAGACAGAGGCAGGCAGATCCCTGAGTTCAACGCCAGCCTGGTCTGCAGAGCGAGTTCTAGGGCAGCCAAGACTACACAATGACACCCTGTCTCGAAACCTCCCCCCAAAAAGTATAATTGATCTGTTATTGCAAAGGTCTGTAGAAGAGGAGACCTTAGGCAATCTGTGTACTCCAGCACACTCTAACCAGATCTCTTGCAGCAGAGACATGAACCCTCAGTGCTTTCTCCAAAGAAGCCATTTCAATGACATTCAATTATAAACAATTCTATATAATGACAGTCCTTGTCTGCATTGGTGAGTCCTGCAATGTGTTAAATTATACCAGGGCCATATCTGCAATTCACTGAGAGCCTGTTTGCTCCTGGTGAGCTGATGCAATGTCCTCGTGCAGGCTGGAAAGCTGTGGAACAATACCTGCATGTGGCATGTTGAAGAAGCAAGGGAAGCCTTGAACATGACATGCGAGAGGAGCGCTGCTGCCCACTCTTCACGGGAAACTGTGAGAGCCAAAGTTGCACTTTAAGTTTTGTTGTTGTTGTTGTTTTTTGTTTTTTTTGTGGTTTTTCGAGACAAGGTTTCTCTGTGGCTTTGGAGCCTGTCCTGGAACTAGCTCTGTAGACCAGGCTGGCCTCAAACTCACAGCGATCCGCCTGCCTCTGCCTCCCGAGTGCTGGGATTAAAGGCGTGTGCCACCACTGCCCGGCACTCTTTAAGTTTCAAAGACTTTGCCTAAGAGATCCATGAAACAAAAATGCCTCCGATCTGCAAGCCCCTTGCCCGAGGACAGACAGATCCTGAAAAGCTGGAGAATGTTGTTTATGGAAGATAACAAGTCACCTGTGTTTCATTCTCTCAACAACTATTGTGCTTGATCACATGGGGGCGGGAGGTTTACAGGCTTAGGTATGTCAGGATGTATGCTCGCCCCTGATTGGACCTAATGGGAAATGCAATGAATTAAGAGGTTTGTAACCCTAATCCTAACCCTTTTTAAGACACTGCAAACTGTGATTCTGGCCCATTTCCCTGGAACCTGGGTATGGACCTGGCCAGAACCCATCCACCTGGCCGGTGTTTAGTTAAAGCTTGCTTAAAATTTGGCTTTATACTGTGGTAGTGATCTTATTCTCGATTGATGGGATTAACAAAACCTCACTAAGTTAGAGGACACAGTAAAACTATGGTAATAGTCACTTAAGACCCTTATCTAGTCCTACACAATGAACCATGAGATACATAGTAAACGGTGTCCTTACCCTTTGCTTAACTGTAGGACTAACCATGTAGATAGATACACAGGGCCATGTGGTGGTTTAAAAGAAAAAGGGCCCCATAGAGAATGGCACTATGAGGAGCTGTGGCCTTGTTGGAGTAGGTGTGGCCTTGTTGGAGTAGGTGTGGCCTTGTTGGAGTAGGTGTGGCCTTGTTGGAGTGGGTGTGGCCTTGTTGAGTGGGTGTGGCCTTGTTGGAGCAGGTGTGGCCTTGTTGGAGTGGGTGTGGCCTTGTTGGAGTAGGTGTGGCCTTGTTGGAGTGGGTGTGGTCTTGTTGGAGTAGGTGTGGTCTTCTTGGAGGATATGTGTCACTATGGTGGTGGGTTTTGTGAGGTCTCCTACGCTCAAGCTACACCCTGCCACACAGTTTGCTTTTGCTGCCTGTGGATCAAGGTGTAAAACTTCCAGCTCCCTCTCCAGCACGTCTGCCTGCCTGCAGCCATGTCCTGCCACAATGATAATGGGCTAAACCTTCGAAACTGTAAGCAAGCCCTAATCAAATGCTTTCCTTAATAAGAGTTTTGTGGTCATGGTGTCTCTTCGCAGCAGAAGAACACTGACTGCAACAGGCCATGCAATAGGCTTGCCCACATCACCATACACACCCACCCCTTGTGATCTGCTGCACCTGACAGCTGAGTCACACAGAGGTTTCTCAACCACTGTAATTGGATAGGATCCCTGTCATAGATGTGGTGTTTCTTTGACTAGTATGGCATTACGTGGTGTGTGGTTAGTGTCTTACTCTCTAGGAAACATCTCTAGTTTTCCCCAATAAAACAAGTCCTGGCTAGGGAGATGCTCTTTCATAAGTCATAATGGCTCACTAAGAAAAGAGCAGATGGCTCGAGTTAAATGACTAACGAGGAGGGAGATGGACATCTTTAGACTGACATGGGTGTGGCTGGCAGCGTGGAAAATTCACCTGGCCCACTTTGGAACCTCTTCAGTGCAATGCAGCTGCACACGTCCCTTGAGAGCCCATGGGCTCTGAGACAGTAAAGACTTCATATTTTTTCACTGGGTGCAGGTATCACCTCCATAGTCTTGTTTCTTTTTTTAAAAAATATTTATTTATTATGTATACAATATTCTGTCTGTGTGTATTATGTCTGCAGACCAGAAGAGGGCACCAGACCTCATTACAGATGGTTGTGAGCCACCATGTGGTTGCTGGGAATTGAACTCAGGACCTTTGGAAGAGCAGGCAGTGCTCCTAACCACTGAGCCATCTCTCCAGCCCCATAGTCTTGTTTCTAAACCTCAAATGGTTGTCCAGAACCTAATGACTGAACAGAGCCCAAGAGAGCTAAAAGGAGCTACAGATGAGCTCAAAGGAACCTCCAAACTGACAGGCCTGTCTGCAGGAGGAGATAGCCAGACAGTTCAACAGGAACCCCCCCCAAAAAAACAAAGCCAGTCACCAAACAGTAGTGACCAACAATAGTTCAAAAAGAACCCTGATAGCTAATAAGAACCTCTCTGCCCCACCCCACCCCCCGCAAAAAAATAAATAAATAAAACCAGAAGGTGAATCTGGAAGTGCCCTGATGGGGAGAGACATACCAAAGATTAGACACTCTCCAAAATTCAGAGTCCAAATACTCCTATTCTGTTTCACCAAACAGAGGAGAAAATGCTGGCTGAAGTGGGGAGGAGGTAGGGAAATGTTCTGAAATACAATGACCCCAGCAACTGCTGTGACAATCCCATCTTTCCTTCCAAATTTAACTTGTGAGTGACAGACATGCTCTTCACCAGCTCCTGGGTGACTCGCCAAAACTGTTATAGGAGTTAGAGTCATAGCCCGTACCCTGACAGCCCTAAAATGCTGGGCGAGCCTGTGCCCTGGCAGCCATAAAATGCTGGGCTCATCATTCGTCCTCAGTACACCTGATAAAGGAGTCAAACTGATAGTGAAAAATAGAGAAAAGAGATTCATTTGATGAGGACACACTGGAAAGGGGGCAAAGGGATCCGGTGACTGCCCTACTTCATCTCGGGAGTCATGTGAGGGAAGGTGTAACTGGAAGACAAGAGATGCACAAATCTAAACAGATCCTCTGTTGGCCTGTCTGCCATGGTCTGAGCTCCAGTCCCACAGGCTGACTGCAAACTGTCAATCTCTCCCAGAGACAAGCAGATTCCATCTCTGTTTGTCTCCCCTGGTGAGATTCCCAGGACAACTCCAATTTCTTTTGAGCCCACTGTTTTATTGGGGAGCACTGTCTTAATGGTTGGATAGCCAACTATCTCTTTCAAACATCTCTTCTGTCAAAGCCAGTTATATGCTCGTTCAGCCCAACCTGCTCTGTCTCCTGTTGCTTTTGTCTGTCCGTGGATATCCATGTTCAGTTCTCTTGGCTGTAGATTCTAGCCTTCTGTGATTTCTAAGGCACCAGTGGGGTACAAAAGCTCTAAGTTAAGATGGTGGTGAAGTCACCTGACCTCAGTTAAGAATAAGGTAAGGTCACATGACCTCAGTCAAAATGGCAGCACTCACATGCTGTATGGAAAAGCCACCTTTTTTTTAGCCGTGGGAGTTTTAACAAGAGAGACCTAGAGGCGTGATCTGCCCTGCTGCCGAGCTGCCACACCACAAGCCACAGCAGGAGCAAAGGATGGAATTGAAAACAGCTGCCTCATGGATCCGACCAATCTTGTCAGTAGTGACAGCGGTTGCAGGGACAGTTTGAGGAAAAGCGGAGCCGGTGGGACACCGGCAGAGCATTTACAGGCGGGTGACTGATAATTTGAAGGTTTATACCATAGCTGAAAATGTGAAAACCCACAAAACATCACAGGGCCTATAGAAGAGCATCTTCTCTCTATAGACAGGGCGTGAAATGGCGGCAAACACCGCAGGCAGGGCCTGTAGAAGAGCATCCTTTCTCTGCATGCGGGGTGTTGAAGCCTGACTGGCTCTGGTCCCGGCCACTCGGAAGCCAGAGAGACCAGAGGCCACTCCGAGCAGTCTCTTACGGCGGGGACCACTTACAAGTGGTCGAAAAGAAGAGAAAAGAAAAAGAAAGGGAGTCTCATTCTGAGATTCCTGGAGGCAGGATCGCCGTTTTCAGACTGAGGTAGAGGGGCCCTAGCGTTTGGTGGAGGTGGCCATGGGGAAGCGATACTTCTGTGATTACTGTGACTGCTCCTTCCAGGGCAACCTCCTCAACTGGAAGAAGCACCTAAATGGGCTGCAGCATCTCAAGGCCAAGAAGATGCAGCTGCCATCTTGCTGGATGAACAAAACAAGAGACCTTGCAGGAAATTCCTGCTGACAGGCCAGTGCGACTTTGGCTCCAACTGCAGATTTTCCCACATGTCAGAACGAGACCTGCAGGAACTGAGCATCCAGGTGGAGGAGGAGAGGTGGGCCAGAGAATGGCCACTGGAGACTGCTGAGCTTCCTGAGGGCCACCTGGAGGACTGGCTGGAGAAGAGGGCTGAGGCTGAGCTCAGCCCCAAGTATCAGGGCAGAACCCATCAGAACCACAATCTTCCAGTACCCTGTGGGCTGGCCACCAGTGCAGGAGCTGCCCCTTTCCCTGCGGGCACCCCCTCCTGGAGGATGGTCCCTACAGTCTAGAGTCCAGTGGGGCTGAGTTCTTCCCCACTCCCCGCCTGACTTCTCCTGGTCACCAGTCACAGTAAAGACATTTGCTCAACCTATGAAGGGGGCTGCCTTCCCACTGCTCTCCCTAGAGCCTCTGAGACTGTGAGCTTGGCCTCCTCATCTACCCACCATCCCTCAGGGCATATCTTGAGAAGATGGGTGAGAAGCATCCGAATGTTTATAAAGAAAGTCTGTCCTCCACGGTCTTGCTGGCGCTAATGTTCTTGACTCTGTCCTCCTCCCTCCGTCAGGGGACAGGCGGCCTGGAATGAGACAAAATCCCCTCCGGGGTGTCCTCTGCATACAGCCCTTCTTGCTTAGGGATCAGTAGAGGCTCAGCCAGGCTGGGCACAGAACATGCCAGTGTGGCTCTGGCCCAGGTAGTAAGTGGCTCCAGGCTAGGGAAAGAAGCCCAAGGACTCTGCCAACTGTCTCAGCCCCTGAAGAGCTGCAGCCCTGCATCTGCCCAGGCTGCACCAGTGCCAAGAAATGGGATGGCACACGTGGAGCAAGTATGAGAGCTGGATCTCCGGCCTTGAGGGTACACAGAAGTGGGGCCCCCAGAATGGCAGGCCCTGGACTTGGAAGAGTGGTCTGTTGGCATATGCCAGATCTTCACGGGAGTCAGATCCTTCAGGAATGGCCAAGGCCAGGGTTGCACCCTGGCCAATGGGGAAGTCATGTGGGCTACGGGGCCTCTACTCTCCTCCTCAGTTGGGTTTCTAGGTTCCATGCTGGGAGACAACTTGGCCTTGGTCTCTAAGACTTTGGTGGAAGGCTCAGCAATTCGTGGGCCTCAGAGCTATCTCTGATGCCCCATCTTGCATGAGCATTTGCCTTTCCTGAAAAGCCATGTGGAAGAAGAATCTGAAGCCAGATCTTAGCCTCCCCCCCCAAGCCTCAGGCTCCTCACCTGTGAAATGGACAGACACAGGCCCCAGAAGGTGGATGGGAGGACTGGCTTTGAGTCTAAAGAGGATCCGAGGAAGGGATCCAGGAGCCCCAGCCTTGTGCCCACCTCTACCCCACCCACAGCTCTGGACAGGAGTTTCTCACCTGCCTAAAAGATCACAGCATGAACTGGATCCTAGGGACTCCTGTAAAGTCCCTCCTTTCCCAGGAGCTCCTGGGTGGTGGGAAATTAACGCTACATACAGGCCAGGTAGGGGCACAGGCAGGGTATAGGGGCTAGTGCTGTCCTCAGTCATCACCAGGTCCTCCACAGCTGGGCCATGGCTCCATGCAAGGCCTATGGGGTGAGGATTGGGGTGGTCAATGTCCAGGCTCAAAGTGCCTGTGGGTGGTGGCCCAAAGAGTAAGCTGAGGGGAAAGGCTGCAGGCAGCAGTGGGTGTGGAGTGTGCCAGGTGGACACCCATGTAGTGCCTATTTCATGCCACTGCGCAGCACCTGGTTGGCTGCAATGAGCATGACACTGATGATGGAGGCGATGGCGAAGGCGCAGATCAGGCTCTTGTGCACACACGTCTGGCGGATCTGCCGGTTGGAACAGGCTGCAGCCGCCCACCAGGAACACCGGGGGAAGACAGAAGGGGACAGCAAAGGGATGGAATCAGGTCTGCACTTCGGCACATAGACTTGACTTGGGGCAAACAAGGACACAAGGCTGGGGACAAGGAGGCCCCATGCAAACCCCTGGTGTGTCCCCCTGCTCAAGCATCGGAACCCACCACCCACAAAGTCCCAAGGCAGGCCACTCACTCTCCACGTCCACAGGACACTCCTCGGTGGTGCCCAGGTGGCTTTCCTCCTCTGTCATGATGATGTTCTCTATGTCCTTCATGGACAGGTGCTCGCAGAAGGTGTCATAGAGGAGTCGCTTCAGCTCGTTCACTGTCAGCTTCTGCATGTCACACTTGGGTGGCAAAAGGAACAAGCGCTCTGACCACCACCCTGCCACATTCCCCACCCAGCACCCTGTAGGAACACAAGCCCAAAGACAGGCTTCCAGATCCCGTAAGACTAGGACCACCTGGTCCATTGCCCCAAGGAGCCCAGGCCTCCAGGAAGCGGGACATCCAGTGAACAGTGGCCATCCCCCACTCATTACAGTGTGGGTCTGACCACACACAGGCCCCTCAACACCTCCACAGTCACACAGCAGAGTCCCGGCAGCCAGGGCATACCTTCCAGAAGACAGTGTCAAAGTCAGTACTGTGGTACTTCTCCGGGATCCCTGAGGTGCAAAGCTTGGGTCCCAAGAGTGTTACAAACTCCTCGAAGTCCACTTGGCCATCACCTAGAGTGGGCACAGGACTAATGAATGGGTCAGACTGAGAGCATGACCAGGCACTCCAGAGTTCAAAAGGCATGAAATGGAGTCTTGGCCTGCCTCAGACCTACCATGGGACCTCAACCCCTTCCCTGAGCCTTCAGTCAGTTTCAGGGATGCCTAACATGCCAGGCTCTGAGCTGGTGATGGGGCTCTACTGGGGGCTGGGGGAGGAGAGCAGCAGATGGTCCCCAGATGTGTAAACTCTCCTCGTACACTCAGAACTCTCCATGGCTCCCCAGCACTCTCTGCCATTCGGATGGGAATAAGGCTCTGCATGAAGCCGGCTGCTCAGACTAGTTAGTGCCTGCTCTGGAAGGAAAGGAAAGGGCAAGGAGGCAACAGGTGGGATGAAGCAGAGGGGACTTGACATTGCTAATCATTCTTAGGAGTTTTTCTTTAATAAAAATAGCAGGTGGCAAAAAAAAAAGAAGAAAGGAGAAAGAAAAATCCGAGGGACCTTGGGACCCTGAATCGAATGCACCACACACTGTGTGCAGTGCTGGCATGGAAGGACCAACCCTGGGTTGTCCGGTCATGTTTTTAGCTATGGGAAGCAACCAGAGCTGAATGTTAGCAAAGGGCTCGACCGTAGCCATGGAGGCTGTGGTTGGGGGCTGGAAGGGGCAAACTCACCACCGAAGCTGTTGTTGTGCGTAGAGGTCGGCGTTCAGGCAGAGAGAATGCAGAGCTGTTGTAAAGAACCTGGTTCCTGAGCCCAGGGTTCCATGTGTCCTCAGCCGGCCCTCCCATGGGCAGGGGGGAACATGGAGAACCTGGCTGAGTCACAAGCACCAGAGAGAGAGAAAGAGAACCAGAGGTGCAGGGAGGAGCCATAGCAGCAGCTACCTCTTTGGGAGAGAGACAGAAAGGAAGGGACTCAGACTGGAAGCAGAGGGAAGATCCACCTGCCTTGGCAGTGGAGGGGAGGGAATAGGGCTTGTCTCTTAAAGGGACAGGACAGACCATTACAATGACTATTTTTTTTTATCAGTGCGAAGATAGGCTGATTTTGGTTTTACAATAAGTTGCTAAGCGTTAATATATTTGGTTGTAAACAGTGCTGTAGAATTAGGTATCTGGATGGTATATGTTGTTGGGGAATCAGGCTTCCCTTGTACATGTTCTTAGTATTGCTAGAAACTTGAAGACAGACTGAAGAGGCTCAAAGATCACTTGTTGGAGGCTGAAGGACTAGAAGAGAGGCAGACTGTAAATCTTGACAGCTGTGAAGGGAGACGGAAAGAGAAAGGCATTACCTTTGAAGTCAGAAGTGGAGAAAGCAGGCAGGCTCAGGGATTTGGGTCAATATCTGAAGAAGAGGTAGAAGTGGGAAGGGGTAAAAGAGTTTAGAAAAGAAAGCAAGGGGCTTCCGATGTGGCTCAGTGGGTAAACACACTTACTGCCAACCCTGAGTTCAATCCCCAGAACCTGCATGCTAGAGACATTGAGAACAGAAACTGATTAAATATAGCAGGGCCCCTAAGCAGCAGCTCAGAAAACAATTACGACTCCTGGTTCCTTTTCCTCAGTGCCCCCTGTGGCATGTAAGACTGTGGTCGAAAGCTTATGTTAATCCCACTGGGCAAGAATAAGTCCTCTACCAAAGCCAGAGCTCCCTGAGAGTGGACAGGAATTACCTTAGTTAGGCACCTACAAAGGCAACACCCAAAGGTTCCAATCAGGGACAAGCATACACCTTGAAGTGCTTTCTGCCTATACCTCCCGCCTTTATGTGACCAGGCACATCCTTTGCAGGTGGGACAACCAACCTTGTTTTCTGAAATGAAAACAGGTGGCTTGTTATCTTACATGAACAGCTCCCAGTATTCCAGGAGGTTATCTGTCCTTGGGCAAGTGGGGCTCACAGGTTAGAGGTATTTTTGTTTTATAGGTCTCTCAAGTACAGTAATTAAAACTTAAAACCTAAGTATGTGGGAGGAATAATTATCCCGTTAATGAAAGCTCTGTTCTTGATATAGACACTTACCCAGCCACTACCATGCAATGATCCACATGAGATAGTTATGACAACCTTGCTAATTAAGATAATTAAAATTTTAAGTTCTTTTTAATTGATGGCCAGACCTAGAGACGCTTGTGCCTCTAAAAGTCTTTTGGTGCCCAAGCTCAGTGATAGAGAGTTTGTAAAGACAAAAACCACAAATCACATATCAAAGTTAGATGAGGGTCAGAGTAACCTTGAAACTTTCATTCCTGGAAGAGCATAGTAATGATTTTAGACATAACATGCCAATTATTCTGATTAATACATCTGGACCATGGTCAAGGCCATGGAAATCTCACATATGTTGCTGAGCAGTCATGACTGTTGGGAGAAGGGGATAGAGGGCAGAGAACTGTCTGAGCAAACACAAAGTGGAGTCAGGACAGGACAGCTTTAGCTTCATCATTTCTGCCACCCAGCTCCTTTAAGTCAGCTCGCTTCCTTCTTCTTCTTTCCATCTACTTTGATACTGTCCATTCTGAGCAAGGTCTTGGACTTTCTCACTCACTCTCTAAAGCCACCCTCCCCTTTTGCCACATGGCTGCTTGTTGACCTCATTGCTGAACATGCCCGCCTAACTCAAAGGGCATCACTTTCTCTCTTCTCCCATAATAGTTTGACATCAGAAGGTAATGTTGGGGGTGGAGTCAAGGCAACACAAAGCCACACCATGCAACTAAGCTCATGTGGGAAGTTTATTGGGAGTGGGGTACAGAGGTGTCCTCTGAGCAACAGTGGAAGGGGGAGAGAGGAGCGAGAAGGGCTTGCTCTTTATAAGGGGAAATAGTGCATGTGCATCAAGAGAGTGTTCTATTTGGCGGCTGCAATAGTCAGGGTCACATCTTGGCTGCTGCTGCTGACCTGTCCTGCTAGGTCCCCGAGGGCAGGTCAGTGTAAATGCCTCAATGCCAATATGCCCTCCACACCCCACTCTCTCAAACACTAATAAAATGTCCTCAAGCTTCCTACTTGTCTATTTTCAAATTATTTCATTAATGAAACTAAGAACCCAAAGAGAATACTCCCAATTTCCCCCATAAAGTTTGTGCCCAAAGCTTCTAGTAACATTTCTTTTCTTCTTTGGATGGCAGAGATGATCCATTCCCCTCTCTGTTCAAAGGGTTACCTTTCTCAGTGTGCACGTCTTACTCTGTTCTAGCCTGTGTTGTTTTATGTGTTTGAAACCACATCTGCTCCTGCCATGTGGTCACCTGACAGGGTCAAGTATCACCTGAGAGCCCACCCTCAAGGGATGCCTGTGGGTATAATTATCTCCTGTTAACTGCAGTGGGAAGGCACATCCACAATGTGTCCTGCCCTTCCTTGCAGGAATCCTGGGATCCTGGGATGTGTAAATGTGGGAAAGGAACTGAGCAGCTCCAGTCCTTCACCACTCCATTTCTTTGCTTCTTCTCTGTGGAAGCTTTGTGAGCTATAGCTTCAAAATCCTCCTGCCTCTGCCTCCCGGATGCTGGGATTAAAGGCGTGTGCCACCACCACCTGGCAAACAACCTCTTTTTCAACCTGCTCTTGTCAGGGGTTTTATCAGTAATAGGAAAGTAAATGATATACTTGGGTTCTCTATTTTGATTTTTAAAACTACAGTTTGTTTTTTAAGGGTGACAAGAAGCACGTTCTTTTTCTTCTCATGTTTCTTAAAAGAAATGCCTTTGGTGACTGGAAGTGACAGTTTGCAACCATATGAGACATTTTAGTAAAAGAAAAGCAAAAGTTGTTTGTTTTGTCTTTTTTTTTTTGCAAAAAGTCCGATTTCTGCAGATGTTTTCTCTGTGGTTCATATTATCTAGTTAAGACTTAAAATATTTCTTTCAGAGGGACTGGAGAGATGGATCCAGTTAAGAGTATGTGAGGCCGCTTTTGTGGAGTACCTTTGGTTCCTAGCACCCCTGTGGGGCATCTCACAATCACCTGTAACTCCAACCCTCCAAATTCCATGAACACCTGCACGCATACACACATAGACAATTAAAGTAATTTTAGGACTGGAAAGATGGCTCAGAGGTAAAGAGCATTGACAGCATGTCCAGAGTCCTGAGTTCAATTTCCTGAAACCACATGGTGGCTCACAAATATATATTGAGATCTGATGCCCTCTTCTGGTATATAGATAAACATGCATACAAAACACTACACACACACACACACACACACACGCATGCACACACACACACACATATGTATATATAATATTTTTTAAAAATAATTTTTATTCCAGATTTTTTTATTAGAATTCCAGAAAGAGGGAATTACATAATTTATCAGTTACATAAAGCATTGCTAGGTCACATGGAGAGCTTGATTCTTGCTTATACACGTACTTAACACATATCCATTGCTTACTACTTGCCAAATACTGTCCTTGGCATTAGAATAAAGCAGAAACCCTTGGTTTCTTGGTTACACTTTGTAGCAGTATGCATTTACAATAAGAAAATTATAAGGTTGTACCATTATACACACTAAGAAAAATATAATAAGGTTTGTGTGTTTAGCAACTTAAAATTGTCTTATACAAGAAGTCTTCAAGAGAAAGCAACATATTCCAACAAACTCTAACAGCTGAGGTAGCAAGTCATAAGCTGGCTCGGTCCAGAGCTTTCTAGGCACAGAATAGCAAGTCCACAGAGGGCTTGTCTCTTGCTGTGTTCAAGGAGGAGGAAAGTTGTGTGGTTGTAGTGGCATTAGGGAGGAAGTAATATATATGGTTTTAACCATTTTCATAGGGACAGCTTAGTGTGCTGTGGTATACTGAACTATCCTAATATTTCTTAAAGTAATATGGAAGACCTTTGTGGGACTTTTAACAAAATAAATGAACTGATGATCCAATACACCTTTTTAAAAGCATCACTGTAGTTACTGTGTTGGGGGAAGACTTAAGGAAAGTGAGGATTTTTTCAATGCAATGTTTCTCTTTATTTTTAATTTTTTATTGTTTTTATTAAGCTATATATTTTTCTCCACTCCCCTTCCTTTCTCTTCCCTCCCATTCAACCCTCTCCCATGGTCCCCATGCTTCCACTTTACTCAGGAGATCTTTTCTTTTTCTACTTCCCATGTAGGTTAGATCCATGTATGTCTCTCTTAGGGTCCTCATTGTTGTCTAGGTTCTCTGGGATTGTGAATTGTAGGCTGTTTTTTTGTTTTGTTTTGTTATTTGCTTTATGTCTAAATGCTACTTATGAGTGAGTACATGTAATGTTTGTCTTAAAAAGTAATTTTTAGGCCAGACGGTGGTGGCACACGCCTTTAATCCCAGCACTTGGGAGGCAGAGGCAGGCAGATCTCTGTAAGTTCAATACTAGCCTGGTCTACAAGAGCTAGTTCCAGGACAGGCTCCAAAGCTACAGAGAAACCCTGTCTCAAAAAAACAAAAAGAAAAAAAAGTAATTTTTAAAAGTTTCTTACAAGGCTGTTGCAGGAACTTTGAAGGACTGTCCTACCTTGTCTTGGCAAAGTTCAACAGTTGGTTTTCTTTTGTGTTCTGTTTGTCCAATTTGGACAGCATACTGTCAACAGTCAAGACAAGGGCAGTTTCTTACCCAGTGGCTAACTTTTGCCACAAAAAAGCAAACTACATATAGATGTTCTTTGATGTCCATCATCTCATCTGAAGTAGATTGGTGCAGCCAGGAGATGTGTCTCATTGTCATGAAAAGCCTTATGCTACTAAAACATCTTAAATACCATATTTTGAACATCTCTAAAGTAATTGAAGACCACCTTTCTATCTAAAATACATCTGTTTGACCTTGAAAACATACCTAACATGACTAACAGTTTGATGGTTATATGTGGCTAACTACTAACCTGTATTTCCTTATTATCCTAAATAGTATGTAAAAAATAACTTTCAAGGGCTAGAAATTTACATTACATTGTTAAATAAGCTACCTTAAACAAGAGTAGAAACACATGCACAGAATGTCTTAACAAAAGTAATCTTAAATTTGTATCAATATATAAAAATGCCTTAAACAAGAGTAGAAATATATATGATATTAAAAATAACTTTAAATTTGTATCAATATGCAAAAAATCAGCAACATAAAATATTAAGACTAGCAGTTCCTTTTTTAGCTTAAAAGTAGATTCATTAATCTTTTATCCCATAAATTCTATATTCCCCCTTTTTCTTTTCAGAATGAGATCCCTGGATTTAATCACCTTTATTCAGCTTTTTTTCTTGACCTTATCAATAATAATTTGTAACTGACCCCCCAAATGATGACAAATATCCATACCACATAAAATGACCAAAACTCACCCACCCAACCTCTTGGGAATGTGAATGTTGTGTTCTCTAGATAACTTCCTGTTGTCTGGGAGTGGGGCAAGAGTCTCTCTAGGGAACCCTGAGAAAATTGAGATCATAGTCAAGTCCTGGGAGAGCTAGCTGTATCTATCATTTGTTGCCAGTCTGTGTAATGGAAAAGTATAGGGCTTACCTGAAGTCCTGGATGGAGTAGTACATGAGACTGAACACTGTTAGTAGCTGCCTTGAAATTTCCCTGAGTAGTTTGTAGTCCAAAAATGACCTTTGGATGGTGTTTGTCAGCTTAGTGGCATTACCACAATCCAGGTGGAATAATTGTTGTGGGGCCCCATCATCCTTTTAGAGACTTCAAAGATTGCTGTTAGGAATGGTCATGGTTCACTGCAGAAAACTTAAACATCCTAAATGTCATATGCTGTTGTAGGAGGATGCTTGTTTGTTCCAGCTGTTATACCCGAAATAACTACACAGAAACTGTATTAATTAAATTACTGCTTGGCCTATTAGCTCTAACTTCTTATTGGCTAACTCTTACATCTTAATATAACACATTTCTATTAATCTGTGTATAACCATGTGGCTGTGGCTTACCAGCAAGGTTCCAGCTGGTAGCTTGTGTCTTTCCCCTCTGACAGCTCCATGGGATCTCCCTGACTCTGACTACTCCCTCTATATATATCTCTTCCAGCCTGGCTATGTTCTGTTAAGCCATTGGCTGAAATAAGCTTCTTTATTCATTAACCAATAAAAGCAACACATAGACAGAAGGACTTCCCACACCAATATGCAGCAGATCATGGAGAGGTTAAAGGACCACAATTTGTTAAGTGTAAATGGAACACAAACTTAATTCCTACTATTGTGATAGAAACTCAAACCCAAAATCATGTACAAAAAGCCAGAGCAAACCTTTTTCTAGAATTAGTACTCCATATTATCATTAATATCAGAACAGACAGTTTATATATATAGCATATTTGTATATCTTATATACATATATCTTATAAATTGGGAGATAATATTAATACATTAAGAAAAGTTTTAAACAGTCAAAATAAAACCAAAGGATTATGAGATTAGTGGCAATATAATAGTCCCAGTTTTAGTTTTTCTTCTGTCCCATACCAGGTGGCTCTTCTGACAGCAGACAGAGGTTTTGGATTTTCCTTTAACAGGCACACATGGGTTTAGAGAAGGAGAGAGCCACATTCCAACCCAAAGCCAGCTTTGAATTTTAATTAAACCAGAACTACAAAAAGACCATTTGCTTTATATGTCTGTAGAGAACTGCAGAAACAAGCGTCTGGAAAGATTTATGAGATTTTATCCTATTGAAAATGTGATATACCATTAGGCTAATTTACTTGTTTTCTTTGGACTTTTTTTTTTTTGGATGATTCTCTTTTCTTCTTCATATGTCTCATTTGTTCAGTGGTCTTTAGAGACCATAGTTGGAGACTTCTAACTCCTGGAAAGACAAAAACAAAATCTTGCCCCAACCATAACTTTGGGGAATTTTCTTTTTGTCCAGTTATAGCTGATCAAATGAAAAGCTTTTGTGACTCTTATAAGTTAGTTCAGATTGAATGGCTATGTTGTATGATAAACTATCACCTCTTTTAATCAAGAGGTCTCTCCTGTTCAAATATAATCTTTATTAATTTTGGTGGTATTCATAGCTATTCTTCTCCTATGGAAACAAAAGTAAAACCTTTCACCAATGTAAAACATGTCCTGGTTCCCATTCTAAGGTCATAAATCTTTAAAGTATACAGGATGATTTAATTCAGCAGTTTTTTTCCTATTATCCAATGTCTCTCCACAGCTGTCATTCCTTTCTTTTTAATGGTCTTTTTTGTTTGTTTGTTTGTTTGGTTTTTCAAGACAGGGTTTCTCTGTAGCTTTGGAGCCTGTCCTGGAACTAGCTCTTGTAGACCAGGCTGGTCTCAAAGTCACAGAGATCCGCCTGCCTCTGCCTCCTGAGTGCTGGGATTAAAGGTGTGCGCCACCACCCCCTGGCTTTAATTAGCTCTTTTAAAAATATAAAAGTTAACAAAACATTATATAATTGATCTCTGGGGTTTTTATTACCCCTTTTTGTTTATTAAGCATATCTTTAAAGGTAATATTAGATCTTCCTATAAGTGCTTACCCTGTAGGATTGGTGGTATACTTGTAACATGCTTTATGTTGTAATATGCAAAAAATTTGTTTAATTTTACTAGAGACATATACTGAAGCATTGTCAGTCTTAATTTGTACAGGTTTCCCAATGACAGCCATAACTTCTAATGAGGGTATAATTACAGAATCAACTGTAGCACAATTACTAAAAACCCAGAGACAGATACTGGGGTTCAACCTGGAGGTCAGAAAAACAAAACAGCCATCCACTGGCTCTTACCTCTGTTTTAGTCTGACATGGCAATCCTGCCTCCAGAAATCTCAGAATGAGACTGTGTCTGAGAGCTATCCCATTATATTCCTTATATTCCTCTCTAGGGCTGGGATTGTACATCAGTACCACCTGATTTCTATGGCAAGCTAGTGTGGCTACTGGGATTAAAGGTAAGTGTCACCACTGCCTAGTCTGTACGGCTGACCAGTTGGGCTGTTTTACTCTCTGATCTTAAGGAAAGCTTCATTTCTTAAAATACAGATGAGATATCACTACATTTCCCCTTTTTGTCTAAAATAGAAAAGAAGACTATAACTAATTTAAGCAAAACTGTATACAATAAGTACAATGACTATATACAATATGTACAGGCAATAAATATATCAACAATGTTTAGTCCGTTAGCATTTGACAAATTCAGAGAAAATATTTCTTGTCTATCCTATCTTGGTAAGGCCAAAGTCTTATACCTAATTCACTTTCTACCATAATTTGCTTTCTGTATCAGGTAAATAAGGAAAACTAAAAATATCTAGTCTTCAACTCCCTCAGAGGCCTAAGAAGGAAATAACATTAACTGAATAAGCAGGAAGTGTGAGCAAGTGACTTCCAAAAAATGTGACAAATGACAGAAACAGTTGACTGCCTGGACAGTCACACAAAGTTCCTCTGCAATGTTAGGACATCTATCCTCAGCCTACAGGCCTAGCATAGATAGACTTTTCTGTGAAGTATGATATTCTGAAGGGCTGTCTCTCTTTGTCTTGAGAATGTTTGGCAGTTACTCATGTTTGAGTCCTGCTTGTCCAATTAGGACAGCACACTGTCAGCAGTAAAACAGATATTTTCTTGCCAAGTGGTTTACTTTTGCCACAAAGAAAGTAAACTCCATGTGAAGTTTCCTCAATGCCCATTATCATTTCTGAAGTAGATTGATACTTCCAGGAGCAGAAATGTCTCATTGTCATAAAAAAAGAGCCTATATTATTACCATATCTTAAATGCCATATTCTGTAGATCTCAGAAGATTTGAAGATGACCTGTCTATGTAAAATATATCTTTGTTTGACCTTGAAAACATACCTAATGTGACCAGAAGTTTGATTGTAATAGGTGACTAATTACTAACCTGCATTTCCTTTTTATCCTAAGCAGTTGGTAATAATAAAGTTCAAAGACTAGAAATTTGTATTACATTGTAAGCTATATAGGAACAATACCTTGAACAAGATTAGAAAGATATGTACAGTATGTTTTAACAAAATTAACCTCAAATTTGTATCAGTATACAAAATTAGTATACAATATACAAAAGTCCAATCCAATGTAAAACATTTAAAACTCGTAGTTTCTTCTTAAAAGTAGATTCAATAATCTACCTTTTTATCTTATCATATCTATATCCTCCTTTTTTCAGAGTAGATTCAATAATCTACCTTTTTATCCCATCATATTTATATCCCTCTTTTTTCTTTTCAAAACAAGAATCTTGAATCTAATCTCCTTTGTTTAACTTATTTCCTGACCATTAACAATAGCAACTTATAACCAATCTCCCTAAAAAATAACAAATATCCATAACCCATGAAAGACAAAAAACCACCCATTCCAATTGGTGAAAATGTGGGTGTCATGTTCTTAAATTTACATCCTGTTGTCTGGGGATGATGGCACCTTTAAGGAACCCTGGAAAGAAAAAGTTGGGTTAATTGTCTAGTCCCGAGAGAGATAGCTTTGTCATTTGTTGTCCAGCCTCTGAATAATGGGAAAGTGCAAAACTTGTCTCAAGTTCTGGCTCGAGGAGTCTGTTAGGTTAGATCATTTCAGCTAGCCATCTCAAAATTGTCCTGAGCAGTTAGTCCAAAGTCAGTGGTGCTATCAGCTGAATAACATCATATGAACCAGGTAGAATCATTATTTTGGGGCCCCATCTTCTTCCTGGAAACTTTAAGAGTACTGTAGGAAAATTTATTGCTTACTGTGGAAAAATTAAACATTATTCATATCAAAACAGAAAGTTTGAATTTCGATAGACATATATTCAAAGAAAAGTGCCATAGAGACTAAAATGTATATGGGGAGGAGAAGAATTTTTGAAAGCAGAGGTTTCAAAAATTTACTTCCTAGATTTTTATTTTCCTTCTATCCTACAGTTTAGGAGGAGGGGCCACTTGTTCATCCTGGCTGCCCTGCTAGCTTAGGCCTGAAATAACCACATAGAAACTGTATTAATTAAATCACTGCATGGCCCATTAGCTCTCGTTTCTTATTGGCTAACTCTTACATCTTAATTTAATCCATCTCCATTAATCTGTGGATTAATGAGGTCGTGGCCTATCAGCAAAGTTTCAGCATGTCTATCTCTGGCAGCTCCATGGCATCTCTCTGACTCTGCCTTCTTCCTCCCAGAATTCAGTTCCATCTTCCCTGCCTACCTAAGTTCTGTCTCCTAGCAACAGGCCAAGGCAGTTTCTTTATTCATTAATGGTAATCACAGGACACAGAAAGGACTCCCACATCAGTACACCAGGTGACTCTCCTGATATGAGGCAGAAACTCCAAATTTTTCTTTTAACAACATGTTTGGATTTATAGAAGGAGAGTCATAGTCCAATTTGAACATCAACTTTGATTTTTAAATGATTTGGGACTACCATGGTATTGAGAAAGGAGATATGTTTAAGTAGTGAGATTTTACCCTTCAGAGAATATTGGTATAATAAGTTAGATTTTTTCATTGCTTGGTGATTTTTTTATGGATAGCTATCTTTTCTTCTTTAGGCATAAAAATGTCCAAGGTCTTGTGACTTCTCAAAGATGGGTATTTTTTTTCCTGCAAAAACAAGAACAGAACCCTGACCCAACCCTTATGAGGTTTCCTTACAACTTGTAGGATTGTCAACTCTGTGGATGAGCTGTCATTTCTCTTTATCAAGATGTTTCTCCTTTTCAAACCAAATCTTGATTAATTTTGATGTCATTCATAGCTTTTCTTCTCCTGCAGAAACAAGAGCAAAACCTCTTCCACAACATAGCACATCTCCTGGTTTCCATTGTGAGCACAACACATCCTTGAAGTATACCAGATGATTTAATTCAGAAGTTTTGCTATTGTTCAATATCTATCTGCAGCTGTTGTTCCTTTCTTGTTAGTCTTAAGAAAATTCAAGGTTAATAGAGCATTCTGCAATCTATTTGAGGGGATATTTATAATATCTTTCTGTTTATTTAACATATCTTTTATAGTTCATTTTGATCTTTCTATAACTGCCTGATCTATAGGATTGCTTGGTATACTATGTGTTATCCTATAATAAAAGAAAAACTGTTTCATTTTCTTAGATACATATGCTGGAAGATTGTATGTCTTTATTTGTGCAGGTATACCCATGATGGCCATAACTTCTAGTAAATGTGTGATTACTGAGTCAGCCTTTCTGAATTCAAAGCAGTTGCCCACTGAAAACCTGAACAGGCGTGAATGGTGTGGTGTACATATTTTAATTTTCCAAATTCTACAAAATGTTCCACATCCATCTGCCAGATTTCATTCCTTTGAGTGCCCTTTGGGGTACTTCCTGAAGGTAGTTGTGTTTGGTTGTATAAAGAACAAGTAGGACATCTCCTTATGCTTTCTTTGGCTTGTTGCCATGTGATGGAAGAGTCCTTTTTTAAACATTTGCAATTGAAATGATGTTTTCTTATGAAATTATGAGGCCTTCAGCACATTTCCAATCAATAATTGTTTGATTTCTGCATTACGTTGTGCTAGAGGACCTGGCAGACATGCATGGAATCAGATGTGTGTTATGTATATGGGATGATGCCTATTCCTGATTATATCTTGTATCTGAAGAAATAATAAAGCCAATTCTGTATCATCTGGTATAAATTCAGTGGTTTCAATGTGCAAAACAACTCTTTTTGCATATTGCAAATCAGTAATTATGTTGAGAGGTTCTTTAAAGTCCTTTAGTACCATGAGAATAGCATATAATTCTGACTTAGACAGAATCATAAGGGATTTGTCCTGTTTTACTTGAGATTTTTCATTTGGAACCTGCTTTTTTTGATTTATTTGCATCAGTATAGAATGTAAGGGCTCTAGTTATTGGTGTGTCCTGTGCAATGTGAGGAAAGATCCAATTAGTTCTCTTTATAAGTTGAATTCACTTGATTTTGAGATAGTTGTTACTAATCTTTCCCAAAAAGATTACTACAAGCTCTTTGTCAGGGTTCACTGTCTTCCTGTAATTTGTTAATTTCATTAGTCAATCGTACTACAATTTCTGCTAGGTCTTCTCCTGGTAATTGATGTAGTCTCAATTTTCTTTTTAACTCAGAGACCTTTCCCACATAAGCTTTTAATTTTTACTTGGTTTATGTGGTAAAAAAAAAATCCATTGTAAGATAATATCTTCTCTCTATGTTAAAATTCCTGTAGGGGAATGTTTGGAGGATAATATGATAAGAATGCAGTTAAAATTCAGATTCACATGATCCACTTGTGCCTCCTTGTAATTTCTCTTTAATCAAAGCCAGTTCCCTCTCAGCTTCAGCTGATAATTCCCTGGAACTATTTAAGTCTTTGTAACCATTTTTAAACAAAAAACAGATTTTGTTTAACTTAATAAGGTCATCAGGACCTATCCCAATAGTGGGCCATGGATGAAAAATATCACCTAGCAATCTTTGTAAGTCATTAAGAGTCTACAATCAATCTCTTCTAATTTAAACCTTTTGAGGTCTAATTCTTTGTAAACCTATTTTGTCGCCTAAGTAATTAATAGAATCTCCTGTTTGTATTTTTTCATGAGCAATTTGTAATCCCCAACAAGGAAAATTTTCTTTACTTCTTCAAACATTTTTCTAAAGTATATACATTTGAATCTGATGGTAAAATGTTATCCATGCAATGGTAAACTATAGATTCAGGAAATTGCTCATGTATCATTTCCAATGGCTTACAAAATATTGACACAGTATGGGACGATATAATATTTGCTTTGGCAGAACCTTCTATTGATATCTTTTAGCAGGATGAAAATTATTGTAAGTGAACACTGTGTAGGCAAATTTTTCTCTGTCTTTTTCTTGTAAATGTATAGTAAAGAAACAATCTTTTAAATCAATAACTATAAGATGACATCCTTTAGGGAATAGGGAAGGGAAAGGAATTCCAGATTGTAGAGCACCCATTGACTAAATCACCTTATTAACAGCTCTTAGGGGGCAGGAGAGATGGCTCAGAGGTTAAGAACACTGACTGTTCTTCCAGAGGTCCTGAGTTCAATTACCAGCAACCACATGGTGGTTTACAGCCATCTATAATGAGGTCTGATGCCCTCTTCTGGCTTGTAGGCAGACATGAAGACGAACACTGTATACATAATAAATAAGTAAATAAATATTTAAAAAAAAATAACAGCTCTTAGATCTATTCCAAAGGCTGGTTGACTATTCAATATGCTGAGAATCTAATTGTTCCTGTACCAGCTGTTCTATTATTTCTCTTTTGTTAAAATCCATTGTTTTCTCCTTACAGGTTTATTAGTTAACCATTTTAAAGTTAGGGCCACTGGTACTCAGAGAGTTCGCCAGTTGGTGTTCTTGTTTTTGTACAGCCTGAATGGTTGGTGACTGTTTTTTTGGTTTTTTGGTTTTTTTTTTTTTTTTTGCAGTACCTTATAATATCCTTCCTAGAAAAATGAGTTAGTTTGTGGTCCATTTCTGAAACTGCAGGAATTTTAACCTGGGTATTCCATTGTTGTAACAGATCATAACTCCATAGATTCACTGCTATATTAGCCACATATGGCTTCAACCCTTTTCTCTGTCCTTCTGGATCTATGCAATCAACCTATCTCTTGCTTAGTTTTAACAAAGATAGAGTTCCAATTCCTGGGAATTGAACATCTGCCTCCTGAAGAGTCTAATTGGGATGCCAAGATTTTGGTGTAATAATACTCACATCTGCACCTGTTTCTAATAATCTTTCAATTATAATGTTATTTATTCATACTCTCAGTTTTGGTCTTTGATAATTTGTAGAAGTATGGCAAAATGTACATTTTCTATTGAAATTTTTGATTCATTATCCATGGTTATTTTCTCATTCAGAACAGTATGATGATTTTTTTATAACAGGTATTGGACTTTCTAATTTTCCTGGGGAGGCATGTCCTCCACAATGACTAGGAATGACTGGACCATTTTTGACCTGGGGGCCTGTGAGAGGTTCCCCAAGTAGTTTCTCAATGGTAATGGGTTGCCATGCTTATCTCTTTTTGATCTACAACCATTGGTCCAATGTCCATCATTGCTGCATCTTCTGCATACTCCAGAAGATTGGGTCCTTCTATTTGGTTAATTCCTAAAAGAATTTCTAGGAATGCCCTGTCTACAATCCCTTCTCAGATGGCCTATTCTACCACAATTAAAGCATTTGGTATTTTGTTGTCTCTTCATACATTTGGAAATAGTTTCTCCTACCCAAGTCTCAGAACTATAGTCAAAAGACTCAGCATTGGCTATGTGTAGGATCCATGCATCCATTGGAGTTGAACTAACTTTTAAGGACCCATGTATCTTTTTGCATTCTAAATTGGCATTTTCAAAAGCCAGAAATTCAATGACTACTTATCTAGCTTCTGGATATGCTACCCCTATTTGTACAGATTTAGTTAATCTTTGCAAAAAGTTACTAAATGTTTCTATTGGGTCTTATATAACCTTAGTATAAAATTTAATTTTTCCCCCAGTTCTTGAATCTTTCCCCAAGCATTCAAGACTGCTGTACAGCATAGGGACAAGATGTGTTCACTGTATTTAGCTTGACTATCTGGATTAGCATAATGACCCTCACCAAGAATTTGATCTTGGGAAGCCTCAAAACCTCTGACTCTACATTGATGTTCAAGGGCTTTAGCTTCCTCTCTCCAATAACTTTTCCATTATAGCTGTGGGCCATGATCTAATACAGCTGAGATTAATTGAAGCTAATTATGTGGAGTAACCTTATTTCTTGCAGCCCATGTCTTTACCAAATGTCTTTCATTTGGTGAATGCATGCCTCAAGATACTACTACTTGCTTAATCTTTCATATATATAGGTTCCTATTTACATTATGTATGTCCTTTTGGGTATTTATTTTTTGCTAGATTTTCAGAAATAGTAACAGGATAAGTACCTAAAATTCTTGGTAAGTCATCTCTGACTCTGAAAATTACTGGCAATGTTAAATCTTTATTATTGTCTTTTTGTCTGTACCTCATCTCCTTGCTTATAAGTTCTGAAAAGCTCTTCAATGGTTTCAAATCTATGTATCATTGTCTTTTGTAGAGTCTGAATTTCTTGACCTGTGACTATTTCTAACAATTTCATCAAATCACTTAATTTCTAGTTCTCATAATGTACATGTAATTCCAAGTCTTTAAGTTTTTCCATTAATGATATATTCTCATCCTTAGAGATTATTTGAATTGCATATAGATTGCCTTCCAGGAGGGATGTTCCATCTGCTATCTTCTCATAACTTTTTAACAGACTTTCATTGTCAATTCCAACAGTATGAATCCTTTCAGATAATCTCTCAGTACCATTTTGTAAGGTTTCATAACCTGTTGTCATGAAGTGAACTTTGCCTGTCAAATTATGGTTATCATTTTCAATGGTCTGAATCCTTTCAGCCAACTTCCCATTACTAGTCTGTAAAGTCTATATCATTTCTAAAAGGTGACGGATGCTGGTTAGAAATCTTTCCCGGTAAGCCACGACCTCGTGGTGCTATACAGATTATTAAAAATGGGTTAGATCAAGAGTGAGAGTTGGCCAAAAAGAGGCTAGATATAATGGGCCAAGCAGTAATTTAATTAATACCATTCCTGTGTGGTTATTTCAGGGGTTAAGCTAGCTGGGCGGCCAGGAGCCCAGCGACCAGGACGAAAAGCAGGCCCACGCACCTCATTACTACAGTTTTTCATTCTTGACTCTGTTATCAAACAATTTCTTTAAGAATATAATATGAAATATCAAATTAATAGCAGCTATGGCTAATAATGTATATGTCTAAGGTAGGTCATATACCTCTTTGAGAATTTCATCCATAGTAGAAACTAAAGGGTTTTTAAACTACAGGATGGTGATATTGTCTGCAATTATCAGATGACTTACCTCTGTTAAAATCCTGGTTCCAATGAAAATTTTAAGGTGTAATAATGATGTGAGTCAGCAGGCATCATAGTTATACCACTAAAGTAGTCTGGAGACAATGAAGTTCTGGTTTCACTTGGTCCAGTGTTGCTAACCTGTTAATTTTCTAAGCAGAACTCAAGACAAAACTGAATGGATTTTTGTTAAAGAGACACCAGTCAGGGCAGTCATGCAGCAGGTGTACGGCCAGCTGTGGAGGCCATGGGGAGCCAAGGTAGCTATGGGGGAGCCATACTTGGGGTTGCTGTCATGCTGTGGGGACCAAGAGACCCACAGGAAGCTGTGGGAGGGCTACAGGAAGTTGTGTGGGTGCTCTGTGGTGTGGCAACAAGTTATGGGTGTCACAAGAAGTCACAGGTGGATAGGCAGACCAGGAAAGGAAGCTAAGCTGTGGTGGCACTAGTTTTTTATCCCAAATCCAGGTGGCTAGGTTTGGGTCTAGCTCTGGCCTGAATCCGTGGCTAAAAGGCCTCAGGCAAATGGCTTTTTGGTGAATTTGAACCCCAAACATTGGACATCAAATGTGGCATGATTAATAAAAACCCAAAGACAGATATTGGGGTTCATCCTGAAGGTCAGAAAAGCAAAACATCCAGCCACTGGCTCCTATCTGTACCTCATTCTGAAATGGTGATCCTGCCTCCAGGCATCTCAGAATGAGACTGTGTGTCTGAGAGCTGTCTCCTCCCATCTTATATTCTTCTCTAAGCCTGGGGTTAAAGGAATGTACCACTATAGCCTGGTTTCTGTGACAAACTAGTGTGGCTTCTGAGACTAAAGGTTTATGTCACCACTGCCTGGTCTGCAAGGGCTGTTTTACTCTCTGATCTTCAGGCAAGCTTTATTTATTAAAATACAAATGAAATATTATTATAAACAGCCTTTTCAGAACTCAAAGCAGTTTCCCATTGACATCCTGAATATGTATCTATGGCATGGTGTACATATTTTAATTTTTTAAACTGTGCAAAATGAAATACATCCATCTGCCAAATTCCATTATTTTATTACCCTTTGGGTTACTTCATGCAATTAAATCAGTTTGGTTATACAAGGAATAAGTAGGACCTTTTCTTATAATTTCTTTTGCTTGCTGCCAAGTAGTAAAAAAAAAAATCTTTTTTCAAACCCTTGCTATTATCATGGTGTTTCTTATGAAATTCTGAGGCTTCTACCACATTTCCTACCAATAGACGATCAGTTTCATCATTACTTTGTGCTAGAGGGCTTAATAGACCCCAAACAGATCTTATATGTGTTTTATACAAGGGATGATTTCTATTTCTGATTATTTCTTGTGATTGAATGAATAACATACTTAATTGTGAATCATCTGGAACAAGTTCAGAAGTTTTAATACTTAAAACAACTCTTTCTATATATTGAGAGTCAGTCATTAAATTAAGTGATTCAGAAAATATAATACCATGAAAATAGCATATAATTCTGACTTTTAAACAGAATCATAAGTACTTTGAATTACTTTTTAAAAACTTTCCTGACTTATAACCAGTCTTTCCTGACTGGTTTGCATCAGTATAGAATGTAGGAACTTCAGAAATTGGTGTTCCCAATACAGTGTGAATAAAGATCCCAAATAGAATGTGAATAAAGATCCAATTAGTTTTCTTTATAAACTGAAGTCTCTTGCTTTGGGAATAATTGTTGCTAGTGTCTTCCACAAAAATTACTGTAAGCTCTTTGCCAATGATTGTTTTCTGCTCATAATGAGGAAATTGCAACATTAGTAAATGGTACCACATTTTCTCTTTGATCTAGTCCTGCTAATTGAAGAACTTTTTAATTTTCAGAATCAATTCAAAAAACCTTTCTACATGGGTCTTGAATTTTTAACTCTATGTGGTAAAAATATTCATTCTAAGATATTATCTTCTCTCTGCATAAGAATTCCTGTAGGAGAATGTGTAAAAGGTAAAATAACCAGAATATAACCAAGATCTGGATCCAAATGATCCACGTGTGAATTCTGTGATTTCTTTTTTTTACCAAAGTCTGTTTTCTCAGAGCCTCAGATGATAATCTTCTTGGACTATTTAAGTCATTGTTACCCTGTAAGGTTTGAAATAAATTACTAATTTCTTGAGTTGGCTATCCAATTGTGGGTTGTAGCCAGTTAATATCTCCCTGCAATTTTTGAAAAACATTAAAGGCTCATAATTGATCTCTCCTGATTTGCAGTTTGTGGTTATAGTTTTTGTAAGCCTGTCTTATATCCTAGATAATTAATAGAATCTCCCCCTTTTTATTTTTTCAGGGGCAATTTGTAATGTTTAAAAAGGTAAACTTTACTTCTTCAAACATTTTCTCTAAGGTATCTGCATCTGAATCAGCTAGTAACATATCATTCATATAATGGTAAATTATAGATTGAGGAAGCTGATTATAAATTATTTCCAACCAATAATCCACTTAAAAAGTGGGGTACAGATGTAAACAGAAAACTTTCAATATCCTGGGGGCTGGAGAGATGGCTCAGTGGTTAAGAGCATTGCCTGCTCTTTCAAAGGTCCTGAGTTCAATTCCCAGCAACCACATGGTGGCTCACAACCATCTGAATGAGGTCTGGTGCCCTCTTCTGGCCTGCAGGCATACACACAGACAGAATATTGTATTATATATATATAATTCTCAATAGAAGAATCTCAAATGACAAAAAGACATTTAAAGAATTGCTCAACATCCTTAGTCACCAGGAAAATGCAAATCAAAATGACTCTGAGATACCCTCTTGCATCTCTCAGAATGGCTAAGATCAGAAACACTGAGGACAGCTTATGTTGGAAAGGAAATAGAGTAAGGGGAACACTCCTACACTGCTTATGGGAGTGCATTCTTGTACAGTTACTTTGTAAATGACTATGGCAGTTTCTCAGAAAATTGGTAATCAATCTACCTTGAGACCCCAGCATTACCACTCTCGGGCATATACTCAAAAGATGCACTCATAAGTGGATACTAGATTTAAAGCAAAGGATAACCAGACTATAATCGAAAGCTCCAAAGAAAGTAGGTAACAAGAAGGACCCTAAGAGGGACACATGGATCATCCTGGGAAGGGGAAATAGATGAAATTTCCTGGGTAAACTGGGGGAGGGGGCAGTTGAGGAAAGGGGATAGGGAGGAGAAGATGAGGGAATGGGATGGCTGAGTTGTGGGAGGGACACAGGAGGAGAACAATGAAAGAGCTATCTTGAAAGAGGGAGCCATTATGGGGTTATGGAGAAATTTGGTGCTAGGAAAA
Source organism: Ondatra zibethicus (assembly GCA_004026605.1). NCBI lineage: Eukaryota > Metazoa > Chordata > Mammalia > Rodentia > Cricetidae > Ondatra > Ondatra zibethicus. The sequence goes on along the minus strand of PVIU01000331.1, from coordinate 277,607 downwards.
TTCCCAGGAATCCACAATGATAACACCAACTAATTGAGCAATAGTGGAGAGGGTGCCTGAACTTGCCTTCCTCTGTAATCAGATTGGTGACTACCATAACTGTCATCATAGAACCTTCATCCAGTAACTGATAGAAGCAGATGCAGGGATCTACAGCCAATCACCAGGTTGAACTCTGGGAGGTGAATCAAAGAGAAGGAGGAGGGGTTATATGAGCAAGGGGGTCAAGATCATGACAGGAAAATCCACAGACACATCAGACCTGAACTCATGGGAACTCATGGACTCTAGACTGACAGTTGTGGAGCCTATATGGGACCAATCTAGGCCCTCTGTGTGTGTGCGACAGTTGTGTAGCTTGGTCTATTTGAGGGACCCCTAGCAATGGGACCAGAATCTTTCTCTTGTGTATTAGCTGGCTTTTTGAAGCCCATTCCCTTAGGTGAGATGCCTTGCTTGACCTTGATGCAGGGAGAGGGGCTTGGTCCTGCCTCATCTTAATATACCAGGCTTTGTTGACTCCCCCTGGGAGGCCTTACCCTTTCTGAGGAGTGGATGGGAAGTGAATGGGGTTGGGATGGAAGTGGGATGGGGAGGTAGGAGTAACTGTGGTTGGTATGTAAAATGAATTAAAAAACTTAAAAATAAAAAAACCAAACTATTTCCAATGACTGTTGTACAAAATATTGACATATCATAGGGCTGTTAAACATTTCTTGTGGAATATTTTCCACTGATACCTTTTAACAGGCTGGATTTATTATAAATATGCATTGTGAAGGCAAATTTTTCTCTATACTATTTTTGTAAAGATATAGTTTTTTAAAAGCAGTCTTTTAAATCAATCACTATGATAAACCATCCTTTAGGTAACAGAGAATACAAGGGAATTCTAGGCTGTAAAGAGCCCACTGACTAAATCACATTATTAGTAGCTCTTAGATATGTTACCTTTCTCCATTTTCCAGATTTATTTTTAACGATAAATATAGAAGAATTCCAAGGACTGGTCGATTTCTCAATATGTTGAGCATTTAGCTGCTCCTGTACCAGCTGTTCTAATTCCTGTAACTTTTCTGATATTAAAGGCCATTGTTCTATTCAGATATGTTTATCAGTTCACCATTTTAAAGATGAGGCTGTTGGCACCTTTGAAAAATTAACAGCTGTTGTTCCCTGTTTATGTACAACATGAATGGCAGCAACTGTTCTTTATAATACCTTTTAATAGTTTTCTCAAAAACATACATTAGTTTACTGTTTGTTTCTGAGATTGGAGGAATGTTAATCTGGGTATTCCATTGCTATAACAAGTCATGTCCCCAAAGATTCATTGCTATGTTAGCCACAAAGGGCTTCTGGCTCTATACAATTGGCCCATCTTATACTTTATTTTACCTGAGATTACTAGCCAGGTGGTGGTAGTGCATGCCTTTAATCCCAGCACTCGGGAGGCAAAGGCAGGCAGATCTCTGTGAGTTTGAGACCAGCCTGGTCTACAGAGCTAGTTCCAGGACAGGCTCCAAAGCTACAGAGAAACCCTGTCTTGAAAAACCAAAAAAAAAAAAAAAAAGATCCAATTACTAGAAGCTGAACATTTACCTCTGAAGAGGCCAATTCAGTGTGTCCAAGATTAGGGTGCAATTATTGCTACATCTGCTCCTGTGTCTAACAAACCTTTAATATCAATACCATTTATTTGTATTTTCTTCCACTCTGAGGAACCAATGAGTTCATTTTTAAAAAAAGAAAACAAAACTATCTTTTTAATTATACATACCAATCCAAGTTCCCACTTCCTCCCATTCTCCCAGTCTCACTCCTCATCCACTCCTCAGAGACGGTAAGGCACATTGCTTTGGGGAAGGTCCAAGGCCCTCCCTACTATATCTAGGCTAAGCAATGTATCCATCCAAAGAGAATGGGTTCCCAAGAAGCCAGTACAAGCAGTAGAGATAAATCCTGGTGCCACTGCCAGTAGCCCCTCAGTCTGCCCCACCCATGTAACTGTCAATCACATTCAGAGGGATAAGTTTGGTCCTATACTTGTTCCTTCCCAGACTGGCTGGTGTTGGTGAGCTCCCATTAGCTCAGGAAGACTGTTTCAGTGGGAGTACCCATCACGGTCTTGACATCTTTGTTTATAGTCTCACTCCTCCCACTCTTCAACTGGACTTTGAGAGCTCAGTCCAGTGCTCCACTGTGGGTCTCTGCCTCTGTTTCCATCAGTTGCTGGATGAGGGTTCTATGGTGATATTCGAGATGTTCATCAGTCTGACTACAAGGAAAGGTCAGTTTGAGCATCCTTTCCTCTATTGCTTAGGGGCTTATTGCTGGGATCATCCTTGTGGATTCCTGGGAATTTCTCCAAAGCCAGGTTTCTTGATAGCCCCATAATGGCATCCTCAATCAAAATATCTCTTTCCTTGTTCTCATCTCTGACCTTCCTCCATCTTGACTATCCTGTTCCCTCAAGTTCTCCTTGCCCATCCCTTTCTTCCCTCCTCTTTCCCTTCCAACTTCCTGTCTCCCCCCACCCCTATGTTTCCAATTTTGTCAGGCAATCTTGTCTATTTTGACTTTCCAGTTGGATCTACGTATATTTTTCTTAAGATTAACCTTGTTACTTAACTTCTCTAGGATCATGAACTATAGGCTCCCTATACTTTTTTGATAGCTAGTATCCACTTATGAGTGAGTACATACCATATTCATCTTTTTGGGTCTGGGTTACCTCACTCAGGATGGTGTTTTCTAGTTCCATCCATTTGCATGCAAATTTCAAGATGCCATTGTTTTTACTGCTGAGTAGTACTCTAATGTGTAAATATGCCACATTTTCTTTATCCATTCTTCTGTTGAGGGGTATCTAAGTTGTTTCCTGGTTCTGGCTATTACAAATAAGGCTGCTATGAACATAGTTGAATAAGTGTCTTTGTAGTTTGATTGAGCATCTTTTGGGTATGTGCCCAAGAGTGGTATTGCTGGATACCACTTTTGGGTATATATCCAAAGGATGCTCAACCGTTCCACAAGGACATGTGCTCAACTATGTTCATAGCAGCATCGTTTGTCATAGCCAGAACCTGGAAACAACCTAAATGCCCCTTGACTGAAGAATGGATGAGGAAAATGTGGTACATTTACACAATGGAGTACTACACAGCATTAAAAAAGTGACATCTTGAAATTTTCAGGCAAATGGATGATCAAGAAAACATCATATTGAGTGAGGTAACCCAGACCCAGAAAGACAATTATCACATGTACTCACTCCTAAGTGGTTTATAAACATAGAGCAAAGAAAACCAGCCTACAAACCACAATCCCAGAGAACCTAGACAACAATATAGACACTAAGAGAGACTTACATAGATCTAATCTACATGGGAAGTAGAAAGTATAAAAAGACAAGATCTCCTGAGTAAATTAGGAGCATGGGGGCCATGGATGAGGGTTGAAGGGGAGGGAAGAGGCAGGAAGGGGAGCAAAGAAAAATAAATATAGAGCTCAATAAAAAAGAAATATATATTTTGTAGGTTATAAATAAAGTCTGTGATATATATAAAAAAAGAGTGGTATTGGTATTGCTGGATCCTGAGGTAGGTTGATTCCCAATTTTCTGAGAACCCGCCATACTGATTTCCAAAGTGGTTGTACAAGTTTTTATTCCCACCAGCAATGGATAAGTGTTCCCCTTACTCCACATCCTCTCCAGCATAAGCTATCATTGGTGTTTTTGATCCTAGCCATTCTGAATGGTGTAAGATGATATCTCAGAGTTGTTTTGATTTGCATTTCCCTGATGGCTAAGGATGTTGAACATTTTCTTAAGTGTTTTTCAGCCATTTGAGATTCTTCTGTGGAGAATTCTCAGTAAGTCCTTTACCCCATTTTTTAATTGGGTTATTTGGAATTTTGATGTCTAATTTCTTGAGTTCTTTATATATGTTGGAGATCAGTCCCTTGTCTGATGTGGGGTTGGTGAAGATCTTTTTCCATTCAGTAGGCTGCGTTTTTGTCTTATTGACTGTGTCATTTGCTTTACAGAAGCTTCTCCATTTCAGGAGGTCCCATTTATTTATTGTTGCTTTCAGTGTCTGTGCTACTGGTGTTATATTTAGAAAGTGCTCTCCTGTGTTCATGCATTGAAGGCTACTTCCCATTTTCTCTTCTATCAGTTTCAGTGTGGTAGGGCTTTAATGGAGGTCTTTAATACATTTGGACTTGAGTTTTGTGCATGGGGATTTGTATGGATCTATGCATTTTTCTACATGTTGACATCCAGTTATGCCAGGAGCATTAGTTGAAGATGCTTTCTTTATTCCATTGTATAATTTCAACTTTTTTGTCAAAAATCAGGTGTTCATAGGTGTGTGGATTAGTATCTGGGTCTTTGATTTGTTTCCATTGGTCAACCTCTCTGTTTTTATGCTAATACCAAGCTGTTTTCATTACTGTAACTCTATAATATAGCTTGATGTCAGGAATAGTGATTCCTTTGGAAGTTCCTTTATCATTCAGGATTGTTTTGAATTTCCTGGGTTTTTTTTTTCCATATGAAGTTGACTATTGTTCTTTCAAGGTCTGTGAAGAATTGTGTTGGAGTTTTGATGGGGACTGCATTGAATCTATAGATTGCATTTGGTAGGATTGCCATTTTCATTATGTTAATCCTACCTATCCAAGAGGATGGGAGATCTTTCCATTTTCTGGTATCTTCTTTAATTTCTTTCTTCAAAGACTTAAAGCTTTTGTTGAATAGGTCTTTCACTTCTTTCATTAGAGTTATCCCAAGACATTTTATGTTATCTGTGGATATTGTGAAGGGCAATGTTTCTCTGATTTCTTTCTCAGCTTCTTTATCATTTGTATATAGGAGGTCTACTGATTTTTTTTTTAGTTGATCTTGTATCCTGCCACATTACTGAAGGTATTTATCAGCTGTAGAAGTTCCCTAGTAGAGTTTTTGGGATCATTTATGTATACTATAGTATCATCTGTAAATAATGAAACTTTGACTTCTTCCTTTCCAATTTGAATCCCCTTGATCTCCTTTTGTTGTCTTATAGCTCTAGCCAGAACTTCAAGATCTATGTTGAATAAATATGGAGAGAGTGGACAGCCTTGTCTTGTTCCTTATTTTAGTGGGATTGCTTTGAGTTTCTCTCCATTTAATTTGATGTTGGCTGTCAGTTTGCTGTATATTGCTTTTATTATATTTAGATATGTTCCTTGTATCCCTGATCTCTCCAAGACCTTTATCATAAAGAGGTGTTGGACTTTGTCAAATGCTTTTTTAGCTTCTAATGAGATGATCATATGATTTTTTTCTTTCAGTTTATTTATATGATGGATTACATTGATAGATTTTTATATGTTGAACCATTCCTGCATCTCTGGGATGAAGCCAACTTGATCATGGTGGATGATTTTTGTGATGTGTTCTTGGATTTCAGTTTGCCAGTATTTTATTGAGTATTTTTGCATCCATGTTCATGAGATTGATCTGTAATTCTCTTTCTTGGTTGAGTCTTTGTGTGGTTTTGGTATCAGAGTAACTGTAGCCTCATAAAAAGAATTTGGCAATGTTCCTTGTGTTTCTATTATGTGGAACACGTTGAGGAGTATAGGTATTAACTCTTCTTTAAAGATCTCATAGAATTCTTTACTAAAACCATCTGGCCCTGGGCTTTTTTGGTTGGGAGGTTTTTGATAACAGCTTCTATTTCCTTGCAGGTTATAGGTCTATTTAAATTGTCCACCTGGATTTGATTTAATTTTGGTATGTGGTATATATCCAGAAAATTGTCCATTTCTTTTACATTTTCCAATTTTGTGGAGTACAGGTTTTTGTAGTATGGCCTGATGATTCTCTCGATTTCCTCAGTGTCTATTGTATGTCCCCCTCTTCATTTCTTATTTTGTTAATTTGGATGTTCTCTCTCTGCCTTTTGATTAGTTTGGATAAGGGCTTGTCTATCTTTTTGATTTTCTCAAAGAACCAATTCTTTGTTTCATTGATTCTTTGTATTGTTTCCTTTGTTTCTATTTTATTGATTTCAGCCCTCAATTTGATTATTTCCTGTCTTCTACTCCTCCTGAGTAAGTCTGCTTCTTTTTGTTCTAGAGCTTTCAGGTGTGCTGTTAAGTCGCTAGTGTGAGCTTTCTCCACTTGTTTTTATGTAGGCACTTAGTGCTATGAACTTTCCTATTAGCACTGCTTTCATAGTTTGGGTACATTATGCCTTCATTTTCATTGAACTCTAGGAAGTCTTTAATTTCTTTATGTCTTCCTTGACTCAGGGGTGGTTCAAAAGAGCACTGTTTAATTTCCATGTGTTTGTGGGTTTTCTGAAATTAGTGTTGCTGTTGAATTCTAATTTTAAACCATGGTGATCTGATAAGATACATGGGGTTATTCCAATTTTTTTGTATCTGTTGAGGTTTGCTTTGTTACTGAGTATGTGGTCAATTTTAGAGACGGTTCCATGAGGTGCTGAGAAGAAGGTCTATTCTTTTGTGTTTGGGTGGAATATTCTGTAGATGTCTGCTAAGTCCATTTCAGTCATGACATCTGTTAGTTCTCTTATTTCTCTGTTAAGTTTCTGTCTGGTTGACCTGTCCATTGGTGAGAGTGGGGTGTTGAAGTCTCCTACTATTAGCGTGAGGGGTTTGATGTGCGATTTAAGTTTTAGTAATGTTTCTTTTACATATGTGGGTACTTTTGTATATGGAGACAGATGTTCAGGATTGAGACTTCATCTTGATGGATGTTCTTGTTATGAGTATAAAGTGACCTTCTCTGTCTCTTTTAATTGATATTTATTTATTTATTTATTTATTTATTTATTTATTTATTTATTTATTATGTTTACAATATTCTGTCTGCATGTATGCCTGCAGGCCAGAAGAGGGCACCAGACCCCATTACAGATGGTTGTGAGCCACCATGTGGTTGCTGGGAATTGAACTCAGGGCCTTTGGAAAAGCAGGCAATGCTCTTAACCTCTAAGCCATCTCTCCAGCCCCTAAATTATTTATTTATTTATTTATTATGTATACAACATTCCTTCCATGTATGCCTGCAGGCCAGAAGAGGGCACCAGACCCCATTACAGATGGTTGTGAGCCACCATGTGGTTGCTGGGAATTGAACTCAGGACCTTTGGAAGAGCAGCCAGTGCTCTTAACCACTGAGCCATCTCTCCAGCCCCTTTTAATTGATTTTAGTTTGAAGTCTATTTTGTTAGATACTAGGATAGCTATACCTGCTTGTTTCTTAGGTCCATTTGATTGGAAAATCTTTTCCCAACCCTTTACTCTGAGGTAATGTCTGTCTTTGAGGTTGAGGTGTGTTTCTTGTAAACAGAAGAAGGCTAGATACTGCTTTCATATCCATTCTCTTAGTCTGTGTCTTTTTGTAGGTGAATTGGGTCCGTTGATATTAAGATATATTAATGACCAGTGATTGTTAATTCCTGTTATTTTTTGGTGGTAGCATGTGTTTTCCCTTCTTAAGGTTTTGTTGGAGTGAGGTTATCTGTTGCCTGTGTTCTTGTGGGTGCAGTTAGCTTCCTTGGGTTGGGGTTTTCCTTATAGTACTTCTGTAGGGCTGGATTTGTGGATAGGTATTGTTTAAACTTGGTTTTGTCATGGAATATCTTGTTTCTCCAACAATGGTGATTGAAAGCCTTACTGGGTACAGTAGTCTGAACTTGCATCTGTGGTCTCTTAGTGTCTGTAGAACATCTGCCCAGGACCTTCTGGCTTTTATGGTTTCCATTGAGAAGTCAGGTGTAATTCAAATAGGTCTACCTTTGTATGTTACTTGCAGCTCTTAATATTCTTTCTTTATTCTGTATGTTTTGCATTTTGATTATTATATGTCATGGGGACTTTTTTTTTGATCCAGTCTATTTGGTGTTCTGCAAACTTCTTGTACCTTCGTAGGCATATCCTTCTTTAGACTGGGAAAGTTTTCTTCTCTGATTTTGTTGAATATATTTTCTGTGCCTTTGAGCTGGAACTCTTCTCCTTCTTCTATCCCTATTATTCTTAGGTTTGGTCTTTTCATGGTGTCCCAGATTTCCTGGATATTTTGTGTTAAGAATTTGTTGGATTTAATGTTTTCTTTGGTCAATGAATTTATTTCCTCTATAGTATCTTCAACCCCTGAGATTCTCTCTTCCATCTCTTGTATTCTGTTGGTTATGCTTGCCTCTGTTTTCTTGTTTGTTTCTGTTCATTTACTCAGATTTTTCATATTCAGAACTCCCTCAGTTTGTGTTTTCTTTATTGCCTCTCTTTCAGACTTCAAGTCTTGAACTGTTTGCTTCATCTATTTGATTTCTTTTTCTTGATTTTCTTGGGTTTCTTTGAGAGACTTATTAATTTCTTCCAATTTTTTTGTCTGTCTTTTCCTCTATTGCTTTAAGGGAGTTTTTAATTTCCTCTTTAAAGTTCTCCATCATCTTCATAAAGTCGTGTTTAAAATCGTTTTCTTCTGCCTCCTCTGAGTTAGGATGATCATGTTTTTCTGATTTATGACCACTGGGTTCTGGTGTTATCATGTTGCTTTTTAGGTTGTGAAATGGATTCTTGCATTGGCGCCTACCTATCTCTTCCTTCAATTGATGCTAGCAGTGTCTTTGCGTTTTGCTCCAATCCTTGCAGTGGCTGTATGTGTCTTGGGAAGTGTTCTTGGTCTGGTCTGTACTGTCTTCTCATCCATTTTTTAAAGGAGTTTTTCACATCCTCTTTAATGGTCTCTATCACTTTCATCATGTTACATTTAAAGTCAATTTCTTCTACTTCTTCTGGGTTAGGTTGTTTAAGTCTTTCTGTTGCATATTCGCTGGATCCTCGTGTTATCACATTGCTTTTTAGGTTGTTGGAAGAATTCTTGCATTGGCACCTGCCCATCTCTTCTTTCGAATGTGGTCAGGAGAGTCTCGGCGGCTTGGTCTGATTTTTGTTGTGGCTAATTGTGTACTTGGGGATTTTTCTTGTTCTGCCCTCTCTTAGGTCTCTTCAGCACTGAAATTGGCTCTCAGATCCCCTCCTCCCTGAAGTAGGCTTTGGTGGTGGATCTAAGGAACCCCTCCTGATGAATCTGCTGGTACTGGTTCAGGGCCACTTGCTGGCCAGGGACCTAGCAGACAAAAGGGCGGGCTTGGTAGAAGAAGCCCGCTCCGTGGAACAAAGAAACCCCTGCAGCCTTGCACTCACCACTTTTTCCCCAGAGCCTCAGCTCTGAAGCAGGCTGAGTTCGGGGACCCTAGGACCCCACCGATGGAAAGGGGTGCTTGGGGGCAAGCTGGGGTGGGATAAGCAGAAAAGCCAGTTGAATGGGGGGAGCCCTGCTGAATGGCCAGAAAGTTTAGGGGATTGGAGGGTGCCTGTACACCCTTCCCGAGGTGTCTGGGTGGCCGGGCGGGGACCCACTTACCCCTCCTGAAGTATCTGCTGGTACCCACTTACCCCTCCTGACAAATCTGCTGGCCACTTGCTGGTCAAGGATCTCACAGACAAAAAAGGCCTGGTCTGTACTGTCATTGTCTGTGTCTCAGGGGTTTTGGAGCAGCCTACCTGCAGGAAACTCACCTCCTGGCTGGATAGGGAAGCCAAGGCAGGTGAGGGAGGGGCCTGGGGTTTTCCCCAGTATGGAGGGCCTAGAGAGTGTGGTGTCTTGCCGGGTGGCTGGTTACTCACCTTTTGGTCCACTCTGTGTAGTAGAAAGCTGTGTTTCAGTGTTCCACTGAGGTATCAGGGGGGATAGGAGGGCTTGGGGTTGGGGTGGGTCTTGTAGCTTGCAGGGTCTGATGGTTGGGATGGGGATAATTGAGCAGCCTACCTGCAGGAATCTCTCCTGCTGGCTGGCTAGAGAAGCCAAAGCTGGTTGGGGAGGGGCTCAAGGTTTTGCCCCAGTATAGAGGGCCTAGAGACTGGAGGTCACTCACCTCTTGGTCCTCTCTGTGTAGCAGCAGGCTGTGTTTCAAAGTTCCACTGAGGTTGCAGGGGTATAGGAGGGTCGAGAAAGAAATATTTTTTTCAATTAAGATCAAGTTGTAGAGAAAGAAATATTAAATGTAATAAATACTGCCCAATTAGATTCTTGAGTTAAAAAAGAGCAGTCTTAGATAATTGTTTTCAATATGCTGTTTTATGTTAATCTGTTAGTCTGCCTGTTGAAAACAGCATCTGGGCAAAGCTTGATCTGCCCATAGAATTCCTGAAAAATCACTGACACACAGCCACTTAATGTTTGTAAGCATTACAGCTCAGATGAAAAGGTAACTTGGCAAATGGGAGTCAAGGAATACCACAAAGTCACACTGCACAACAAACCCCACACAAGAGATTAGGAGAAAAAAAACAGGGTAGCTTCCTCTGCTTGGGTGAGAAACAGCAGCCAACTGAACAGGATATATAGAGTTTTGTGGGAAGGGTGTAAGCATTACAGTTCAGATGTAAAGGGATCCTGGCAGTTGGGAGCTAAGGAGTACCACAAAGTCACCATAATCGTAGCAATTTATAGCTCTCCTGCTCAGTACAGGGAGGGTTTTTCCACAGCAAAGTTGTTACACTGTTACAATTCTGCTCTGGTCCCCAGAGTGTAACAACTCTGCTCCCATAGAGAGAAGTTTCCCCAGAGACACTGTTACAGTTGCTCTGCTCCTGGTCCCGCTCTGCCCTGCTCCTACTCCAGAGTTGTTACTTCTCAGCTCCACTCCACTCCTGAGAAAAAAGGTCTCCCCCAAATTTCATTCAAGACTTTTATTGGGAGAGAAAGATCCAGGAGAGTGGCTGCTTCTGCCAGGGTGGAAAAAGGCAGCAGCAACTGCACAGGCACAGGCCTTATATAGGACTTCTTAGGGGTGGAGTTTTCCCAGGGTGAAGATTTTCAGGGTGGGAATTGGTCAGATTTCAATCCCTGAGCTTGGACAAATTCAGAGACTGACTGGATTTTGTGCTCAGGGATTGGTTGGTTTCATGTTCAGGGACTGGTTAGTTTTCCTGCCCAGGGATAGGTTGACTTCATGCTCAAGGATTGGTCAGGGGCAGAGTGTGTTTCTTTGGCTCTGGTTTCAAGGCCAAAGTGTGTTTCTTTCATTGGCTCTGGTTTCAGGGCTAGGGTATGTTTCTTTAGCTGGCTCTTTTACCCTACAAATGGGGTGGATCTTTTCAGGGTAGAAATTTCCAGGGTGAAGATTGTTGGGATTTCATGTCCATAGATTAGGTTTTTTACTCTGTAGATGGGGGCAGGACCCAGCAGTTAGAGTATTCTGTGGTTGGAACCTGGAAGCCTTGTGTGGCTTAAGGAACTTACATTCCCCCTTTTTGTTTATTATTAATAAACAACCAGGTCAGAGGAAAGGGATCATGTTATCATTAGACTACTTCCTGTTGAATCAGGCCACTGAAGTCCTTGGGCGAAACTGATCTTCACCATTGGTATAATCAGGAGTTACTGGGCTCTGTCCATGTAGCTAGGAGCCAGTAATCCTGTAATAGCAACTGACTAAAAGTCTTGTTAGAGATCTTTCTAATCTGTTGTTGAAGAAATCTAGACAAGAAGTTTATAAAGCAGAGTGCAACTAGTAGGGTTAAGAAAACCGGGTGAAAACAGGGCAGTGGTGGCACCTTTAACCCTAGCACTTGGGAAGCAGAGGCAGGCGGATCTCAGTGAGTTCGAGGCCAGCCTGGTCTACAAAGTGAGTTCCATGGCAGGCTCCAAAGCTACAGAGAAACTCTGTCTCAAAAAAACAAAAAAGAAAAAAGAAAAAAAGAAAAGAAACAAAACCAGGAAAAAAGGGGTTAAGAAGAGTAGTATCCAGTTCCATATTTGATAGTCAATGAGCCACTAGCCAAAGGCATCGAACTGTTTCTTATATTTTTGGAGATCCATCTGGAGTCTTCAGATCTTGTCTTTTACTATACCTGACTGGTTAATATAGAAGCACCATTCCTCCCTGAGGAGAAGATAAGGACCACCTCTTTCTGCTGTTAGTGAATCTAATCCTCACCAGTTTTGTAGCACTTACGGTGGCTCAGTGAGTCTGTTTGACCTGGAGGGTAAGGATGGTCTGAGCCACCCATTGGAGATGCTGGGTGAACTGAGAGGAAAACTGATGGTAAATAGCTAAGGACATAGTCAGTCCTGGGTTTCAGCACCAAAATGTGTTACAGCTCTGGAGGGAAAGATATCATGGCCATCAGAAGCCAGGCTATATCTACAGCTCAGAAAGAAAAGGTATTCAGGCTGTTGGAAGCAAAGCTATATCTGTAAGTGTTACAGCTCAGAAGAGAAAGGTATCCTAGCACACCTGTGTGGCTTTTATAGTAAAAGTAAACAAACCTGGGAGCTCTGTAGTGACACTTACCCAGTAGAAGGGGAGAGACAGTGGTTAGAGCAGGTAGAGGAGAAAACAGCTGGAGAGGTACAAGTGTCTAAGTAAGTAGAATTGCACACATGGTGGGGCCCCAAAGGGCATTGCAGGGAGTATGCCTTCATGGTGGGCCACCTAAAGGGCATTTCTGTGGAATAATCCTCTTGTGCACTGTAAAGATTTGTCACTCAAATTGGTTTAATAAAATGTGAATTGACTGGTAGATGGGAAGGAGGTATAGGCAGGGTGACCAAACTAAGGAAGATGGGGAGAAGAAGGGTAGAATCAGAGTAGATACAAGTCAGCCTCCATGGAAGCAGGACATGTAAAAAAAATGGAGGTAACAAGCCATGAGCCACATGGCAACGCATAGATAAGAAATATGGGTTAATGTGAGAGTTCACTAGTAACAAGCCTGAGCTATTGGCTGAGCATTTATAATTGTCTTAAGTCTCCAAGTCAGTTATTTGGGACAGGAAAACTCCACCTACATGGCATAGAAGATTCTTTCTTAAAAGGTCAGAGGTAAGAGGCTTAAATCCTCTGAGGCTATGGAGAGAGAGTGGATATTGAGCCTGATATATTTTGTGCAGTTTGATGGGACTGGTAAAGCTATAATCCTACCCTGACAATAAGGGAACAAGAAGATGTGGGTCCATCAGGACTAAATAGGTGGCCCCAGTCTCCAGAAGGAGATAGATAGCTCACCTTGTGATGTCTACTTGAGTGGTGGAGGACACTTCTGTATTCTGTCAATTATATTTTAAATAAACGCTGATTGGCTGATAGCCAGGCAGAAAGTATAGGCAGGAAAACCAGACAGGAAGTAGAGATGGGGCAAGGAGAACAGGAGAATTCTGGGAAGAAGGAAGCCCATTCCTCCCAGTCCTGCCCAGACCACTGAAGAAGCAGGATGTGACCTGCCCCACTGAAAAAGGTACTGAGCCATGTGGCTAACATAGATAAGAATAATGGGTTAATATAAGCTACAAGAGCTAATAAGAAGCCTGAGCTAATGGGCCAATCAGTTTATAATCTTCTGGAGACCTCTGTGTGATTTTCTTTGGGACTTGCCGGATGTGGGAACTGGGCAGGACAGAAACTCCATCAAAGCAGGCCCTTCATGTTACACTTGAGGTTCCCAGTAAGAGCTGGCAGTGGTCAGGCCCAGGGAACCTGGGCATCCTCAGTTGTTCATGGCAAGATCAAGGAGGTCAGCTGAAGGCTCATCTGGTCTTGATATCTCCATGCCTTGAGGGACATGGGGGCAGTCAACACTTCAGTGTCCTTCTTGGTGGCACTTTAGACATGATCTGGGTGGTTTATGAGGGATCAAACAGTCCCAGTGACCCTCCTGACTGCATTAGAAACAGGAACCTGGAGGTTCTCAGACACTGGGAGGCCAGGGAGCCTGGACAGTTGCTATGGCTAGTTGAAAGACTTTAGGTTTTTATCTCTTATGGTATACTGTAAAAGGAGACTGTGTGCTGGTTTCTTGGCCACCCCGACCCAAATAATGATACAGAAGCTATTTTAATTACAATACTGTTTGACTCAGGTTCCGGTGTATTTCTAGCTAGCTCTTTTATCTTATCCCATTCCTATTAATCTGTGTATCACCACGAGGCTGTGGCTTACCAGTAAGTTTCTGGCATCTTTCTCCTTTAGCAGCTACATCACATCTACCTGATTCCACCTTCTTTCTCCCTGCATTCAGTTTAGTTTTCCAGCCTACCTATATTCTGCCCTGCCATAGGTCAAAGCAGCTTCTTTATTAACCAAAGGTAGTAAAACATATTCACATGGCAAAGTCCATCCTTTCCAACCTTAGCAGACAGAGGGGAATCCCACATCAGCACACCTTAAAAGCCATTGCTAAAACTTCTGCCTGTGGAGTCAGGGGTCGTTTCTCTAGATCTTTAAGTTTGGCCCTAACATCAAGTAAACTCTGAGAGAAGTAGTAGGTCCTAAGGAGTTTTCCATTTGGGAATCTTGGGATGCAGATTGGTATATTGTAAGAGGGTCTTTGAGGGAGTCTAGGAATCAGGATGGGTTTTCATGTTCATCCTAGATGAATTCTTGGATTTTTTTTTTCATAATTTACCTCTTTAAGGGTGGCTGTCCAGGAGGCAAGTTACAAACTGACCCCTAGCAAGGATGCCCCCTAATATATTGTGATTTCATTCAGGGTCCTGCCCAGGGACTGCCTCAGCCTGTCGCTGAGACGGGAGAAAGAGAAACAGGAGAAGCTGGAGAAGAAGAGAAGGCACTGTGGGTTGAGGTTTGTTAATATGATCAAAGTCGTATCTGAATCGTCTGGTTTAGGCTTCACAGCTAGGAGTTGTTTTCCTTGGATGGCTTATGTCATGTGGTCACCTTTATCAAGATGGGAGTGAGGTCACATGGCAAAGTCCATCCTTTCCAACCCTAGCAAAGGTGACTGTCAGCCACATGCTTCTTTTAAGATTAACTGTCAATCCTGGTGTTATGAGTTTTAAATTAATTCTTTTGTAACAGATTTTACAGGATTTTAATCGCACCCAATGTGCTTACAAATCTTGAGGCACAGGGAGTTTGCACAGTAGTTTTACAAATCTTGAAGTAAGATTTATACCTTAGCAAAAGTTTTAGAGAGTTAAACTAAAACAAAAGAGTAAGAGATGAGTAGCACTGGTCCCTGCTAGGGACAGTCTGTCTCTTTATTTTGTTTTGCTCTCCTTTCTCTGTCACACAGCAGATGGTTCACCTGATATGAGGCAGAGATTTTGTAAGAAATCTTTCAACAAGCATGCTTGGGTCTAGAGGAGGGGGAACCATACCCTAACTCTAGAGTCAGATTTTAATTTAAGTGGGACAGCAGAAAACAATGGTTTAATGCCACTCATACCTCAAAGACGCCTGAATCCCTGTAACACTGCTTCTAGTAAGCTGAGAACAAGGAAGCCTTGGAGATAGGACATTTTTGAGTCACGGCCTTAGACAGAGGATGCTGCAGGAGGGAGCTGAGAGAGGCACCAGGCAGAGAAGAGTGTGTGCAGGGTGTGTGCGTGTTGCAGCTGGCCTTCTCCTTGCTTTCTCCCCCTCCTGCTAGGTCTCCCTTCTAGCTCCCACTTTGAAAAAAATTACAGATCCATCTATAGTAACTTAAAAGACAGGACATTTAAACAGTGTGTGTGTAAGGGAGACTAGACAAAAACAAACAGGGTTTAGAGCTGAGAAATGGGGAATGAGGAATCTCTTCCCATTTCCCAGTCACTTACAGCGTTTGTAAAGGTCCCAAATAACATTAGGATCTAAGATGCCATTAGATGGCCCTGTGGATGGATTATTTAAGAGGCATTGGAGCTAAATTGGAGTGCAAAAGTCAGTCAGTTTAAGGCCCTTCAGGTCAGGTGTCAGGTATAGAGGCCGGAGGTTTTCTAAGAGGCATCCCAAGTGGGGATGACAGGGATGGAAGACACATTCCCATGGATGAGAGAAAGGAAAATGACACTGCAGCCGGTAGTCGTGGTCATCCACAGGACTCCAGGAGGACCAAATAAGGACCAAACCATTCAGTGGGTCTTCACCACACTCAACAGCAGTCAGGGGCTTCACCTGGCTAAGCCAGCAGAGGAACTCTGTGCCTGGTACCAAGGCTTTCATAGAGGCGAGAAGGAGAGTCTAGCTCCAGGGGGAGGGTCTCATCCACAGAAAAGGCTCAGGGAATGGGGTCACAAAAGCCATGAGGGCCTGAAGGAGCTGTGGGATTATGGGCGGCTCTAGGGGGAAGGTTGGAGAAGAGGGCAGGAAGGGGAGCAACAGCCTGGTTTTGTGTAAGAAAATTGAAGGATTGCAGCTCCAACGGGTGGATGGGGTCAGGTGAAGAGGGACAGCCATAGGCTTAAAGACTGTAGCTAGGGGTACCATCAACTACAAGAATCCCAGAGGGCTGCCGAATACTCAACAGTCACTTCCTCAGACTCAGGGAAATGTTTACACCTACTAAAGGGGAAACTTACCTAATTGCTGTTAGTGGATGGGGTACTGAGCAATCGGTGAGCCGGAAGGTGAGTCTATTGTGGGTAGACTGGAGATGAGGGATAGGGTCCCAGTGCAGCTCAGACCACGAGGGGAAACACAAGCACCAGGAGGGCTCATCCAAGTCTCAGCACCAAATGTAAGCAATTATAGCTCAGTTGGAAAGGTATCCTGGTAGCCAGGAGCCAAGGAATACCACAAACTGACACCACACAACAAACCTCACACAAGAGATTTATTGGGAGGGAAAAAAATAGGGGGCATGATCTGGAGGCCCAAAGAGGTCAAAGGTCAGAGAGTTTGGGTCTTATTTGTAGTTCATTCAAGGTTATTGTGCTTCTGACTCAAACAAAGGTCCCACCTAGTTGTAAATTAGAGTTCTGACCTCTCAAGGCTATTGTCTGCCAGTTGCCAGTTCTTGTGCTCCTGAAGTAGGGAAGTAGTTGGATCCTAACTAAAACAGAAGTCTAAGGAACCAACTAAATTCTAGTTCCCTTTATGGAAATAACTTGGGATTCCAGCCAGGGAGTGGTTTGCCTACAGAGTGTTTGGTCTGGGGCAGAGCAATGAATGTAGACTTTCAATTTGTATCTTTTGTTTTACTCCTACATTTTGGGAACAGGGGTATTAACCAGTTGGAAATTAAACATGGGCAAATTTTCAGTACTCACTGAAAAATTCCCTCCCGATACCATCCTACATGTTTCTGCATTTATTTTTTGTTTGTTTGTTTTTTGTATTTTCTTTCTTTCTTTCTTTCTTTCTTTTTTTTTGGTTTTTCAAGTCAAGACAGGGTTTCTCTGTAGCTTTGGAGTCTGTCCTGGAACTAGCTCTGTAGACCAGGCTGGCCTCAAACTCACAGAGATCCACGTGCCTCTGCCTCCCGAGTGCTGGGATTAAAGGCGTGCGCCACCAACGCCCAGCTGTGTTTATTATTTTTGTTTGCATCTTCATAATCTTTACTATATTTCTAAATTCCCATGCCGCCACTCTGGAAGAGGGTATTTTTGTCGAGGCTGGCCCCCGACAGCATGGCTGCCTCTGCTCAAGTGAGAAACAGCAGCCAGCGGAACAGGATACAGGGCTTATGTAGTGTTTTTGGGAAGGGGGTGGTGTTTGGCTGGAACCTCCAGCTCACTCCTACTTGATCCAGAAAGCCCCGTTCCTCTCTCTCCAAACCCCACCAACTCAGAGAATCTCTGAACAAAGGGAAGGCATCAAAAAGCCCAGTTTTGAAATCTTGGTGGCTACGGCAGCTCCTCCACTGAAGTTGCCAGCAGTCCAAGTCCCTGCCTAAGCATTCCAGAGTTTGACCATACTTGGGCACAAACCCAGCTTATGGTGAACCATCATCGCCCCTCATCTACAACCTATATAAGCTCCCTGCTTTTTGTGACTTCTCCTTGGTCTCTGGGGTTGGAAGATTCACCCAGGAGTTGCTTTGCTCAAATAAACCTGTGGTTATACTTTTTCAATTTGGTTTGATCTGCCTGTGTCAGCAAAGAAACATAATTAGATGGAACTTCCCAGGGTGGAGATTGATGAGATTTCACGTCCATGTATTAGAATTCTTATTCAGCAGTTAGGGCAGGATAGAGCATGATACAGGTGGAACCTGGCAGTTAGAGGCCCTGGGGGAGGGGCCTGGCCACAAGTGTGGTTAGAGGGGATTGCAACATTTATATATTGTATTCAACTTGCTATTCTTGACATGCCAAATTTAAAAGTGTGTGTGTGTGAGTGTGTGCGTGTGTGTATGAGGGAACATACATATGTATGTATTTTAAAGTTATAATTTTTTCTTATAGTTTCCTTTTTTAATTGAAAATAAATGGTTTTTTATGTATTATATTTTGACCGTGGTTTTCCCTCCCCGAATTTCTCCCAGATCCTCCTCATATCTCCAACTCCACTCCCTTTTTTTCTCTAGCATCAGAAAATAAACAGGAATCAAAAATAAATAAACAAATAATAATACAAAACAGAACAGGACAAAAAAAGTCAAGCATAGTGGCAACTAAGCTTTAATCCCAACTCTTGGGAGGCAGAAGTGGGTGGATCTCTGTGAGTTTGAGACCCGCCTGAGTACAGCCAAGGTTACACAAAGAAACCTTGTTTCAAAAAGAACAATAAATAAAAGCCAAAGAAAAGAAACAATAGAGATATAGAAACACACACAGAGAGATCCTATGAAATCACAAAACAGGTAAACATAATAACATATAAGCAAAAGACTTGTAAAGTAAAAAATGGCCAAAGTGTTATGAGATAAAAATACTTAGAAAATGTCATTGAGTTTGCTTCGTGTTTATCACCTACCACTGGTCATGGGGTCTGCCCTAAAGTGCGGTTTGTATAACCTGTGAGACTCTGTTAGAGAAAACTCATCTTTCTTTTGTAAGTGGTTGTCAATTCTGAGTTATGGATGGGGGCTTGAGTCCATTTTCTTCTCAGTGCTGAGACCTCAATTGGCTTAGACCTGTGCAGGCCCTGTGCATGCTGCCTCAGTCTTCGTGAGTTCATGTGTGCATTGGTCCTGTGGTGCCTAGAAGGCTTTGCTTCCTTGGTGTCTTCCATCTCCACTGACTCTTACACTCTTTCTGCAGAGTCCCATAAATCCTGGGGGAGAGATTTGATGCAGACATCCCATTTAAGGCTGAGCGTTCCAAGGTCTCTCATTCTCTGCACATGGTCCTGTTGTGGGTATCTGTATTTTTTCCCATCAGCTGTAGTGTAATGATTGTTCTGTCTCTTTAAGAGACAAGCCAAGCCCATTTCCTCCCCCATCCACTGAGGCAGGCTGATCTTCAGCTTCCAGCCTGAGCTCTCTCTCTTTTCCCTCTTCCTCTCGGAGAGGCAGCTTCTGCTTCTCTCCCCACCCTTCCCCCACTTCTCTCTCTCTCTCTCTCTCTCTCTCTGCTCTTCGCCCCTTCACCCTTCTCCCTACATAACCCCCTGAGTAAATATCCAACTTTATTCTGCATGGAGTGCCTATCCATGTCTCTGTCTCTTGCCCGCCCACCATGTGTCTCCCTGCCTGGGACCAGCCACCACTCAGGGACTAGCAACCGACTCTGCCTGGGACTGGCTGCTGTCAGGGCCCGCTGCCTGCTGCCACATGACCCGCTACCACCACTTGGGGAGCTACAGCATTTCTGCTGCCTACCTACTGCTGCTGGGAATCCTGCAGCATTTTTAATTTTTCCATTACATTTGGTGCCGTGACTCGGATGGCTCTCCCGCCCCAGGCCCCTCTTTTCCCTGGGGTCAGGATCCGGAACCGGGAATTTTCTTCAGAACAACCACATGTTCCATATGCCTGAGAGCGATTTCTCCGAACAACACCAGCTTCAATTGGTGAGTTTCCCCCATTCTATGGTTGCCTCCCTTAGCTAAATTTGTGTTTGGACTGACCCAGGTCAGTCTGCCCATGCTAGCACTGCACAATCTGTGCAGTGCTTTCGACTGGGGACCCAGGGTCCCTCAGATTCTTCTTTCTCTTTTTTTCCATTTCTTCTCTTTTTTCTCCCTCGCCATAAAAGGCTGCTCGGAGCGGCCTCTGGCCTCTCTGGATTTTGAGTCACCGTGACCAAATCCAGTCAGGCTATTGCACCCCACCCAGGGGTCAGGGGATGCCCTCCCACGGGTCCTGCGGTGTTCACGCCCATTTACACCCTGCCTATAGGGGGAGACATCCCGTTATAGGCCTAGTGGTGTTTCACAGGTTTACACAATTTCAGCTGTGGGTAGCAAGCCATCCAGATCTATCCCCCCTGAGGTGGAAGACTTTTAGAGGCCCCCAAACCCAAGGACTTAGCTCTTACCCTCACTCCGCCGGTATCCCGCCAGCTACACTTTTATAGGAGCTTTCTGACTACTGTCTGTGGGAGCATTCTAACTACTGTCAGCTCACAGGCAAATGGACCCTGCCAGGATCCATGAGGTGGCTTTTTCAATCCCAGACTTCTTTTCCTTGCCGTGGCTTGTGGCATGGTGCGGCTTTTTCAATTCCAGCCTTTTGCTCCCTGCCACGGCTTGTGGCATGGCGGCTCAGCAACAAGGCAGATCACGCTTCTAGCTCTCTCTTATTATTAAGCTTAAAATCCCTGCAGCTCAAAAATTGTGGCTTTTTCATCTCTTATTGAGCTTAAAACCCCTACAGCTCAAAACCTGGCTTTTTTCATGCAGGATGTGACTGCTGCCATTTTGACTGAGGTCATGTGACCTCACCACCATCTTAACTGAGGTCAAGTGACCTCAGCGCCATCCTAATTGAGTGGCTTCTCCATATAACATGTGACTGCTTCCATTTTGACTGGGGTCAGGTGACTTTGCTGCCATCTTGGCTGAGAGCCAGGTCAGGTGACCAAGTTCTCCCATCTCTACTGAAGTATACCCTGCCTTGTCCCCCGGTTTACTTATTTTTTTTTTCACTAAATTCCTCTTGTTGACTCTGTTGCATGTGTTTTGCACAGTGGCATGCCTTTGGTAGGGCCCACAAAGAGCATCCACTTTGCCCAATTCCTGTTCACTCTCTCTGTGTGTGTGATCATACATGTAACTTAAATGCACCTAAGCTTAATTTTATAATTGTTCATCGCATCTCATTTCAGACTACAAAAACAAGTCTCATGTTTTAAATCGGTATGTACTTTTTTAAGTCTCTTACAAAAATATATTAAGCTGTTCTCTACTATTGTCAGTTTTGTCATTAACCTTCTATTGCAAACAGTGTTTTCTTCTTTCTGTCATTTTACGAGTGTAAATCTTACCTGCTAAGTTGAGAGCCAATGTGGTCAAGCTCAGACCCAGCTCTCCAGGCAGATTCTAAACTGTAGTTATACCTAATAAACAGCCCTCAACTACTCAGAGATGTAGAGAATATGGCATTTAAATATTTAATTATTAAATAAAACTTTTCATAAAAAAAAGAGACAGGTTGGCTTCTGGCAGCGAAACTCTACTTCCTCCAAAGAAGACAAAAGACAGATGGACACAGAACAACGTCCATCCACAATTCACTGTAACTGCCAAGTGCTAAACATTGGGCAAAACTGCCTGTCACCTAAACTAAAGATCTCCTGATGTGGACAGAATGGCGGGAATCGACAGCCTAGCTGCTCAGGTCAAGGTAGGCCTATCTTCCTACAGATTTCTTAGCCCACAGGAGCCTGGCAGGCCCTGCGCTAAACAGCAAAAGGCAAATGCGACCTTCAGCAGCCATGGAGAATCCTAAAGAAGAATAGCTCTAGATGCCAACCAAGTAAGTTCTCTGTCATTTTTTAATCAGTAACTCAAGTAAAATTTTATCCTTCTCAAAGATCTCTGATATAGTTTGATAGCTAAAAGGTTTTCTCAGTTTAAAAGAACAACTTTACCAAACAAGCTTCAGATCAAATTTCTCTCTCATGATGCCTTCCATAGTCTTAAAAATACTTTTCATCATGCGAAAGTATCTGTCACAGTCATTCTGACATAAATATGCTACTGTTTATACAATGTATATGTCTAAAACTTCTGTTTTCACAAACCCAAAAATTTCTTGTGAGTTCCAGGGAGCCGAATTGAAGGATCCACCTTAAACAGGTCAGATACATCCCCCTCAATTCCCTGATCCTAAATTTTTTTCTTAAACTTTGTCCTCTGTTCTGCCAATGCCTTAACCAGGTGTAAGAGACATTTCCATGCCACAAACACCAGACAGGAGCAAAGAGACCAGCTATGCCAGGATGTGACCAGCACCCAGCCTTCTCAGGTTCCCCCCAAAGATGACGCCCACAAATAAGCAGGAAGCAGTCTTGAGAATCTGCCGCCCCAATTCCTTTGACCTGTGGTGCCTAACTGCCCACTTTTTTATTATAAAAAAGAGATGGGAATGTAATGATTGTTCTGTCTCTTTAAGAGACAAGCCATGCCCACTTCCTCCCCCATCCGCTGAGGCAGGCTGATCTTCAGCTTCCAGCCTGAGCTCTCTTTCTTTTCCATCTTCCTCTTGGAGAGGCAGCTTCTGCTTCTCTCCCCACCCTTCCCCCGCTTCTCTCTCTCCTCTCTCTCTCTCTCTCTCTCTCTCTCTCTCTCTCTCTCTCTCTGCTCTTCGCCCCTTCACCCTTCTCCCTACATAACCCCCTGAGTAAATATCCAACTTTACTCTGCATGGCGTGCTTATCCATGTCTCTGTCTCTTGCCCGCCTGCCACGTGTCTCCCTGCCTGGGACCAGCCACCACTCAGGGACTAGCAACCGACTCTGCCTGGGACTGGCTGCTGTCAGGGCCCGCTGCCTGCCACCACATGGCCTGCTACCACCACTTGGGGACCTACAACATTTCTGCTGCCTACTGCCGCTGGGAATCCTGAAGCATTTTTAATTTTTCCATTACATGTAGGAGGAAGCTTCTCTGATGATGGCTGAGCAAGACACTGATCTATGAGTATAGCAAATGTCATTAGGAATTATTTTACTATGTTCCCTTAGTATAACAGTTCCCCCAGGTCCACGGCCTAGTCTCAGGTTCTTGGCCACCTGAGCAATGTCAGGCAAAGGTTCCATCTCATGGAGTGGACCTTAAATCAGATTTGGTTGGTTACTCCCATAATGTTTGTGCCACTATTGCACCAGATTACAATTGTAAATTGAAAGGTTTGTAGCTGGGTTGGTGTTTACCTTTCTCCTCAGGTAGTACTCCAAGTACCTTCTAGTACCATGAGCTAGTGTAGGAGTGAAGGCTCTAGGTAGGCACCAACCTGACTTCTTTGTCCCACCTAGTTGTAAATCAGAGTTCTGATCTCTCAAGGCTATTGTCTGGCTAGTTGCCAGACCTTGTGCTCCTGAAGTAGGGAAGTAGTTGGTTCCTACCTAAAATGATTTATGTAGGTGTTGTCTTCAGCAATACAACCTTACCATCAACTTGTGGAGAGCAACCAATAGCCTTGGTAATAGCCTAAGTAGTTTAGGAGTTTCTATGGGGTCCTTTTAGCCAACAATTCAATTAGATGTGACCCATCCCTGGCACTGGAGATTTCATTTGGTGGTGAGAGATGCCTAGTTGAGGTTTTTCTCTCCCCCATTATTTGGTGATTCTATTTAGATTTCTGTCATATATGTATATATTTTAAGAAGCTTCTATTGTGGTAGGTCTCTCTGTGTTACAGTTCTGGCTGTCCTGGAACTTGCTTTGTAGACCAGGCTGGCCTCGTACTCATAGATCTGCCTATCTCTGCCTCCCAGGTGTTAGGATTTAAAGCATGTGCCATCACCACCTGGCTGAAAAGTCTTTTATTTTGTGTATGTGGCTATTTTGTTCTCATGTATGTATGTGCAGTGACTAAAGAGGGCATTGGATTCCCTGGAACTGGAGTTACAGATGTTTATGAGCCACCATCTGGATGCTGGAAATCTAATCCAGGTCCTCTGGAAGAACAGTCAGTGCTCTTAACCTCTAAACCATCTCTCTAGCCCCTTATCTACATTTAAAAAATAATTTTACTACATTTTAATTTATTTAATGGGGGTGGGGTGTACATGCTGTGATATGTGTGTGGAGGTAGAGGACACTTGCAGGACTCAGTTCTCTCCTCCCATCACGTGTCTCCTGGGGATGGAACTCAGGTCATCAGCTTGGTGGTAAGCACTTACTGCTATGCCATCTCACTAGCCCATTTCAAGCTTTTTAACAGAACCAAGGATCATTGAATACTTTTTCTCATTTTATTTTGTTTATTTGTTTTGAGACAGAGTCTCTCTACATAGCTCTGGCTGTCCTGGGTAGACCAAGTCAGCCTTGAACTCATGGTAAGCCACCTTCCTCTGCCTCTCAAGTGCTGGAATTAAAGGCATGTGCAACCACTCCTGACTTACTTTTTTTTTTTTAATTACAGTGTATCATGTCTTTTGTTTTTGTTTGTTTGTTTCATGTAGCGCAGGCTGAACTCCAGTGTGTAGCTGAGGATGGCTTTGAATTTTTGCTCTCCTGCCTCCATCTCCTGAGTGCTGGGATTGTGGGTGCATCCACTACGCCAGTTCCTACAGTATCAGGGATGGAAGGGGTGGGCTTTGTGCATGCTGGGCAGGCATCCCACAAATTGGACTACATCCTCAACCCCTGAAAGATAATTTTTATTGCTTCATTTTACATATATGGTGTTTTGTCTGCATGCATATCTGTGTACCATGTGTATGCTTAATGACCATGAAGACCAGATAAGGGCATCAGATCCTCTGGATCTGGAGTTACAGATCCGGAGTTGTGAGTCACATAGTGGGTGCTGGGGATCAACCTTAGTCCTCTGCCACAGCAGCCAAGTGGGTGCTGGGGATCAACCTTAGTCCTCTGCCATAGCAACCAAGTGGGTGCTGGGGATCAACCTTAGTCCTCTGCCATAGCAGCCAAGTGGGTGCTGGGGATAAACCTTAGTCCTCTGCCCTAGCAGCCAAGTGGGTGCTGGGGATAAACCTTAGTCCTCTGCCCTAGCAACCAAGTGGGTGCTGGGGATCAACCTTAGTCCTCTGCCATAGCGGCCAATCTTTTAGCCATGAGCCATCTCTCCAGCGCCCTCTGAAATCTTTTAAGTGAGTGCATTATAGTTCTAGTTAAATAGGACATGAGTCACATGGCCTTCTACATCAGGTAAAAGTGGAATACACTGGTCTGGAGAGATGGCTCAGAGGTTAGGAGCACTAACTGCTCTTCCAAAGGTTCTGAGTTCAATTCCCAGCAACCACATGGTGGCTCACAACCATCTGTAATAAGATCTAGTGCCCTCTTCTGCAGGCATACATGCAGGCAAAACACTGTTTACATAATAAATAAATCTTTAAAAAAAAGTGGAGTACACTTATGGCCAGTGGTGCTGTGTTTTTAAAAGTTGTGATAACTAAAAATATTGCAGAACTCTAAAATTTCTTCAAAACTCAACATTTCTACATCACTGTGACTCAAATTTTATGTTTGCAAAATACATCTTTGATGTTCATGATTTATATTCTAGAATGCAAAGCACAACACACAGTGAGAGGTGGAGAGATGGCACAGATGTTGAGAGTACACGCTGATCTTTCAGAAGACCTGAATTCCATCGCCCACACCCACGTCTGATGTCAAAAACACCTGCACTCGTGTGCACACCCTCTCCACAGACATACACATAATTAGAAATAAAGTTTAAATACATAAGAAAATCTCACAGCAAGAGAGCCTGTCATATAGGCCTGATGACCTGGGTTCAATTCCTAGAATCCATATGGTGGGTAAACTGAAAATCGCTGGTGACATGGCCTGGCAACAAAGTTACAGTGTCTTCTATCACAGTCAGTCAGAGCTGAGCTGGATAACATTTCTGGCAACACTGGAAATCAAGATAACACCTGAATTGGTAAATATCACTTTTTAGGCGTAGTCTGAAACTCTATTCACATCAACAGATAAGACCAATTTATGGCTAGGTGGGTGTAGCCAGGCATGTTTTTCCTGAGCTTTGGGCAAATGGGGACTGCCAGTATATAACTCCCTCAAATGCAACCATGTGTGACAAAGTTGATAAGGTAGTTAGCAACCAGGGTAAATTTGAGTTTCAAAACAAAATTAGAGCTGTGCAATGGTGGGGGCGCCCTTTTAACCCCAACACTGGGTGGGGGGGCAGGCGGATCTATGTGAGTTCAAGGCCAGCCAGGTTTACAAAGCAAGTTTCCGCCAACCTGGTCTACACAGTGAGAGCCTATCTTTTTTTTTTTTTTTTTTGAGGTTTTCCTTCGGAGAACTATAAATAGTGCCATAGCTGACTAGGAGTTACTGTTACACACTTAATCACCTCCATCAATTTTCTACTTAGTAGCCCTTCAAATTCTTTTCTGTATTGAAAAACAAAACTTTAAAACTTTGCATTTAGTATCAGCTAGCATTCATGGTACTGGGAGATACCCTGCACACTTCCAAGGAAGAGAAGCCAATGAACTCTGTGACCTACAGTAGCGACCCACCTCAGGATACACTGGGCAACAGTGGCACAATCCTTATCAAACTGACAATAACAGTTTTTAAAGATTTACTTATTTTAATGTGCATTGGTGTTTTGACTGTGTGTATGTCTGTGTGAGGGTGCCAGATCCCCTAGAGTTATAGACAGCTGTGAGCTGCCATGTGGGTGCTGGGAATTGAACCCAGGTCCTCTGGAAGAGCAGCCAGTGCTCTTAACCACTGAGCCATCTCTCTAACCCCAACATTTTTTTAAAATTGAATTTAAGGCTTACTCCATGAGCTAGAACCACAACTGACACTGCTAAAGTGGCCAAGAGCCGCCAGGTGGTGGCCACAGTAAGTATTCAGGGGTCTGTGCTGACCTGACCTTGGGGTGTATGGCCTCACCTGTAGCCACTAAGAGCACCTCCTGTGCACATTCATTGTGTTCCCCTTTAAAAGGGCCCTGCCCACCTCCCATCTCTCTTCTCTGTCTCTATCTGACTCTCTCTCTCTCTCTCTTCTGCCACTCCTATCCCCAGAAGCGTGTCTCCCCTCCCCCATTTTCCTATTTACTTTTCCCCAATAAAAAAACCCTCCACCTGAATTCTGTCGCCTGGCATCTTTCTCTCTTGCACTGTTTTTTTCTAAATTACAACAGTGATGCATGCCTTTAATCACAGCACTCGGGAGGCTGTGAGTTCAAGGCCAGCCTGGTAAACAGAGCTAATTCCAGTACAGCCAGGACTACACAGAGAAACCTTGTCTCAAAAAGACCTGGGGGTGGAAGGAAGAGTGGCCAAGAGCATGAGACTATATAGATCATGGGTATAATGGTCTGTCCTGTCCCTTTAAAAGACAAGCCACGCCCACTCCCTCCCCAGTCTGCCTGAGTCCTTTCTTTTCCATCTCCCTCTCAAAGAGGCAGCTTCTATCTCTCCACTTATTCCTTTCCCCTTCTGTTTCTCTCTCTCTCTCTCTCTCTCTCTCTGCCTCTCTGCTCTTCTCCCTTCTCCCCTTTCCCCTCCATAACCCACTAAATAAATATCCAATTTCATTCTGCATGGCATGCCTATCCATGTCTCTGTCTCTTGCCTGCTGCATGGCTCCCTGCCTGGGACCAGCCACCTTTGGAGACCTGTGGCATGGTCTTGTGGCATGCCTGTCTGTCTCTCCTTGTGGGACTGGCTGCCCTGTTGAGGTCAAGGTCTCTCATCCACCACACAGCTCCCTGCCTGTGGTGCCTACTGCCCCTCATGGCCTACTGTAGCCACTTGGGGAACTGTGCTGTCCCTTCCTGGGACTGGCTGCTCTCCGGACCCACTGCCCACTGCCTGCCGCCACTTCGGGAACCTGCGACGTGGTCTTTGGACCCGCTGCTGGCTGCAGCCACTCTAGACCTGCAGCATTTTACTTTTACCATAACAATGGGCCTAGGGGAAAAAACCTACTACTGCTGTTCTGCTAAAGGCCTTGTTTAGCCCTCATCAGAGAAATGGCTTCTTACAGTACATGGTAATAAACACAGAGACCCACAGTTCAGCAATGTGCAGAGAGAGAGACTTGGGAGCACTCAGCCCTAAATGGTATGTTTTCACCAAATCCCTCCCCTCAGCACTCAGGGATCTATGTTGAAGAGGAGACAGGAAGATTCTAAGAGCCAGAAATGATGGGTGATGCCGAGGGAACAGTGTCTTCCAGACACAACAGAAGTGGTGCATGTGTGAATTCACAGAGATCACAGTAGCACGCACAGGTTCAAGCCTGACAAGGTCCCATTGCCGAGAGGGGGCGGTAGATGCGGGCTTCCATCCCTAATCAAGAAGCTATCTGCAACTAATAACACCCTCTGGCAGAAGAAAAATCAGTTGTCTCCAATGGAGTCTACTGAGTATATTAACCACACCTCAGGGCAAGCCCTATGCCCAGGAGTAGCTGACCAACACAAAACTTATTTTCGTGGACTTTTTGTTTTCTTACGCTTCGCTGGGACATTTTTTTGTCTTATTGGTCTTTTGCCTATTTGTTTTGATTTTCATTTTTGTGGTTTTGTTTTGGTTTGTTTGAAAGAAAGAAAATAAAGTTGGGTGGGTAGGGAGGCTGTAAAACCTGGGAGGAATTGTGAAAGGGAAGAAACATGTTCATATTGTATAAAAAAGTTTTTGAGGCAGGGTCTCACTATGTAGCTCTGTCTGTCATAGAACTCATTACGTAGACCAGGCAGGCTGGCCCCAAACTCAGAGAGATCCACCTGCTTCTGCCTCCCAAGTGCTGGGATTAAAAGTCTGTGCCACCACGCTTAGCTCAATACAGTTTTAAAAAAAAGAATTAGAATTGGGTGTAGGTGGCACACCTTTAATTCTAGCACTTGGGAGACTGAGTCAGATGGATCTCTGAGTTTGAGGCCAGCCTGGTCAGCAGAGCTAGTTCTGAGACAGCCAGGGCTACACAGAGAAACTCTGTCTTGAAAAACTAGAAAGGAAAAAAGAATAAGAATCAGAGTTTGAGGGGAAACTTATATTTAAACAAAGACCCATTTTAAAACTATTTGAAATGGTCTTTCTTGGAAAAACCATGGTGTTAGAGGAAGAAGGACCTGTTGTTAAAAATCACTGAGAAAGCTTTGATTTCAGAGGCATAAGTTTCAAATTATAATCTTTTTTTAAAAGAGATATTACTCTAATTTCATTCTTCTGCTACATCTTTTTTTTAAACTTTATTTAACTTTATTTCATGCACATTGATATAATGATGTCAGATTCTCTTGAACTGGAGTTACAGACAGCTGCGAGCCACCATGTGGGTGCTGGGAATTGAACCTGGGAATTGAAAAGCAGTCAGTGCTTTTAACCACTGAGCCATCTCTCCAGCCCCTCAAATTATAATCTTAATACATTTGTAAACTCTGGGTCTTGCCATTTCCTTTTTTCACACACTTTTGTCTATATCCATCTTTCTTCCTAGTTTTCTAATTCTAAATGAATTTCTTTTATAACTTAGATCCAGGATAGAAATAATGTTTTGGGAAGAATATTTACTAGAAGATTAAAATAGTCCTACACACACACACACACACACACACACACACACACACACACACACACACACACGTGTCACTTATGCCAGCCTGTCAACAAGTGACTAGAACTAAAAAAGTTACACGGAAAGGCGCTCGGGCAAGGTCACCTGACTTCAGTGTGCTGCCCATGCTAATAGATAATAATTATTTCACAAACAAAGAAATTTTGGGGATTTTCACACGAATCTAGCAATATACAGTACAACACCCCAAAGCCTCGGGTCAGAGGAGTGGACAAGAATGAAGGGCCAGATGCAGCATGGGGGCAACCTGGGACATTGGCCGTAGAAGCAGTGCCCTCCCCTAGGAAGAACAACACTCTGTCTTCCAGCTCCTCAGACAGACACCGGGGAAGTAACCTCTGGAAGCCCTCAATCAACAGCTAAACCTGCAAATGGCACCGCATTTGTTTTGTCGTTTATTAGCTGTGGGACCACGACAGGATTTGTGGAGAGACATTGGCGGCTCTCCTCTCCGTTGGTACAATTCCTTTCGCGGCTTTAGGGCTTTCCCCGAGTTCTTTCAGAAAGAGATAGCAATGTGATGTGGAAACCGCCACAGACGGCGCTCACCCAGCCTGTGATACTCCAACCTGTGTGCGGAGCCAGACCAACCCAAGACTTTCTTAGAAGCCCCAATGAAAGGACAAAGGGAACCTTAGCTCTGTGTCATTGTCCAGGAGCAGACTTGGCAAGGCTTGTCTGACGCTGGAGGCAGAGCCTCTGAGGAGTTGAGGTTGTAGGGTCTGGGGACCCGTCTGTTCCTCCTGGGCTGTGGGTATCAGTCCTAAGGTTGAGATAACCTGCATTGACCTTGCCAGCGTCTTCTTGTCTGACTTAGCTCTCTGCTGACCTTGGCCGTTTGCCCCCTGCAAACCGCATATAAGACACTGTACTTCTTAATAAACTTGCTTGGCATAAGCTATCAGCTTATGCAAGAGCTCCTGGTCTCAGATACTGCTTTTGTCTTCTTTATTTCTCATCCCTGACTCTCCCACCTCACCATTCAGGACTCTTATTCCTTCTGGTCAACTCTGGATTCAGAAATCTAAAACCCTACGATCACATACAGAATACATAATTTCTCACATATATTTTTGTTTGCTTTCGTTGTTGCTGCTTTTGGAGACAGTGCCTTACCATGTAACTGACTGGTCTGGAACTCACAGCGCTTCTCCTGCCTCTGCCGCCTGAGTGCTGGGATTAAAGGCGTGCGCCATTATGCTCTGTGACTCCCACTTCTTATGAAGAGCACTGAAGACTCGGGGAAGCTGAGGAAGTTGACTTTACAATTTCGCAAAGCCAGAGAAGTGGGTGAGCTGACCAAACACAGAAATCAGGTTTTTTTCACCTCAGCCCAGGTCCCTTCCTCCTTCCGCTGGCCGAGTAGCCAGGGGGATGTGATCTTTCATGCCATCTAGGTTTTGTTTCCGCTGCTTCGTGATGGAAGCCGGGCTAGCAGAGTTAGGGTGAGGTTAACCAGCTCTGGGAGCTGCCCTCAGGGGCCAGGGTTTCCTGCTCAACTGTCACTGGACCTACATAGCTTTAAAGGACTTTTGAAAATGAGTTCTTACAATAATAACTCACCATATAGAACAAATATGTACCAAGGTCTATATATGGAATGGTTTCCAGAACAAGAGGCTAAAGACCACTGTCTGTCTGGAAATTAACTTCAGCATTTGCCCAAATGCACCAACTGACAAGACTCTGTGAACTTACTCCACGCCAGGACTGGTGTTAGAGTTGAAGCTGGAGATTCTACTAAATTTGAACACCAGGCTCCTATAGCCTCAGAGAAGAAACAGGTAAAACAGAAGGCAAAGGGGTGTGCCTTGCTTTATGGGGCCTTGTCTGGGGCTCCCTTCATCATGTACTTAAAGACTGGGCACTGTGATGGGTGATGCCAGTCTGACTAGGTTCAGAGTCACCTGGGAGGTGCCCTCTCGGGTCAGTTCTGGGGCTGTTTAGCGAGGAGAGAAGAGTTCCATGGTCTGGAGTCCTGGACAGAATTAAAAGGAAACAAGCGAGTGGACCTCCAGCAGTCATCCCCCTGTCCCCTGACCAGGGACACAATGTGACCAGTTGCCTCACGCTCCTGAGCCCATGACGTCCCCCACCATCACTTCTGTGGACTGTATCACACTGAACCATGAGCCAAAATAAACTTTTCTTTCCTTGGTTGCCTTTGTTGGGTGTTTTCTCATAACAAGAAGAAAAATATGGATACATGAACACAATGAATAGTAAGTTTAAATGAAAGACGTTGGCACTCACAGTTGGTGATAAAGCAGGACCTTGCGGACTCCCTGTTAACAGTCCAGAGTGTTGTGAAAACAATTTGGTCACACTGGGGATGCAGCTCAGTGGAGGTGTCATTGCCTGGTATGTCGGTCTCCAGAGTATCTCTCTCCAGGCCACAGCGTGTGTGCGACTATTGGAACACCATGCACCAACAATCGCGACAACTTTGCTCTTATACAGTTCTTGTACATGAGCTCCTTCTGGGCCACCTTGCTCTAAGAACACAGGTGTGACATTGTTTAACAGATTCTCTCCCAAGGACATCTGTTTGGCACCATTCTTGAGGGCTCAGGTCACTGCCTTCCAGCTGAGCTTCTGTTCTGGTGACAGGACTTTCCTCATCACCAAACCCAACTTATTCTTCTAGCTGCTGCTGCTGCTTAGAAGCTGAGCCCCCTTATCCTTTACAAAAGACTCTCCAATGCAGGAGCTCCATTAATGCCCTCCTAGGTGCTGGCACCGGGAGGAGCCTGAGCAGCTTCTGTGTGTGTGTTGGGTGGTTACAATCTCTGGACCACCTGGGATGGCCAGGAGTCACTCAGGGGCTCTAGTGAAGGAAACTGTCTCGCTCACCTTGCAGATACTCAGTAACCAGAAGCTTTAAGCTCCTCCTCCCTCCATGCCTCCTCCTCAGATGGAGGCCCATACATGCCTCACTGTCCATCATTGCTTTCATTTGGTTTACATGACCACTAAGGAAGGGTGGTCCAGTCTCAGCTCAGACACTAGAACCATGGCCTTGGACCCTGCCACTGGACACTGACCCTCTATCCTGCAATCCTTCTGAAGTCCAGAATGGACATGAATGCTTAGGGCCTTGCTCACATTGATATCGTGAGTGCCTGGGTGTTCCGTGAGCTCAGGATCCTGAGGCAGCTCTGCCTTTTGAAGAACAGAAGCCCTAATCTCATGCCTGAAGGGCATTCTGACCCACATACTGCTGTCTGTGCTCAGCCAAGAATCCACTGAGCTCTCTGCCTTCCCCATATGCCCAGCTTCCTGTCTAGCCTCCATTCCAGGCTGGTGAGAGGCCCACACATCACTGAACTTCCTCCTACCTCCCGCCCTGTGGCTCCAAACATGACCACCACACACTTAGTTTGAGGTTGCTGTGACACATATCTGAGAAGCCCACTCACAGGAGGGTGTGCTTGGTCTTACAGTTTGAAAGATTTCAGTCCACAGTCAACGGGCAGTGCCGCGGGCCTTAAATGAGGCTGTCGAGGCAGAAAGAATGCTTACCTGTGGCGGCTGGGAAACAGAAAGGGCCTGGGAACAAGAAATGGCCTTCAAATACACGCTCCCCGTGACTCACCACCTCCAACTAGGCCCTCTGTCCTGTCTCCACCCCTTCACCAGATTGGCATAAACGCATGCCTCATACTATAAAGCTGGTCAAAGACCCATGGCTCGCCAGGCAGTGGTGGCGCATGCCTTTCATCCCAGCACTCAGGAGGCAGAGGTAGGCGGATCTCTGTGAGTTCGAGGCCAGCCTGGTCTACAGAGCAAGTTCCAGGACAGGCTCCAAAGCCACAGAGAAACCCTGTCTTGAAAAACCAAAAAAAAAAAAAGACCCATGGCTCAGGAGGCTTTATGTAGACCTTAGGGGTGAACCTACTAGTGTTTTTGGTTTTTTGCTAAAGGGAGATGTTGTCAAACTGCCTTCTAGATATTTCTGTTTACAGCCATGGATTAATGTCCTTCTCATCCCTGGACTCTGCATTGACTACTAATCAAATCAAAGTGCTGAGAATAAGTGTTGGGAACTGTGCTGGCTAGCTTTATGTCAACCTGACACAAGCTAGAGTTATCTGGAAAGAGGGAATCTTAATTGAGAAAATGCCTCCATAATATCTGGCTATAAGGCATTTTCTTAATTATTGATTGATGGGAGAGGGTCCAGCCATTGTGGGTGGTGCCATCCCTGGGTTGGTGATCTTGGGTTCTATTAGAAAGCAGGCTGGGCAAGCCATGAGAAAAAGCATTCCTCCATGGCCTCTGCATCAGCTCCTGCCTCCAGGTTCCTGCCCTGCTTAAGTTCTTGTCCCAACTTCCTTCAGTGATGAACAATGGTGTGGAAGTGTAAGCCAAATAAACCTTTTCCTCCCCAACTTGCTCTGGTTGTGGTGTTTCCTCACAGCAGCAGAAACCTGAGTAAGACAGGTGCTCAGCCCCGAAGGGAACATCTGCATCAAACCTTCACCACAACCCTCGGGGAGCATCATGAACAGAGTCCAGAAAGACTGTGATAGCTGGACAGCAAGAAGGAGTGCTGTGAAACTGTCTTCTAGAAATGACACGGCTGTTGAACTCATAGACTCACTGTAGCCATGGTTACCTGCCTGAGACAGGGTCAACATGACCAGTCAACATTGGCAGCACTAACTGGACTCTGCGGCACAGAGGAAGGTGGGGGAAGGTATGTTGGTGGAGTCTGGGGGGGGGTATCAAGAGTAGGTAGATCTGCATACATGTATGAAGTGTCAAAGAATAAATGAAAGCTTCCAAGATTATGACTCCAACATCCGTGAATGACATCAGAGCCCTCAGGACGCAACTCTCTTCCCAAAGGCCTCCCTTACTGGCAACCAGGCCTTGAGCAAGTGATATTTGGGGGAACATTTGAGATTCAAGGCCTCTTTGCCCTTGGGTACATGCAAATGCAAACGTCATTGCCCTGTACCCGCACTTCACTAAACTGTGACTTAGTGCTGTCCTAAAATATGGCTGTCACCTTGACAGGAACCCGCAGAAACAGTGTGAGTGTTGGGATGGGTTGGGTGGATATGAAACACACTTTCCCACTCCGGCAGGGGATTGCTCTGGACCTGGAGCACTCAGCGCTCTTTCCTCGTGTGTATCCAATGTGGTAGCTGATGGCTATTTCCTCTGTGTCTCTCCTCTCCACTGCATTGCACAGGGCTCTATCAGTTTAAGGCAATTTACCCAATTAAGGCTTTGGAATGCTCTTGGAATGCCGGACTAGGTAGAGTATGACTAATGTAAACCCAGGATTAACACTCCAGGTGCCGAGCCTCCCTCTCCAACTGCGCTGTCCTGACCTCCTTTGGTACAGTCAGGGTTCAACTTTGTAGGGCAAATCCTGGCCCTGAGATACTTCCTGACACGTAGGTCCCTTGTGAGGTATGTCCCAGGGGAAGCACCCTGTGCTGGAGCCAACCCACAAAGGATGCACCCTGACTTCAGGAGTCTGCCTTCCACTGAACATGACTGTATTTTCAGAGGACAATCTGTTTGTACATACAGCTCTGAGATTTCCCCCAAGCGCCTAAGCCGTATCCCTCAGGGAAATGTCACCAGCTGGGTCCTGCCCAGCTGCTCATCTCAACCTTTTTCACTCTCAGTTTTGCCCTCACACTCAGGGTATCTTCCTGAGGTCGATAACTGAGCCCCATGCCCCCCGCCCCAGCGCAGCTCGTCACCAGCCCTGAAAGTTGAGTTTGGTTTGGTTTGACACTAACCTTTGCAGTGCAGGGGAGATTGGGGCGAAGGGGCACCAGGTGACGGGAGTGGGTGGACTAGGAGTTGGTGTTTGTAGT
This sequence comes from Ondatra zibethicus, assembly GCA_004026605.1. Taxonomy (NCBI): domain Eukaryota; kingdom Metazoa; phylum Chordata; class Mammalia; order Rodentia; family Cricetidae; genus Ondatra; species Ondatra zibethicus. The sequence goes on along the minus strand of PVIU01000331.1, from coordinate 242,302 downwards.
AGCAACTCTCACAGCAAACCTGTACAAATAAAGTGTCCAGAAATCCATGACTGCTCTGGCTACCTGTGCTCACCCAAGTGTGTCCAAGTATGTCGATACCGTGGGGGAGTATACAGATGTGAGTTCCTGTGCTGTGTAGATGGCCACACATTTGTCTTCTTGCATACTTGCGTGTGAGCCATAGTTTACAAAACCTACAAGGGTGCTCCCAAGCTAGGCAAGGATGGCTTGGGGGGGGGGCTTTGGGGGCAGGAATTTTATTTCATTGCTTATTCTCTAAGTTTTACAAGTGTGAATCACTGGAAACATAAAAAGGAGCTAATGCTTTTTCCAGTTAGTAGGCTCTTTCTAGGCAGCGTCTCTAGGGCCACCAACTCCAGATCCTCTTGCCTCAGCTTGTTAAGGGTGAGGATGACAGGCATGTAGGCAGGACTTTTTATTGTTTGTGTGTATGCAGAAGGGAGGCAGGTGTGCCACAGTTCAACTTGTGAAAGACACATGTGGGAGTCAGGTCTCTTCTCCCAAGTCCTGGGGACTCAGTGGCAGGCATATTTATTCCCTGAGCCATCTTGAACACCCAGGGCTAATTTTTTTTTCTGATTATTTTTAAATTTGAATTTATTTTAAAAACCATCTTTTCTCATTTTACATGCCAAATTCATTTCTCACTCCCTCCCCTCCTCCTGCTCCCTCCACCTTTCCCCCTCCCACCCCCTCTCAACCCCCATCCACTCCTAGGAGAGGGTAAGGTTTCTCATGGGGAGTCAACAAACTCTAGCACATTGCTTTGAGACAGAACCAAGGCCCTCTCCACTATATCTAGACTGAGCAAGGTATCCCTCCAGGAGAGAGAATGAGTTCCAAAAAGCCAGAACAAGTAGTAGGGATAAATCCTGGTCTCACTGCCAGTGGCCCCACAGTCTGCCCCAGCCATACAACTGTCACCCACATTCAGAGGGCTCAGTTTGGTCCTATGCTGGTTCCCTCGCTGACAGGCCAGAGTTAGAAGGCTTCCATTAGCTGAGGTAAGTGTTTCAGTAGGTGTCCCATCATGGTCTTGATCTCTTTGCTCACATTCTCACTCCTCCCTCTCTTCAACTGGACTTCGGGCGCTCAGTCCAATGCTCCATTGTGGTTCTCTGCCTCTGCTTCCATCAGTTGTTGGATGTCGGTTCTATGGTGACATTTAGGACAGTCATCAGTCTGACTACAGGACGGGCCAGTTCAGGCACCCTCTCCACTATTGCTTAGGGTCTTAGCTCACCCAGGGCTATTTTTAAACAGTTTTCAGTTTAAGGAGTCTTTTCTCTAGGGAGACTTTCTGCCTTCACTTGAGAGCCATGCCCCTGAACAGCTTTGGGGAGCTGGGTGATTTCTCTCTGGGGTCTGGAGCAGGACTAAGGAATGAATATCTTCTCCCAGGGAGCCTGGACCCAGGGGCGGCTTCCTAGTCTCAGCTACTACGTGCCTACTGCAGACCTCAGGGATAGGAAAGGGGGTCCTGATGACAGAATCTGCTCTGGGTAGACAAGGGGTTATAGAGATATGGTTAGGGAGGAGAACCACAGCCATGGACCCTAGGTGACCTCAGACCATTGCCAGCAGCAAGGCAAGCCCAACTGTTATGATCAAAGCTACCAAGGCTTGTCTTGGCACTCTTGGTGCCCTAAATTCTGACTCTCAAAGCCTTTTCAAAAGTGGGCGACACTTAGAACTCACTCTAGTGTGAAAGCCGATGTGTCAAGTTCCCTCTACTGTGGTTCACTGTTAACCAGTCACTTGCCCTGGGCTATGCGGGGGAGAGAAGGACGCAAGTGTTGCTATGACCAGTACAGTGGCATACAGAGGTAACAATATCAAAGAAGCCAGATGCCAAAGGCATGTGATTTCATCTGGACAAAAGACTTAGCTATGGTGGCAAACATCCAAAGAGTAGTTTTCTTGCATGGGGACTGGTGGCATTTCTGAGGACTGGCCATAGTTGGAACTTGATCTGGACAGAGCTGCAGGTGGTAGCTCTGTAAATAAAATTTAGCAGTAAGCTACTGTAGCCATTGAGACAATTGGTCCTTGTGTTTGAGCCCCTCACAGGCAGGTTGGACTTCTCCGCAGAGCCAAGGGCAGTCATCCATGTGCTCAGTGGGAAGCCTGGGGATCTCTAATTTTGGCCATGCAAACCCCAGAGATCTTTCCAGAAAACTGGAGCTGTGCTAGCCCTCTAAGAGGCAGAGACATGGAGCCTGAGATGCTATTGGCAGTACCACAGCTCACTGGCACAGCCAGGCAGGGACGGAGTCATATAAGAGGAGCAGGGCTGATATTGGTGAGAAACTGGTAACAACTCATTTGAATCAGAGAGCAGGGAAGGCCTCCAGCAGAGAAAGCTGGGTGGACAGTGGCATCCCTGGTGGAAGAAACTTAGGGAAACGGGGCCAAAAGGGAGGAATGTGGGTGAAGGTGTAGTCTGGACATGCTGCCCTAGTTGGAAGTCACCTAGGAGACAAAGAAAGCAGGTGTGATGGCGTTAGGCACAAGATGGCACCAGGCAATAATGCTGGGTTCTTCTGGGAAATCTGAGATTCTGAGAAAGAAGTGGAGACTCTTTCAGAATTCTGCTTTTGAAACAGACTCTCACTGTGGAGCCTTGGCTGGCCTGGGACTTGCTATATGCACCAGCCTGGCCTTTAACTCACAGAGATCTGCCTGCCTCTGCCTCCCAAGTACTGGGATTAACAGCATGCACCACCATGCCCAACTCAGATATTTTTATTACATTTTGGTTTTTTATTTAGTGTGCACCTCTGCATGACATGTACACGGGTGCATATGTGGAGGTCAGAGGACAGCTTGTGAGGATTGGGTCTTCTTCCACCTTGTGGGTCCCAAAGACTGAACTCAGGTCATCAGGTTTAGCAACAAGCCCTTTACACACTGAGCCCGTCTCACTGGCCCTCTAGAGTGTTTTAAAAAAAATTTAATATTATTTTTAATTTTATTTAATAAAATTTAATTAGTTAAATTTAAATGATTTGTTCATTTTAATTAAATGTTATTTAATAACAATTTTTATTCTAATTAAAATATAATTACATCATTTTTCCCTTCAAGCCTTTCATGCCCTCTCTTTCATTCCCTCTAATTTTGTGGCCTCATTTAATTATTATTGATGTGTGTATGTGTGTGTGTGCATACATATATTTAGTGTTGTTTGTGTGTATGTGATTTTAGGGCTGGCTACTTAGTATTGCATAACCAAACTAGGGGCTCCTCCCTGGGAAGGCTCTTTCTCCCTCTTCCAGCACCCATAGCTGCCTGTAGTTCTTCTTCTCTAAGTGGAGCCCTGTGAGGTCTCTCCCTTCCACATTAGCTCACCTACTGGTGTTGACAGCATTCAGGACTTATTTATGCAGTCATATTTTGACAGGGTGTAGCTTCCCTGCCTCTGGAGAATATTTTAATGAGATGAAATAAAATATGATTTGTTTTTGAATATGTGTCAGCCATGCCTGGATTTGCAGAAGGTGCTAAGCAGGAGAAAATGGCAGGGTGGGTCCAATACCATCCACCTACTCAGAGATCTCATGCTGCTTGAACTCATGGTTTAGTGGTTTTGGCTAGACCTCCCCACCCAGCTGACATGGTGGTAAAGGCAGAAGAAGATACTTCCTCTGGGAATTGCATGCGAGGGCAAGGATCTTTTGGGTGACTTGCACTAGCCACGCAGGGAAAAAGTCCAGCAGGAATCAAGCCACAATGCTTTTGAATTCCAACTTAGTAGAGCCGCCGAGGTCTTTGCAGGGCCTGTGGCACAAAACAGTTTTGTTATCATTCAGAAAGCCATCATCACCTCATCACTGGGGCACCTTAAAATGGTATTCTGGGCGTGCATGCGTGCGTGCGTGTGTGTGTGTGTGTATGTGTGTGTGTTCCAGGGATCAACTCAGGTGCTCAGGCTCAGCACAGCAAGTACTCTTGTCTGCTAAAACCTCCCACTGGTTTCTACAATGGGAATCTTAAACCTGGGCACATCTGAAATGCCAGCGCTCAGAGGCTGAAGCAAGAGAAGAGAATGTTTGGCGTGAGACCAGAGGGGCTACATAGTGAGACCCTGTTCCAAAATCTTGTCTGGTCCAGCAAACCAGTCTGTCTGTGCTTGAAAGAAGGAGTGAGGAATAAGGAAAGAAACAGATGAGAAGCAGAAGATAGAGTCCAGTGAGTACTGTGGTCTGCCCCAAGTTTATTACTCAAAGTTCTTATGCACCCCAATCCAAAGGGGGAAGGCAAAAGACTTCCTTACTAAGACACAAAGAACAAACAAATGTAATCACCTCCTTAATACCCCAAACATCAAGTAACCATACTTTAAATCAAACATCCTGTTGACTGGCCTTTGAAGAGTAAAGCATCCAGTAGTTACACCTTTGGTCAATCATCTTGCTGTCTAGGCAAGACATTCAGTAGCCACATCTTATGTCAAACATTCTGTTGCATAACCCGAAGGAGCAAGAATAGGTCTGAACTCTCTGACCTTTAATCAAGATGGAACGGATCCACTTCTGTGGGCTTCCACAAAATCCCAAAGGAGAGTCTTAAGAGTGATCTTGAGTGTGCTCAGTGGTTAAGAGTTCTGCTGTTCTTTCTGGGGACCACAGCTCAGTTCCCACCACCTGTCAGGCAACTCACAACTACCTGTAACTCTAGCTTCAGGAGAGCCAATGCCCTTTTCTGGCTTCCAAGGGCATGCACACATATGTAAGTAAATAAAAATAAAATAAATAATAAAAAAATATCAAGCAACAACCAAAAGTAAAACAAAACAAAAAAGACAGTACAGTATTGTAGATGAAAGGACACACAATTAATAATTATATATACATATTCCGGGTTCAATTCCCAGCACCCACATGGTGGCTCACACCATCTGTAACTCCAGTTCCGGGGATCTAATGCCTTCTTCTGACCTCTGTGGGCACCAGGTTTAAATGTGATGTACAGATTCAGGCAAAACACCCATACATATAGGTGGACACCTGAGTTCCATGACTAATATGGTAATGTGTGTTCCATAATTAATAAGGTAAGTGGCAGCACTCACACTGTAGAGACATTACAGGGACAGAAATTGGAATAGAATGGAACCTGTTCCTTGATGGCATCCCTAGGAAAAGAGAGTTCAGTCATGTCAGCAGGCATCAATGAATCACTTCAAAACCAACTCATAAGTGATTCCCGGCCAAAGAATCATAGTTATTAAAATACAGCATATTGGGGGAAAGACTACCTCTGAAAATTAAAGAAAGAATGTAAATACAAATATAATTACCAAGATATCAAGAGGAAATAGATGCATCCAGATTAAGCAAATATTTCATAATCTATACACATATCAAGAAGATAATGCCACTGACAGTGAGACAAATGTCACATCAATGTACATAAGTTTGTTCAACTGGACTCTAAGAAGAAATGCTTGCCTGATGGTTCACATGTGCCTAAAATCAAAAGCCATAGATGCCCCTAGACAGGAGGATGGCCCTAAACAGGAGGGCTGGAGTGAGGGGCACCAGGCAGCTGTAAACAATCGGAACGTGGAAGTTGTGTCCAAGCAAAACGTGAAAGCAGCCAGGATGAGCACTTTGTAATGATGGCAAATGGTCGGGAAGATGTGTGACCCATGTGACAAAGAGCACAGCAGCTGTGATTGGCTAGCAAAAGGAGTACCAGTGGGGAAGACTACAGCAACACCCCTAGTGAGAATTTTAACTAACCCCTCAAAGAGTATGTGTACAAAAAATAAGATCAGTGGGTCATTAAGATGGGGCATCGGTAAAGGCGATTGCCGTGAAGGCTCACAACCCAGTCAATCTCTGGGACCTAGGTGGTGGAAGGAGAGTCAACCTTGTAAATTATCCTGACTTTTACACATGCATTGTGGCATGAGCACTCCTGCATATGTGTGTATTACACACACTAAATAAACAGATGTAATAAAAAAATTAAAATGAGATTAGCGATCACATGCTAACACAATTATTTAAATTAGTTTTGGCCATTTATATTAAGCTCTCTGCCCTAATAAAAAGACTCAGTAGAGCCAGCAAGATGGCTTAGCTGTTAAAGTAATTTGCTGCAAAGCCTGAAGACCTGAATTCTACCTCTGGGAACTAAATGATGGGAAGAGAAAACTGGTTCCTGCAGGTTTTCCCCTGGCTTTCACTTTGGGTACTGTGGAGTGTATATGCCCCCCAACTGCTTTTATTTTTATTTATATTTCATTTATTTGTATTATTTTATTTTTATTTATGAGATAATATTTTTTAAAAAACAAGACTACACGCTGGGTCAGGAAGACGGTTCAATGAGTAAGAACTTCCTTCAAGCAAGACGACCTGAGTTCTGGGACCTACATGGTGAAGGAGGGAACAAACCCCTGCATGTCAGCCTCTGAACCCCACACTGGCAAGCACAGACCCAGAAGCAATAAATAATAATACGTTTTTTAAAACTTTTATTGATTCTTTCTGAATGTCACATCATGCATCCCAATCCCACTCATCCCCTCATCCCTCCATATCTGCCTTCAGCCCTTGCAACCTCCCCCCAAAGAACAACTAGAAAACAAAACATCTCACCACGGAAGCTGCAAGCTGCGGTGAGTCACACAGTACACCCTTTGGCCCAAACAGCGTTACCTGCAAATGTTCATTGCAATGGGTCACTGATCTGGTTCGAGGCCCGACTTCTGCTACACTATCAATATTGGATCCTCACCAGACTCACCTTGGATATCCTGTTGTTGCCCTGTGTCCTGGAGGTTCTGCAGCTTTGGTTCTGAAGGACCAACCCCTTCACACCCTCTAGGAGTTCATGGATGGGGGAGATGTTGGGGCAGGCCAACTCACAGCCCTGGATCTGGGCCTGGGTGGTAGCTGTGTTGGTCACCCCACCTGCTTACCTGCACCCATGCCACCAGAGCCAGCCCTACAGTGCTACCCAAGAGAGGTGTGGGGTGCTCTCCTGAGTGCTACAGCTGGCAAGAGGCCAAGCCAGCTCTCCTGGGTCCAGTGAGGGGTGGGGCTAGCTAAGCATGGCATTCTGACATCAAAGGTGGCTTCAGGCAGCAGCCCAGACCACAGTCATCAACACAGACCCAGCTGCAGTAGGTCTACAGACTCAGATATGGCTCTCTTCAGGAGCAGGGGCCTGGGTGTCACCATGGCCACAGGTGTCAATATAGGCCAATCTAATCAGCATGGCCCCTGGTGGCAGCATGGCCCTCAGACATCAACATGGCTTCAGGTGGCAGCCCAGATCATGGACAACTGCAGGACCTTTGGTGGTAACTGGGGCCACAGAACTCAACACAGACCCCAGCTGCAGTAGGTCTATAGACCCAGACATGGCCCTCCTTGGCAGCCCAGGCCAGGACATCTCCATGGTACCAGGTGGCAGCACAGGACACTCAGATCAGTTTGGACCCTGGCAGCGGCAGGGTCCCTGGATATCCGAATGGCCTCAGACGGCAGCCCAGATCACAAATATCTGAGTAGGCCTCGATGACAACACAGGCCACGAATATTAACAGATACTTCAGCTATGGCGAAGTCCAGGCAGACCTGGACGTGGCGTTGGGAGGCAGCATGGTCCTGGAGACAGGGTCTTCCTATGTAGCTCTGACTGTCCTAAAACGCACTATGTAGACCAAGCTGGCCTCAAACTCACAGATATCCACCTACCTCTGTGTCTCGAGCACTTGATTTAAAAAAATTTTTTTTTTAAGGATTAGGGGCCATTAGGACTGAGCAGGTGAAGGAATCACATGCCCACCAGCTGTTTCTTTTTTTTTTTTTAATAAAATGACAGAAAATAGATTCTCCCATCATGAGGAAAATAAAACCAGAAATTAATAACAGAATTAAGACCCAAAAGGCCTTACTACCTGCAAATTTGAAACCTCTTAAATTACTATTGCATCATATGGGAAATGAAGTGAAATTTCAGAATATCTAGCAAACAATCGCAATATCACACACCAGAAACTAAGGCAGTAGCCAGGGAAATATATAGCTTTTCATATTTATTAATAAAGATGAATGAAACTAATGAACTAAGTAACTAGACAAGGGCAAAAGAAAATCAACAAACCAATGAAACAGAAGAAAAAAAGATACAATATAAAGATAAAGTGAAGAAGTAAATTAAGAAAAAAAAGTAAATTAAGGCAGTGTAGTGACACATGGCACTGAGGAGGCACAGGCAGGAGGATGGCAGGCCAGCCTGGGCTACATAGCAGAGACTTCTGTCAAAAAGCAACAGTGGGTCTGGACAGGTGACTCAACCTTTCAGAGCACTCGCTACTGTTGCAGAGGACCCGAGTTCCATTTCCAGTACCACACTGTGCTGCTCACAATGCTTCCAACTCCAGCTCCGGGGCAGTGGAAACCCTCTTCTGACCTCCACAGGCACCTGAACCCACACGCACATAGAAACAAGCAGTCACATGCACATAAACAAAACGGGGGGGGGATGGAGGCTAACAGAGAATGAACAAACCAATCAGAAAATAGATTGAAGCTGGGCAGTGGCGATACACGCCTTTAATCCCAGCACTTGAAGCAGGCGGATCTCAGTGAGTTCGAGACCAATCGTTCTACAAAGTGAGTTCCAGAACAGCTAAGAGAAAGTTGTCTCAAAAACAAAACAAAAAACAAACAAACAAACAAACAAGAGTATAGATAGAGAAGGGGTGGGGCTAGAGGGATGGCTCAGAGGTTAAGAGTATTTGTTGCTCTTGCAGAGGACCAGGGTTTGATTCCCATCATCCACATGGTGGCTCACAACTTTCTGTAACTCCAGGTCCAGGGATCCAACATCATCTTCTGGCCTCCACAGACACTGCATGCAGGTGATGCAGAAATGTAGGTAAAATACCCATACACATAAAATAAAATACACCTGCTGGGCAGTGGTGGCGCACACCTTTAATCCCAGCACTTGGGAGGCAGAGGCAGGCGGATATCTGTGAGTTCGAGGCCAGCCTGGTCTACAAGAGCTAGTTCCAGGACAGGCTTCAAAGCTACAGAGTCTCGAAAAACCAAAATAAAATAAAATAAAATACACCTTTATACTGATACAGTACAGAAGTTACTGAAATCTTACAGGCTTATGCAGTTTATTTCCTAGTGTTAAGTATCTAACTGCTTTCAGGAATGCCAACTTTAATTACTGTACATTTCACACTATATATGAAAGAAACTTTTATGAATGATTCAAAATAGTATATTTTGATTTAAATCTGAATTTCTTTCATTGAATGTGAAGTGTTAATTAGGAAGTGAGACAACACTACCAGCAACAGGCAGTTTTGTTGCATAGTCTCTAATGAAGAACAATAGCCAGTCCCACAAATAACTTTAAAGTCCTGAAGGTATTGGTACTCTAATAATAAAAAATTTGGTTTCTCTTAATACTTTTCTAATCCTGTAAAGTTTTTATAACATCCTTTTTATTGGTCAGTCATAAGATAACAAAGTAAATATGTACTTTTTTTGAAAAGCGACCCAAATTCTCCAATGAGAAAGGATTAGGAGGTCTTAGAATTTCCTAGCAGTATGTATTCGTGTTCTTTATAGAAGTCCCATAGTTGGTGTGCTGAGATTAATACCTGCAGTCCAGACTGCTGTAGTTTATACTTTATACGTTTCAAATCAGATGTATACCGTTTGTACTGAGAACACCACAGAATGAACTATCCAAAGCCCATCGATTTAATATGGGTTTTGGTTTGTAAGTGAATTATAGTAATTTCTTGCACATTTTTTGGAAATCAATTGTATAAAAATTTATGTATCTGCTTCTAGATACGGTGTGTAAATAAAAGTTTCATTCACACACAAAAAAAATACATCTTTAAAAACAGATAAGCATGTATGCTGGAGAGCTGGCTTGGGGGTAAGAGCGCTAGCAGCTCTTCCAGAGGACTCTAGTTCAATCCCCAACACCCACATGGCAGCTCATAACTGTGTGTAATTCCAGTTTCAGATGATCCGGCAGCCTCACACAGACATACACGCAGGCAAACGCACACCAATGCATATGAAATTAGAAAAAGAAACCCAGATAAGCAAAGAGTTGATCTAGTCAGAGAAGGGACTAAAATGCAGATTACACTGAAGTAAATAAAAATGGATGTGACTTTTCAAGTTTCCTGTCCTCAGGAGGATGGCAGTCACGATCCAGGTGAGACCGGGTCAGTTTCCATTTGTGCCCAGCCATGGCTTCCAGGGCGAGTGGCTCCCCTTTCTGAGGCTGGGCCGCAAAGTGCTGCTTAGTATGGCTGCCTTTAGTGAACGCTGATTTGCACTCATTTTCAGAGGTGAGGATTGGTGCCTGCTCTACGCAGGGAAATCTCCAGCTGAGGGCGCTCAGGGGCGTGGCTGAATCGGGTTCGTGTCCTCAACCTCAGGCGGCCTAGCAGCGGGGAAGCCTCGTCCCCAGGGTTCACGCCACAAATCGAGGGGCGTGAGACCCGAACGAGGCGGGCCGACTTCGAGAGCTCACGGATTGGGATCGCGGCGACTTCGAACTGCGAAGCACGGCCCAGCCATGTCTCTGCTGCGCCTCCTGCTGGCCAGTCTCTCTCCGGCCCGAGGACCGGGAGCGGTGCTTCGGGATCAGCGGGACCGCCCTGCACAGGGATTGGCCACCCCGGTCACGTGCAGCGAGGGCGGCGGGGCCTGCAGCAGCCCGGGTCCTCTGTGTTTGGTCCCGCTTTTCTGAAGTGCTGCCTCCTTACTAACCGCCCGCCCCTCACGTCCAGTTCTCTCTCTGTACACTGGGCGGGGCGCGCTGTAGTAGCTGGGGATCCTTAGGCTTTGTGCACCTTCCTGCCACCTGCACCGACACCCTGCTGGTCCGAACAGTACCTCTGACTTTTCAGCACTGTCTCCCCTTCAGGCAGAGGGTCGGGTACGCCCCTCTTAACACACTTAACACTGTGCGAACATAGATATATGGCTTAGGAACTACATCCCGAGCTGTGGGTTTTTGATGTCAGCACCCATACACTTTTCTTGGGTTCCTGGTTAGCGTTCCTATTACTGTGAAAGAACACTTTGACCAAAAGCAACCTAGCAGGGTGGGGGTGTTAGGTCAATTATGGAGGCAAGCCAAGGCAGGAGCTCAATCTGGAGGCATGAGCTGATGCAAAACACTTCACGGAACGCTGCATACTTGCTTGCTCCCCATGCTTTCTGACACAACGAGGCCCACCCGCCCAGAGACAGCAATTAAGAAAATGCCCCCACAGGCGTGTCCACAGGCCATTCTGAAGGGGGTAAAGCGAGATTTCCTCTTCCCAGGGATGTCTAGGTTGTGTCTCTTGACAGAAACTATGACACCGGGGGACGGGAGTGGTCCGCGGAAGCTCCAACAGGCTGATGGCTGGCCTGGATCCCTAGGCTGGACTGCCTGGTTAACAGGGCTGGAGACACCTACATGCCAGTCTGCTGAGAGTCTAGAGCTGTGCTGAAGGAAAATAAGGGACAAAGTCTGGAAGGGTCAGGGCCCAAGGGTGGGTTGGAAGAGAGATTAGGATGGACGGGAGTATAGCACACCTGGGACAGCCACAGGCACTGACTGTCACCCTGACCTCAGGGCCACAGGGGCTGGATAGGCTCACTATGGGAACCCTGCTCCTTCCTGAGTCCCAGTCTCTCCTCATTGCAGACCTCTGGTGCTTTCACTTCAAGCTCCCTTCTCCACACACACTGCTCATCTCAACTTCCAGACCAAGGCAATTCCAGGGTACCCCCCAACATACACACCCTACGTTCCACACGCCTTGACTGGCTCAGCAACCAAGGAAGCGCCTCAGGGGCTAGGGCTAGACCTGGAGTCAGTCTCAGCCTCAGGTCTGGCATCCTTAAGGTGGCCTTGCAGAACACCTCCGCCCTGGGCTTGCTAACAGCACAGGCTGACTGATTTGCGGACACTGAGCTGGGTGGTAGCTTCTGTGGACCAGCCAGCAGGGTGAAGATGAGACCATGAAAAGAGCCTGTCTCGCGAGCTGCTAACGTTGGCATCTTCCTCCGGTACTGCCTTCAGAAACAGCTGAAAGTTAGCCGTCTTCAAGGCCACTCCTGGGAGGCTGGACCCTCTGAATGTACAGGGCTTCCCACGCCCAGCAGCAGGGCTGCAGGGGTGTCACAATCTCAGATCTGAGCTCAGAGAAATCCAGGCAGGTTTTTGTGCATCCATTTTTTTCTCTCTTCACTTTTTTAAGTGGGATTAGTGACAGGCACACACTTAATTATTTCGGTTTTGGTCTTGGGGACCTAATTTATACTTTGGCATTCTACACCCACCAGCCCAGGTGCACACTGTTGTTTTTGAGATAAGGTCTTGCTATGCAACCCAAATTGGTTTTGAACTTGTGACCCTCCTGCTTTAGCCTCCTGAGTTCGGAATTACAGGCCTGTGCTGCCATGCCGGGTTCAAGTACATATTTTTATTTTTTTAATGTATCTGTATATATAGCTGCTTGCATGTGTGTATGCATGTTCACATATGTGCAGGTGCATGTTACATATCCACACGTGTGTGGGTGGACTAGGCAGTACATCCAGTGTCTTCCTCAATCGGTTGGAGATAGGATCTCTAACTGAACCCTTTCAGCTAGACTGGCAAGCCAGTTAGCCTCCTGGATCTGCCTGTCTCCTCTCCTCCCCTCCAGTACTGGAGTTCCAGACTTGACCCACCACGCCAGGTTTTGATGTGGTGCTAGGGCTGAACTCAGCCCCTCTCCCTCCCCCATTGTCCTCAAGCACTTTCCTGGGTAAGCCACCTCCCAGTCCTTTTTCAGGTTCTTATCTCCATGTTTAAAAGCCTTATCGCAATAGCACCAATTACTCCCTTTGAGACATTATCAATAACTGCCGGCCTTTGAAAGATAAGGGCTCAGCTGTTACAGCTCCACACCACACTCACTCTTTGCCCAGTCCCCACAGGGAAATCAAAACTCCTAGCCTTTCTTATCTGCCCGGTGAGGAAGAACAGGCCTTGAAGATACAGGGGCACTTGGCACAGCGCCAGTGACATCTGCTGAAGGACTTAACAGAGTCTTAAAGATTTTTTATAATTTATTGTGTGCTCAGGCATGTGTTTGTGCACACACGTGCATGCAGAAGCCTGCGCAGGCCAGAAAGGGCGTTGGATCTTCTGGAACTGGAGTCGCCTGCTGTTCTGATCTGTCATGTGGGTGCTGACACTAAGCATGGGTGCTCTTAACCACAGAGCCATCTCTCCAGTCCTATTAACATGTTTTTGTTTAAGTTTAAAACATACAGGAGCAGAGGAGGAGAGTGAACCTAGGCACACGACCATCCCAACTCTCATCAACCTAAGGCCAAAAAGTAACTACGCCCACATTTCCACCATTTCTTTCTTCTCCCTCCTGCTTGGTCCTGTTGGGGTTGGTTGGTTTGTTTTGTTTTACTGAGTCTCTATCCTTGAACTCAATCCCCATAGATGACCTTGAACTGCTCTTCCTGCCTCTCCTGAGGATTACAGGCATGCACCATCTGGCCTGTCACCCTCTTTTTGGATAAATGTTGACACACTACATACAAGATTCAAGAACTTCCTAGGTAACAAGAGGTGATGATTATACATAGGGTGCATGTTTATTCAGACACTGGGAAGCAGCCACACGTCACCTCCCAAGCTTACCACCCTCCTGTCCTCAGGGCCTCCATACAGGACCACATGGAAACTGACAGATCTAGATATTTCCCTATACACATTTAAAAAAAAAAAAAACCTATGAGGCTAGAGAGATGGCTTTGTGATTAAAATTACTTGCTACTTTTATAGAAGAGCTGGATTTGGCTCTAGCATCCACACAGTGGCTCACAACCCTCTGTAGCTCCAAGGGATCCAATGCCCTCTTCTGCTCTCTGAGGGCACTGCACCATCTACATACACAAGTAGACTTTAAAAACTAAATACAATGGGCTGGAGAGTTGGCTCAGTGGCTAAGAGCACTTGTTATTCTCGCAAAGAACCTCAATTCGATTCTCAGAATGAGGAGGTAAACTGCCTCCTCAGGTATGAGGCACACATGGTGCACAAACATACACACAAAATAATAATAAAATGATCGTCATGTTGAACAAAGTATGGAGGCAGGGCCATCGTGCAGCTCCGCCTAAAAGGGCTGTCTTCTCTACAAGTTCATAACTGGTTACTGCAGGCCTTTAATCCCAGCACTTGAGAGGCAGAGACAGGTGGATCTCTGTGAACTGGAGCTCAGTCTGGTCTACAGAGCAGATCCCAGGACAGGCTCCAAAAAGCTACAGAGAAACCCTATCTTGAAAAACCAAACCAAACACACACACACACACACACAGAGAGAGAGAGAGAGAGAGAGAGAGAGAGAGAGAGAGAGAGAGAGAGAGAGAGAGAGAGAGAAAACAAAACAACAACAACAAAACCCCAAAAAACCAATTTAACCCATTTCTATTAATCCATGTGCTACCCTAAGGTTCGTAGCTTTTACCTCTTTCCCATTTTGTGTGTCCAACTCATTCTCCGGTTGGCTGGCGACTCCTCTGACTCTGCCCTTCCTCATCCCATCATTCTCAGTTTGGCTTCCCCACCTAACTTTGTCCTGTTCAGCTATTGGCCAGTCAGCTTGTTTATTAAGCCAATCATAGTGACATATATTCATACAGTGTACAGGATTATTTCACAGCACTAGTAATACATTCTTAATAAATATGGCTATGTACTACTCATATAATGCTTATTTCATGCTTTAATTTCTTCCTAATGATTTACATGTGCTGCTTATTTTATTATTTTACACCTTGACAATGTTAGACAAAAGAAAATCATACTAACTTTCTTATCTGAATTCAAAATGGGTTGTAAAGCAGCAACATCTTGCAGTGCCAAGGCCTCTGGCCTGGGAACCACAGGCACCTCCCAGCATCAAAGCATCTGGCCTGGGACCTCTAATGAACAGAGCAGTGATGGCTTCGAAGCTGCGCAAGAGCCAGAGCCTTGCAGACAAGGGGCTCAGTGGCTGCCCATCAGCTGACAGCAACTGAGGGCAGTCACCGAAGCGGGTTCCCTTGGCGCTAAGGAAAAGGTGCCAATAATCCAACACAGACCATTCAGTGGCCACTTGGCATTTGGAGCAAATTGGAAAGGTGAAAAAGCCACTAAGTGGTGCCTCATGAACTGACCAAAAATTTAAAAATCCCCATTTTGTACTGTCGTCCTCTTTTGTTCGGCACAACGCACCAGGTCTCCTGGGTTGTGATGTGCCATGAAAAGTGGATTGTGTGTGACAACCAGCGATGCCACATCAGTTGCTGGGCAGAGAAGATGCCCCATAGCACTTCCCACAGCCAAAGTCTCACCAAAAATTATCGCGGTCACTGGTGTCTGGGCTTTCTGAGTCCTGGTGAAGCACATACATCTGAGGAGTGTACTCAGCAAAACCCATGGGACACACCCAAAACTGCAATGCCCACAGCTGGCACTGGCCAACGGAAAGGACCTTGTAGCATGAATAATACAAACCCAGAGACAGATATTGGGGGTTCATGCTGAAGATCAGAAAAGCAAAGCAGCCAAGCCACTAGAGAGACCTTTTACCTCTACCAAATCTTTGGACCAAAAGGGCAAGATCCCGTCTCCACGAATCCTCAGATTCCACACTCCACTGAGTTCCTGTTTCTTCCCTTTTATGTTCCTCTCTTCACTCAGCCATGTTGCTCCTGTCTGCACCTCCCTAGTGCTGGGGTTAAAAGTGTGACTCCCAAACACTGCTATTAAAATGTGAACCACCAACACCTGGATCTGTTTCTGGATTGATCTTGTGTAGCTCAGGGTGGTCTTGAACTCACAGAGATCAGTCTGCCTCTGTCTCCCGAATCCTGGGATGAAAGGTGTTCTATCCCTGGCCTGTATGGCTGACTAGTGTGGCTACTTTGCCCTCTGATTTTCAGGCAAGCTTTATTTGTTCAAACACAAATAACATACCACTATAGGACCCAGTTATCCATGACAATATCTAACTGTACATTGTACAACCCAAGTTTCAAAAGTTGAACACGTTGGACTCCGGAGTTTGCCTCACCCACCATCACCTGACCTTTCAGCAACTGATGACCACTTCTTCAAGCATTTCAGGAAATGCCCACTTCCACCACCAGCAGGGTGCAGACGCTGCTCTCCAAGAGTCCTTCAAATGCCCAAGCAAGGATTCCCATGCTACCAGGATAAATAAACTTACTTCTTGTTGGTAAAAACATGTTGAATTTGATGGTTCCTATTTTGGTTAAAAGACGTGTTCATGCCAAGCTATAATGGTCTAGAAGTCACTGTCTAAAACCTCAGTCTTTGTGCACCAACTTAATACATATGACTTTTAAGGAAATAATATATCTAGCAGGGTGTGTGGCTCATGCTTTTAATCTAGTACTCAGGAGGCAGAAGCAGATAGACCTCTGCGAGGCCAGTCTGATCTACATAGTAAGCCCGCGTCTGAACAACAAACAAACAAAAATAAGGCTGTTCTGTCTTATTTCAAGAAGTATTAGAGGTAGCTTATGATTAAAATAACCATAGACAAGAGGTTGGACGTGTACCTCAATGGCAGAGCACTTGCCTAGCATGTCCGAGTTCAAGTGCAAGAAATGCGGGGGTGGGGCAAGTATTCAAGACTGCAAAGATCATTTCCTGTACAAATGCCCAAGATGGGAGGAAGAGGAATTTGACACTGACATGGAGCTTCCTGGTGTCCAGAACAAAAAGAGAAACAGGGTGAAAGGGTATGATTGGGCCCACCCATGTCAACAATGCTATCAGTGGAACTAGAGAGACGACTGGGGTTTAAGCGAATTTGCTGCTCTTCCAGAAGACGTAAGTTCCATTTCCAGCACCCACATCAGGTGGCTCACACACATTTAAAAATAATAAAACTATCAGTTACTGAGGCTTTAGGGAAGCATTGGTCATGGGTCCCTGTAAAGGGTTCTCTGTGAGTCGAGAGGGTGTTCATTGGGATGTTGGGAAAATGTCCACTCACCTTTGGTTTCTTTCGAGGGAGCAGTTCTAGCCTAATCTGCCTTCTTCCCAAGGTACTAAGCAAAGTTATCTGAAAAATAGCTTTCCAGAGAGGCCCAATAAATGCCACTCCCCAACCAAAACCTCCCCCTCCTCCACCCTGATGAAAGAGGTGCATGACCAATTTGGGAGGTGGAGGCAGGAGGATCAAGAACACCTTGCTGGGCCTGGGGAGATGGCTGAGCAAGACATATACTGCTTTTTCAGGAAGCCCCTAGCTTGGCTCCCGGCACCTAAGGTTACCAGCCGACAACCACCTTTAACTCCAGCCCCAGGGGATTTGCCGCCCACTCTGGCCTTCTCCAGCACCTCCTCGCATGTACAAGCTCTGGTTTTCATTGTTAAGAATGGGAAAGGATGGCCTAATACATTGACAGATTCTGGGTGGTTTAAATTTGGCTTTTTTTCTGTCCAGTGAGAGATATTTATCCCCTCACTAAACCTGCTGGGCTGGGACCTGGTTTTCCCATGAGTCTGTCCCTTTAGCTGCCACCTCTGAACTTTACCAGGCTTTGGCAAGACACAGATTAGAGGTGGCCCTGTCCTTTCGGAGCTTAAAGGATCCTCACAGAAGCAGGCTGGTGAGCCTTGCCCCTTGCCTTGGTTCAAGCACACCTAGAGGCTCCTGGATGCTTCTACAGGGTACAAGTAAAGCCCACATGGGAACCAGCAGAAACACACAGGTCAGAGTGTTCTGGGGCTTTTCTCACAGACACCGTAGTTCAAGCCTAAGGTCAGTGGAGTGGGCACCAGAGGCAGCAGAATGGGCCAGATCTCCTCCTCTGTCCTTCCTCGTGCTTCCTAGAAATGTTCTGGAGCCAAGGAGCTTTATCTCACACTTCCCTTGACAACCACAACTGTTTACTTGCTGGGTCATTTGCCCAAAGCCACGCATTGAGACTTGTCAGTCAGTACGGGCTTGACTGGATTAGAAATCCCTAGAAAGCTGGTGGAGCTCTGTTCTGGGTGTGTCTGTGTCTCCAGGGCAGCCCTGCCCTCTGAGGCAGGCTCAGCAATCAGCAGAGGACAGGTTTTCCTTCTGCAGCCATGATGTCAGGATTTAGGCTTGCTGGCCTTGTAATCCAGACACAGACAGACCCCAGCGGTCCTGAGTTCCTAGGTCTTCCATGACCTGAGTTATAGCAGAGCTTTTCTGGTTCTAAGACTTTTGGACTAGGGCATCCCAGGTCCTTGCCACCATAATTACAAGGCCAAGCCCCAGCAAGTTCCTCTGTGTACACCTGCCACTGGAGGCTGAGGCAGGTTCCCAGCCCTTCTTTCCAGCTTCCAACCTGCATAGCGCTGAAGAGGCACATGGGGAAGGAAGCCAAGAACTTGACAGCAGAGGAATTCAGGCCCTGGGGAAGTCAAGCGATTCACCTTGCCTTTTCCTTCGCATGGTTGGAACACTGGTGGCTCAGGGCTCAGACACCCTGCCTAAGTCCCCTGGCCCAACCTCAGTCTTCTGTTGCATTTCTGGTCACAGGCAGATGGAGGAGTCCGGAAACCCTGCAAGCCTGGGCTGCTGGGCTGTCCTCTGCCTTGTAGTGTCAGTTTCCTTTCCACCATCTGGTCTTTGTACCAGTTACTCCCCATCTTATCACCAACTTAATGGTTGGTCATTTTAAAGACAGACACAGGAGAGCTGACCGTAAGAACGGCCTGGTTATAGCATGTCATATCTGCCCCACTGACCTCTCGGGGCAGACCTCACTACCAGATTCCTGGACGGCTAGGCCACATCACAGCAGCCCCCACTGCTTTCACAACCAGTAGAGAGCAGACCTAGCCCCAGAGGAGGCAGAGCTGAGCCTTTCCCCACAGTGAAAGCCTATAAATCTGCCATCAGGACAGTGAGTGACGTCAGTAACTCAGGCCCCGCCCTGCTGAGGACTTCCTGAATGGAATCCTGCTGTTTGCAGAACCTTGCGAAACTATGTAGCAACTTAGATGAACACAGATGACTCGCAATCTTAAAGACCCCTCAGTATAACAGGCTCATTTTAAAGCAGGAAATGGCAGCAGGGCCTGCTGCTATGCAAGCTAGTTGAAAAGACAGAGGCCCCTACAGCAGCTGTGTACCTGGCTCAGCATCCATATGCTGCTGGCAGCTGGGCATGCCTTCCCAGTATCTCAGGTTGTGACTTATCAGTAAGAGGGCAGCTCTGTATAGCAGCCCCTGGATTAAGTACGGAACAAACACAGGTGGTACTCTGAGGAAACGGGGAGAGAGGGGAAGCAGGGACTGGAAAGCTGGAGCTGCCCAGTGCTGGAATGGAAGATGCTTTCTGTGTTCCAGAGAGAAGGGACTATCCTGACTCTAAGGAAGTGAGGGAGCAGTGTGCCCGAAAGCTAAGAGGGAGCTGGGGGAGGGCGTGGATGCAGGGCATTAAGCCCTAGTTAGGAATGGCCCAGGAAACCATGAGTGTGTGATCTAGAAAACATGCCAGCAAGGTTGTTGATGCCCAGCTTTAGCCTCTAAAGCTCAGCATGTTGGACAGAATCCAGTTCACAGGAAACCCAGGGACTGAGGAGACCTAGAAATCGTGTCATTCTGCCAGTGTCTGCACCCTGAAAGATATGTGGCAAAGGAGACTTAGGTTCAGCTTTAAGGGGATAAGGAAGGACTTAATGAGACTCCGTCACACGGTAGGCAAAGATCCATGCCTAGGTTTCTGGGTGGCATAGTGGGTCAGGGAAGGGACTGCAGGTAGCGCAGGTGACGGCCCGCTGAGGGCTGTTCGGGGTGCTGTGCAGAGCTCCAGATTCCCTACTTCAGACAACAAGGAGTTTTCCTACATAAGTCTGAGGATCCACAGGAAGAAAAATCAATTAAAAGCCATGAAACAAAAAAAATTATGTATGATGAAATATTCTTAGGGGGAGGGGGAGGAGGAAGGCTCAGAGTACAGCTCATCTATTGGCTCTATTAATAACACATGAAGCCACAGCTGAAAAATAGGACAAGTGTGAAATCTATACATTAATGCTCTCTGCTTTGGAGAAGGAAGTGAAGCAGGGTGGGAAGAGTGAGAGACACAGGAGGGACAGGAGAGGAGACAACCAACTGGGGGCAGGAGCAGTAGCAGGGAGACAGAATGCACAAGGAGAAACGAAGAAGTGGAGTCAGAGAGGGGCCAGGGAGCGGGGAGAACAGTCACGGGCAGAGGAGGGACTTGGTTTCCTCTGTTCACCTGGCTTCTGGTTCCTCTGCTCTGGGCCACAGATGTCACAGCTGAGATGCTCTTTTCACTCAACTACCTCTGCAGGAGTCTGACAGTCAAATTTCACTCTTTCTTCTCTCTCCTGGCTTTCTCCCAGCTCTCACAGCAAACAAACAGAAACAGGAGGAAGTGAAGGTGTTATCTCACACACAAGTCCAGTTCAAAGCCTGAAGCTGTCTTTAATACCCAACATGAAGGTCAGGTGGCTCAAAAGGGAGGGCTCCTGTTACACTGGAAGGCTAAGGAAGGTGAAGGCTTGAATGGCCAGAGGCATTCAAGGGGAAGGAAGACTTTGGTGGGCAATATGGGGTGACTGAAAACACCTGGCAGAGGGGCTGTGTTTCATGGGAGGCTTTATTTATAGGAAAGTGGGGGCAAAAAGCTCCCTGGAGGTGAGCAGAGCTGTGACATTCCAGAACAGAGAAGCACAAAACAGCAGCCCCTGAGTTCATCAGGTAGTAAGAACTGTGCCTATGCAGTCACTGAAACAACTGTTCTGGTGGCTGGTGCAGGCCATTGGGAAAACAGATGGAGAATTCTCTTATAACATGGTGCAGAGAGGCTGAGGGTGTGAACACAGGAACTCACAATGGTGGAGCAGTGCCTTGCAGCAGCCCTCCTGACTAGTGGCCACCGACAGCCGTCAAATACTCCTGTGGGAACTGGGGAAAGGATCAAAAGAATTACTCTGTGTGGCTGGTGTCTATTCCTGCGAATTTTGTGGTTTACTCATGTGGAATCCATGGAATTATGGACCCCTAGCTCTTAGAGCTAACTCTAATAACTTCAACAGTCTGACTAAGCAGACATGTAGGACATCCCCAACCCTGACGGGATTGGGAAAAGGCATACTGAAAGAGTTGAGAAGTATGTCAGAAAAAGTCTGCCTCTGTGAAACAGGGTTTAGGTTTGGCTTTCATGTTCATTTGTACAGCGTAAACCAAATATGCACTTAAAAAGTTAACATAGTAAGGGGCTAGGGAGATGGCTCAGAGGCAAGAGTGTTTGCTGACCCACTGTAGCCAAAAACCAGTTCCAAGTTCAGAAAAGACCCTGTCTCAAGGGAATAGAGAAATGATAAAGAACACCTAACGATCTTTGGCCTCTTGCATGCACATGGTCCACACACACCTGCAATACACAATTACATAGCAAGCCAGGTGGAGGTGGTGCACGCCTTTAATCCCAGAACTTGGTAGGCAAAGACAAGCAGATCTCTGTGAGTTAGAGGCCAGCCTGATCTACAGAGAGAGTTCCAGGACAGGCTCCAAAGCTACAGAGAAACCCTGTCTCGGAAAATGAAAACAAAACAAACAAATTTTACTGGGGCATAATACATCTAACAAAACTGATTGCCTTAACCATTTTAAAATTACACTAAGTACATTCTCCTGCCTATCAAGGGGTCAGAAGTTTTTCTACTCTTGGGTTAGGGATGTGCGTCAGGGCCTAGCATCAAGGCTCTGGCTTCAACCCCAGCACTGCAAAAGAAAACACCCACAATGACTTCTACCTACTACCTGAAAAGAAAAAACTGAGCCGTGTGAAGAGGGATGGCTGATTGCATCAAGAGGGATGTAGAGCAGGAATGAAGCATCTACCATGGAGCCATTTGTCTTCAGAAAACAACTTACAGGAGGATTTATTTTGGGTCAGTTTCAGAGGGCCACAGCCACTTGGCTCAAATACTTCTGGGTGTGCACATGGGAAGGTTCAACACTACAGGAGTGAGCAGGTGGTGAAGTGGGGTGGCTTACCCCATGGTGGAGAGACAGATAGGAAGGGACTGGTCTCAGAGCCCTGCAATCCCAGCACTCAGGAGGCAGAGGTGGGTGGACTCATTCAAGGACATCCTCCACTACATGTCAATTTGAAGCCAGCCTGGGCTCCATAAGACCTGTCACAAACGTGCTGACATAGGCCCCAAGTTTATACTGTTTAGAGTCAGAAAACATCTCTTAATCCATCTACTGATGGCACTTTTGGATATTCCTAAGTCATACAGTAGAGTGGACAGTACTAATGACTTAGGGTTGTGCCAACTGGACACATTAATGAATGTACTTAGAACAGTCTTACAAGAATGGCAAGAATTACAGTTAGCTGCACTAAACTGGTAACAATCACGACCTACCGTCCACATTGCAGTAGTCCCTGGCATGAAGGTTTACATGTTAACTATGGCACATTCAAGTTCCTAAATCTGGATTCTAAAAACAATTGTTCTAATAAGTGGTAGGGAAACGTGACTTAAAATTACACACGTTTGAACACAAGCAGTGGCTCATCTGCGAACTGTAGCTTTAGCTTTCCCTCCCATGCTGGGGATGGCTCTGGGGCCACAGCCATGCTACTAAGCATGTGTTCTCTCTCACTGAGCCCCTGCCCCAGCCTGCAGTACTGCACACTAAAAAGCATGAGTGCAAGGCGTCCTGGCAGCAGGGTCACGCTGCTGGACAGCTATCTACTCCAAGTGGTATCTAAAACGATTCCAGGAGGAACTTGAAGAAAAGGTTGAAATGAGCAGAACTCAAGAAAAATGACCACTGAATGGCTAAAAGAGATGTGAGTGAACCTACAGACACTTCTGTCTGCCTGTGACCTGCTAACCGCTCAGTTAAGAGGTGTGAGTGAACCTACGGACACTCTCTCTGCCTGTGACCTGCTAACCACTCAGTTAAGAGATGTGAGTGAACCTACGGACACTTCTGCGTGTGACCTGCTAACCACTCAGTTAAGAGATGTGAATGAACCTATGGACACTTCTGTCTGCCTGTGACCTGCTAACCACTCAGTTAAGGCATCCGGGGTCTGGGTTCCAAGGATCTGAGTCTGAGTCCCCAGAACTCATGTGTCCTAGTTTGCTTTCTTTTTTTTTTTTAAAGATTTATTAATTATATATTCAGTGTTCTGCCTGCATGTACACCATGTCTCATTACAGATGGTTGTGAGCCATCATGTGGTTGCTGGGAATTGAACTCAGGACCTTTGGAAGAACAGGCAGTGCTCTTAACTGTTGAGCCATCTCTCCAGCCCCTAGTTTGTTTTCTTTTGCTTTGATGAACACCATGACTGAAAACAACTTGGGAAGAAAAGGATTTATTTAAACTGACAGCTTACAGTCCACCATGAAGGAAACTAAGAGCAGGATCCTGGAGGCAGGAGATGAGGCAGAGGCTACTGGCTTGTTCAGTTTGCTTTCTTCTAAACCACCCCCCCCCCGCACAAACCTACCAGCATATCATGTAAAAATGGGTGTGGTGGCATGTGTTAGTAATCGCAGTGTTCCTACAGTGAGATAGGAAATTTTTGGGCCAGCTAGCAAGGTGTGTGCAGCAGTTGAACAGCAAAGACACCCTGTCTCAAACAAGTCACAGACCCATAGCTAAGGCTGTCCTTTGACCTCCATATACACACTATGGCACACACGCACCCCGCCCCCCCCCCACACACAGAGTTTTTTGTTTGAATAAAACATTATGCACTTTAGAATGTAACTGTCTGGGGGTGGGGCAGAGCTCAGTGGTACAGGACTTGCTTTGGACATGTGAGACCCCAGACTTCATTCCTAGTACCTCCTTACCACACTTTTATCACAGGAAATGGGCTCCTTCCTGGTGGTAACTGTGCTTTACTTCTAAGAGTATTTCCTTTGGGAGGGCTGAAAGAGAGACCATGCCAGCTTTGCCTGATTCTCTCCCGAAGCACTGCCTACTTCAAGGATTCCCTTAGGACTGACTCTCTCCTTGGAATACGCCTTTCAGAAAATAAACACAAATAGACATCACTTACATGTAGTTTGAGGACAAGGTAACGACACTAGAAATTTTAATACTTTTTTCATGTCTATGTGTGTGCCTAAGTGTATGAATGTACACCAGGCATGCAGGAGCTGTGGAGGCCAGAAGAGGACATCAGATCCCTGTAACTGGAGTTACAGGTGGTTGTGAGCCACGATGATACTGGATAGATGAACTGACTCTATCCTCTGCAAGAGCAGCAAGTGCTCTTAACTGTGGAGCCATTTTTCTAGTCCTGTTTGTTTAGAGACAAAGGCTCACATATCCCAGGACAGCTTCCAACTCTAAGTAGCTCGAGGATAACCTTGAGCTTCCCCTCCTCCCTGTGCTACACCATGCTGGTTTAGGGAGTGCTGGGATGGAACCCAGGACTCTGAGCATGCTAGGCCAGTATCTGCCAACCAAGCCAAATGCCCAACTGACCCAAGATTTCTCAGTGTGTTTGTTCTTGTTTGTTGCTTTTTTTTTTTCTTTTTGAGACAGGGTTTCTCTATGGAGCCCTGGCTGTCCTGGAACTAGCTCTGTAGACCAGGCCGGACTCAAGCTCTGAGGTTCATTTGCTTCTGCCTTCTGAGTGCTAGGTTTAAAGGCATGTGCCACCATTGCCTTGTGTTTCTCAGTGTTTTAAATGACCTTCTAGAGCTGTGTCTAATTTTCAGCTATTTTGTCATTTGCTTACAAGTATGGCTATTCAAGAGACTTAAGGACTTACTAATGAAGGTCCCACATTCTCAGAGGGCTGGTTCCTTCTAGACCCAGCCTGAAAGAACTATTTGTTTTCTTTACCCGAAACCCCATCAAAGGAGGCTGCCATCTCATCACCAGCTCAAGTGCTCAGAACCATGGAGAGCTACAGAAACAAAGATAAGACCTGCCTTAGATGTTCCAACCCAGTCAACAGGCCCACTGTGTCCAGAATTAGGTTGGGTCTTTCCAATCCGTCCCAGCCCTCAGTGAATGTGTATTTCAGGGTGAAGAAATGGCTCAGAGGTTTAGAGCACTGGCTGTTCTTACAGAGGACTAGGATTGATTCCTAGCACCCAGATGGTAGTTCACAACCATCCATAACTCCAGTTCCAGGGGATTCAACACCCTCTTCTGACTTCTGTAGACAACAGGCACACATACAGTGCACACACATAACATGCAGGTAAAACATTCATGCACATTTAAAAAAAAGAATTCATGTTTCTTTGGAAAAGCAGAGACACTTTGGGCATGTTTTTTAATGTAAGTATGAGGACAACAGTTTGAACAGTGATACAAAAGTACTTTCCAAGAACGCTTCTGAGAGATGTCATCCAAACCACATTTCAAGAGAAAGCTGAAGGAGATGAGGGCCTTTACACAAGGGTATACACTATCTTCAGGTAGCAAGAGAGTAGGGCAATGAGGCCTGAGGCTCAGATGTTTGTTGAGGAGCTATTCTACCGAGGCCCTGGGAAATCTCAGAAAGGTTTGAACAGGCAATGAGGCTGTATATTAATGTCAGAAAAATTAAGGAATTCTTTGGGAAAGGAGTACATACAGATGGAGCCAGATTTTGAGCCTTTATGAACTCAACAGGAACAGGTATGAATATTTGAGAAATAGCTCAGAGGTAAGCTTAACAATTTGGTATCACTCAAGGGGAACTGGGGAAGGAGTCAAAGATGGTGTCCCCACCGCCTCCAAGAGATTGGCCTATAGCCATTCTTATGGGGTATATTCTTGATTTGATTGATGTGAGAGGGCCCAGGTCACTGTGGGCAGTGGCACCCCTGGGCAGGTGGTCCTGGCTGGTATAAGTAGAGAAAGCGCTAGAAAACAAGTCAGTAAAACAGCATTCATCCATGGCTTCTGCTTCAGTTCTTGAGTTCCTGCTCTGACTTGACGATGAACTGTAAAGTTTCAGTGTAAGCTAAAGAGGCCCTTTCCTCCTTAAGCTGCGTTTGGTCACAGTGTTTATCACACAACAGAAAACCCAACTAAGACAGATGAGTTACAGAATTTGGTTGTGGGCAATTAGGGGTAAACAGGAAGAGAAACTGCTGAGATGAATGAAGCAGGTGAAGATGGTGAGGTTGAGCTGAGGAGGCAGGCTCAGTGCAGGTGCCAATAGGACACAGAGCCCCGGAGCTCATCCCGACCGGAGAGGTTGAGAAGAGCCAGCATGCAATGGTCAGCACACAGGTGACTGCTAATGCTGGGGCAGGGGAAATGGCTCAGGAGAGCAGCAAGGCCTGAGAGGAAAGGACCGTCTGCTGGTCAGCTCACAAGGGGAATGGAGACAGCTGGTATTTGTGGAGATGAACTCTGAAGCTTTCCATTTGATTTTACTTTTAGAAAGGGTATGGCTATGTAGCCCAGACAAGCCACTATGTCCAGCCTTAAGTTCTCTCGTGTAGAAAGCCATGGACTTTGTTAGGGAAATGGGTCTAAGCAAATTTGTTAAGAACTTGCAGGAAAAAGCTGACATGATGATGCAGGTCTGTGATCCAAGTATGTAGGAGATGGAAAGAAAGGTCAGAGTTCAACATTATCCTCCATGACAAAATGAGTTTGAGCCTAGCTGGGGCTAAGTGAGACTGCTTAAATAAACAAACAAACAAACAAAAAAAAAACTTTTTTGGGGGGTGGGGCCATGTATGCTAGTCAAGCACTCTACCAATTAATCTATTTTACATCCTTAGCTCACCAAACAGCTTTTACTTAGCATTAAACATTCAGCCAGTACTGGAGCCATTGATAAGCTATGGTAAAAGCCTATATGAGTGTTTTCTCGAACTGATTCCAGAATTCCACACGTAGAGATAGGCAAGGTGGTTCAAGGGTTCAAGTTTATCAGGTACATGCACCAGAAGAAGAGGGTGGTAAATTCAGAGTCTAGGAAAGAAAGATGGATTAGAAGACTGAAGGCCTGTGGGGTAAGCATGGTGGCTCACACCTGTAAAGTCAGCATCCAGAAGGCGGAGGAAAGAAAGTTTCGAGTCTGCCCACACAGTGAAAGAGTCCAAGCTAGGCCATGAAGACAATCACATTACTGAAGGTCTTGGGTAGAAATAAAGGGACAGTGTATTTACGATTCTGGATGTGAAACTGTTCTTAACAATGATAAGGACCAAGATACAGGAGTTGACAAGAGGTGATAATGAAGGCCACTGGATTTTGCCAAGATGGTGGGGCTGGAGAGATGGCTCAGTAGTTTAGAATTCTTGGGGATCTTGCAGAGAAATTTTGGCGCTCAACACCCACACTGGGTAGTTCAAACTGCCCAATTTACTCAGGAGATCTTGTCTTTTTATACTTTCTACTTCTCATGTAGATTAGATCTATGTAAGTCTCTCTTAGTGTCCGTATTGTTGTCTAAATTGTGGTTTGTAGGCTGGTTTTCTTTGCCTTATATTTAAAAAACTCCAACTCCAGGGGATCTGACACCCTCTTCTGGATTCTGCAGGCACCTGCATGCATGTGTGCTTACTGAAACACAGCATACACAAGAGATGTTGAGGTGACTAAAGCTAGCCCAAGGTTGGAAAAGCTTAGGCGAGAGGCGAAGACTGAGACAGTGTACAGGTGATATAGGTGGCATGGAGTGGGGCTGCTTTTGGTATGGTTAGGTTAGAAAATCACTAGGAAAAGACTCTGGCACTGTACAATAGAATTCTTAGCATAGTGAAGATGCCACTGATGAAAAACAGTGCAGGAACACCCCTAATCCTTTCCTCGGGTAGTAACAGGGTGCCATGATTATGTTTTCAAGATGGTAGCTCATTCTTACCCAAGTTAGCTCCTAACATTAAGCAATCTTTTCAAAAGTTGGGACTATACAATAAAGTCCCTGCTCCCCTTCCATACCCTTTAAAGCCCAAGTGTTTTGGTTTTTTTTTGTTTTTTGTTTTTGCTGTGGGTTCAACCAGGTATAATAGGGCACACCTTTTTTTTAAATTTTATTTTTTCCATGATATTTATTGAGCTCTACATTTTTCTCTGCTCCCTTCCCTGCCACTCCCCTCCTACAAGGTCCCTATGCTCCCAATTTACTCAGGAGATCTTGTCTTTTTATACTTTCTACTTCTCATGTAGATTAGATCTATGTAAGTCTCTCTTAGTGTCCGTATTGTTGTCTAAATTGTGGTTTGTAGGCTGGTTTTCTTTGCCTTATATTTAAAAACCACCTATGAGTGAGTACATGTGATAATTGTCTTTCTGTGTCTGGGTTACCTCACTCAAAATAATGCTTTCTAGTTCCATCCATTTTCCTGCAAAATTCAAGCTGTCGTTATTTTTTTCTGCTGTGTAGTACTCCATTGTGTAAATGTACCACATTTTTTTTATCCATTCTTCAATTGAGGGTAATGCCCAAATTTAAACTATATAGGACACAAGGGAAGAAAGACTAATGGCAGCTGCCTACTGCAATGTAGTTCTCTGGGGACATGAGTGACATCTCCTTTGTCTCACCACTCTGGGCATCTGCTTTCCTAAGTGCTAGCTGCTTAACTCCACCATAATGGCCTGTAGTCTTTGGGGGTGGAGCAGTGATAGAACCCAGGGCCGTACACATGCTAGGCACATATGAGAATTTCATTTCTAGCCTAATTTCCATAATTAACCCCCAAGTTCAAGTGTCAACTGGAACAAAAAATGGCTCATAAAAATGAAAACAAGTATGGCTTAATGTGCTGAGAAACTTAGCTGTCTTCCACAGTTTCTGTGCACTTGATGAATGATGTTTTCAGAGAGTAAATTCATCAACTGACTTTTACAACTCATTCACATTGAAGCCCATGTTGAAGGCTACTCAGCAGCAGCACTGGCCTAAGCACTTCATGTTCTTGTCAATGGCCAAGTCACAGCTGGAATGCTCCTTCTTCTCGGAGGCCTCTAGTCCAGGGAGCTAGGACAGAGCCTGTCTTCAGCCTCTCTGCTCTTCCTAACAGAAAGATGAGAGGGCTGAAGAGATATGGTTCCGTGATTAAGAACATGTTCTGCTCTTGCAGGGAAGCCAAGTTCAGTTCCCAATACCTATGTTTATTGGTGGTTGTTTGCACAGAAGACCCAGCCACAGGGGATCTGACACCTCTGGCCTCTGTGGACACCTGTACTTGTGCCCCACACTACCCCATAATAATAATAAAATAAATAAAAGCTAGTAAGTACTGGTGAACTTTCTGTTCCATAGCCAACCTCCTCTTTGGCACAAAGGCTGCCTGTTTATCAAAGCATCTACCCCTCTGGCCTCACACAGGTGCTGGACTCTCTTAACTCCTCATCAAGCACAAAATCCCTGGCAGAGGACCAGGCAACTCCCACTCTACCATACTGACCTGCCACACACACACACTCCTACAACTTCATATTGCAACAGCGATGCGGTGAAATATGGTTACAAACACTACCATGGTCATGCAACTTATCAGAAGATAGACACAGACACATAAGCACACACACAACAGGAATGTAAGGGGCTAGCTGGGAAGAGGAAGGGGTTTAGAGGGAGGAAGCATGGAGAAACTGATAGAGGGTATATGTTTATTGAAATACATTGTGTGTATGTATGAAAATGTCATGTGAAACCCATTATTATGTATTAACTTCTGTTTTTCTTTTCCCAATAGTGGAAAGGTCTATCTGAACAAAGAAAAATAGAAGCTAATTTATGACAAAATTTCAACTTTTATGAGCAACAGTCATAGACTCATTCACAAGTCATTTGACCTAAAAGAAAGAATTTGGGCAACGCTGTACAAAAAGAAATAAAATGAACTACTGAGTAAATGGTGTTGGTTTACAGACACGACATGGGATGTTTCATGTACAGTTAGTTTTTTTTCACCCTGATCTGAACTCCAAACCTAATATATGTATTAATTTCAGAGGTCTAAATATCTCTCTTATAGCCTGGATGTTAGGATCTAAAAAGGATCTCCAGTTCCTACAACTGAAAAAAAACCTTCCACTTTTTCCTGTCTAGCTCTAATAGTCTCAATTCTTAACAAAGCTCCCAATTCCCATTTTAATTAACTACAAAATAACTAGACATCAGAAGTAACCTAAAAGCACAGACCACCAGGTACAGTGGTGTGCCCACTGTAATCCCAGCACTGGGGAGGTTGAGACGAAAGGATGGCTGAGGGCTCAAGACAAGCCTACACTATGAAACAAAACTGCTGCAAACAGCAAAAATACAAAAACAAAAACCCTGGAAATTTCACAAAGCAGCCAAATTACATGGCTGTAAAGAGGATAGCAAGAATATAGGGCCTGAACCAACCCCAAGTTACCAGACGTAAGAATATGGTACAGTCAGACTGTATTGTTTTGGTTTTTTGAGACGAGGTCCAGTAACCCAGGCTAGTCGGTAACTCTCAGTGATTCTCCTGTCTCAGCTTCCTGAGCACTGGAATTACAACCGTGAGTCATAGTGCTTGTCTGTAAACATATTTAACAGTTGGCTTGATTTTATTCAAAGGAAGCTGAAGGCTGGGCATATGCCTTTAGAATCGCAAGTGAATCACTCAGAGTTTTAGGTCAGCCTGGTCTATATAGCATGTTCTAGGACAGCCAGAGATAAAGATCCTGCTTAAAAAAAAGAGTAAAGAAAGCAGGCAGGCATTCAGGCTGGAGTTGTAGCTGTGTGATAAAATGCTTGCCTACTATACATGACTCACACAAGTAGTTTCTCGCTAAACACATCTCGGATAAGAGGTATCAGGTTCCCTTTAACTGACATTTCTTTCTGCCTACTCTTGCCCTCCAGCTTTCCCATACACATGCCTTAAATGCATTTAAGGTAAGTTTCAGACAGATGGGAAATAACAGCAATTTCAGAGATATCAAAAGGAGTTCTCAGCTAACAGGCCACAACTCTGTTCTGCTGCTGTCCTGGCCAAGTGGCCAAAGAAAACACTCTTCACAGGCTGTCACATTTCTCAACTGTTAACAAGCTCTGATTTCTAGGACACTAGGAAGTTCTGTACAGCTGTCACAACCCTTCAGTCTTATTCCTTCTATGCTTGTTCTGGTCTACCTCCCCAGCAAATGGAGATCTGGAGCAAGCGGGAGCTGTGGAAGGACGACGAAAGGGCCAAGACCATCACACAGAACTCTAGTCTCTGCTTCCACCTCACTTTATGGAAGAATCCAAAAGTGAAATAACCACTCCAGGCACCACAATGTAGACAGGTCAGCCAAAGCCCCTGCTTGTACAGGCAGGAGGAAAACAGCATGCAATTGCTGGTGGAAGAGATACCTTTTTAAATGCATGTCAATAACCATTTGTCTTCATGTCAAGATAAAGGACTCCAAGGTCGGACGTGGTGGCACAAATGTGTAACTTCAAACTTGGGAATCAGGCAGAAAGCTGCAAGATTTCTGGACAGACTGGGGAGCTATTCAGTTCGGAAAAGAACTTCAGGGATACCTGTAGCAAAGATTGGCCTTAAGCTTCTGTCCAATGTCCCTTCCCCGATTATAAGAATGCACAAGTAAATCTTGTTCCGACTTTATGTTCAAAATTATAAGATGTGGGCGATGGTGGCACACACCTTTAAGCCCAGTAATCGGGAGGCAGAGGCAGATGCTTGTGACTTCTGGGCCAGCTTGGCCTACAGAGTGAGCTCTAGGACAACCAGAGCTACAGAGAAAAACCCTGTGTCGAAAGGAACAAAATAACAAACAAAAGTATAAGATGTGTAACTGTTAAAACAAGTTTATCAAAGATGTATGTAATATGTACTCTCTGGTCTCAACATTCCAGTAGGTAAGAGTAAACCAGAATGTCCAACAGATGAAGTAGGTCGTTAAACGTAGAAACAAGTGTACAATGACACACTTTCCCAAATTTTCGATGATTCTCTTGAAAAAGCAAGCCATCCTGTGTTGCTGTTCGTTGCCTGAAAGGATGCGCAGAAACACTTAGGTACAATGTATCTTAAGCAATTCTACTTGATCTGCACCAGGAAAATGCAACCTGTAAAAGTTATAAAGGGGATCACACAAAAGAAAGCGGCGCAATTTTCAAGGAGGCAAATGCAAAGACTTGTGGGCAAAAGGAGTATTTATGAGAGCGAGGAATAGGCAAAGCCTATGTCAAGATATCCCAACATACCAGGAGAATTTTAGAACACTACAATAGTGGAGTCCACTACTGGTGCAGCCGAGACGCTCAGTTCCAACAGGCACCCAAACGGCTCGGTCTCTGGTTTCCGCGGGTCATAAAAGAATAACGGACACACTTCCAACGGTGAACCCTAGGCTGCGCGCGCCGCTTCCGCCCGCCGCGGTCGCCCCAGTGCGCGCCGCCCACCGGCACGCGAGCCGCAGAGTTCCGGGCCGGCACCCGCGGCGGGATTTGCCCTCGGTCCTTCACTCCCGAGGCCACCACTCGCCAACCCAAGAGTCAAGGACAAACGCAAAACAACAACAAAAAACACAAGCACAGGCAGTTCTCGTCAGAGCAGACTTTATTGCGGCGACGCGGCCGCTGTTCGCACGCTCCGCCGGCAACAGAGCAGCCCAAGGCGCGCCCCCCCCCCCGTCAGCCCAGCTCTAGTTACCGTGCGCCGGGGTCACGCGGACCGTTCGCCGGCTCCTGAGGCGGAAGGCGCAGCGTCGACGCCCCACTCCCGAAGGTGGCCCCGGCCCCAAGCGGCAGTTTTGTCACTGTTGCACCGCGGAAGGCGGGGTCCGCGCGACGCGGAGCGCCGTAAGGCGACGGCGGCGCGGAGCTGACGTCACGCGCCGGGGGCCAGCCAGCGCGCGTGAAGGCCACCACGCCCCCTACCCCAGCGGGCCCAATCGGGAGGAGCCCGGGTGAGTAGGCGGGGCCTCGAGGACTGGTGGGTCAGCGCGATTGGCAGAGAGGGAGGAGCCAGGGCTAGCAACAGCGAGTGGGGTCGAGGCGGGGCGGGCCGCGGTCCTCGCGGAAGTCTCGCGAGGCCGAGCCGGAGCAGAGTGTGGCGGCGGCGGCGAGATCTGGGCTCGGGTTGAGGAGTTGGTATTTGTGTGGAAGGAGGCGGAGGCGCAGGAGGAAGGGGGCAGCGTAACGCCGGCCCGGAGGGCGGGAGGAGGCGCGGCCAGGGCGGGCAGCTGAGGCGAGGCAAGCCAGGCGGGGAGCAGGACCAGCAGCGGCCGAGCGAGCGCGGGGCGCACCGAGCTAGGGAGGCGGGGAAGCCCCGCGGCCGCCGCGCCCGCCCCTTCCCCCGCCGCCCGCCCCCTCTCCCCCCCCCGCCCGCTCGCCGCCTTCCTCCCTCTGCCTTCCTTCCCCACGGCCGGCCGCCTCCTCGCCCGCCCTCCCCGCAGCCCAGGAGCCGAGGCCGCCGCGGCCGTGGCGGCGGAGCCCTCAGCCATGGCCTCGGGCGACACCCTCTACATTGCCACGGACGGCTCGGAGATGCCGGCCGAGATCGTGGAGCTGCACGAGATCGAGGTGGAGACCATCCCCGTGGAGACCATCGAGACCACGGTGGTGGGCGAGGAGGAGGAGGACGACGAAGACGACGAGGACGGCGGCGGCGGCGACCACGGCGGCGGGGGCGGCCACGGGCACGCCGGCCACCACCACCACCACCACCACCACCACCCGCCGATGATCGCGCTGCAGCCGCTGGTCACCGACGACCCGAGCCAGGTGCACCACCACCAGGAGGTGATCCTGGTGCAGACGCGCGAGGAGGTGGTGGGAGGCGACGACTCGGACGGGCTGCGCGCCGAGGACGGGTTCGAGGACCAGATCCTCATCCCGGTGCCCGCGCCGGCCGGCGGCGACGACGACTACATCGAGCAGACGCTGGTCACCGTGGCGGCGGCCGGCAAGAGCGGCGGCGGGTCCTCGTCGGGCGGCGGCCGCGTCAAGAAGGGCGGCGGCAAGAAGAGCGGCAAGAAGAGTTACCTGGGCAGCGGGGCTGGCGCGGCGGGCGGCGGCGGCGCCGACCCGGGCAATAAGAAGTGGGAGCAGAAGCAGGTGCAGATCAAAACCCTGGAGGGCGAGTTCTCCGTCACCATGTGGTCCTCAGGTGAGTGCCAGCGGCGCGCCGCTGCTCGGGATGTTTTTGTTTTGAAGGGAAGCCATGTTTTATGTGTGTGATGGGCGCCGCCATCTTCTCCGCCCGGGCAAGTATGGCGGCCCCAAAAGATGGCGGGGGCGGCGGGCCGCGAAGATGGCGGCGCGGGGGAGGGGCGGCGCCCGGCTAGGCCGCAATGGCGTAGTTTGAGCGAGCGGAAGCGGGCTGTGGCGGCGGGCGCGGAGGGAGGGGCCGGCGCTCCTCCACGCCCGTGCCAACGGACGTGCGGCGGGCCGGTTGAGGGCGCCGCCCCGCGCCGGGCCACCCGCCGGGCGTTGACAGGGCCGCGGCGCGGGCCGGACGCCCGTCGTTCCCCCCGCCGTCCCCTTGGGGGTGGCGCGGCCCTGCCCCGCCCCGCTTCCTCGGACGCGTAGCGTCTCCTCGAAGCCCTTCGCCGAGCGGGCTGCGCAGAGCCGGCCGCTGCTGCCCCACGGTCACGCTGGCCGGGGCCGTCGCCGCTGCGGGGCGGGACTTGGGTGGCACGTAGGGCTCGCGTGTGCGGGTTCGGCGGCGGTTGGAGCCTGTCACCCGCGCTGCCAGCGCGCTCCCTCGCCTGCTCGACCCGGAACGGGAGTTCGGGAAGGAAGGGCCGAGCATTCCCTGGCCTTTGGGTCTTGACGCGTTGTGGATTTTGTTTTTTAAGTGCTGGGCCCTATGCGGATAGGCTGGGCTGGTTTGCACAGCTGTGGATATTTGCCACCAAACTAATAAAAGTCGCCGTTTCCCACATCTGTAGCCTGTTTACTTTATAAACAGCGGTCTTTGTTTTCCTCATGAAAAGAATTGTAAAAAGTGGTTAATTTGTTCTACTATATTAAACGGCTTTTAGCGAAAGTCAGGAAGACCGTGTACCTGAAAGAGTAAAGTCCTTTCAGTTTAGACCTTCGGAAGAGCTGTTGACTGTTCGGTTTTTCCAATACTACGTCAACATGCTAGCCAGCTTCATTGTTGGGGTACTACCTAGACAGGATAATCACATTGTAGCTAGTTCACGTAGCGCTTGTGATGATAAAATTTGAGTTTGAGAGCCCTTTACGTTTTACTAAGTTCTCATATTTGGGCAGAGTCTCAAATTGATGTGATTTATTTATTAAACTTAAAATTCAGAGGAATTTGTGAAATAGGTGAAGGTCCGTAACGGAAAAGCTGGCCTAGTAGTGTATAAAGATGACAGGAAGCTTAATGGGTCTGTGGTTCAGAGAGGAGGAGGGAGAGAGAGCTCTACGGAAATCTAGTAGGAAATGCTTAGGACGCTGTTCTGCACTGAATGAATCTCTGGGTAGAATCTGCTGAGCAGTTTGAATTTTTATCAGGAGCTGTATATTTACATAAAACGAAATTAGCCATTACCTAATAGTTAATCAAACGCTGCCTACCACACGTTTTGGTGGGTAACAAATAGTTTGTATACTGATGTATTTAAACTTTAGAAACTTTTTTCCCCTTTTAGTAGAAATGGAATAACCCCCCCCAAAAAAAGCAGGTTTAGAGCTTTAGATGAATTTACCAAATTTGGGGTACCAAGTACATTAACCATACAAAACTTAGGTTATAAAACAGCTTTTACCTGTTTGGCATTTGATCTTACCAAAGTGTTAACTTGCTTTTCCAGACCGGGGGGGGGGGCGGGGGCACACTTGATTTTGTGTGTGTGTGTGATATTGATTGACGAAGTAGTGTGTATTGAGACAGCCAGTTTGGGGAGAAAGTGAGGGACCTGGCTAATGTGGGTTAATTTACAATTAAGTCAGCATTTAGTCATTACTTCCCTTGTGTAACTGACTGTACAAGGGCACATAGAACAGCTTGGGGGTATTTTAATGTCTATTTCTTTAAAACCTTAATTGTCTGGTGTGTTACTGAATAGTCTGTAAAAACGGTGGTTATAAATATTTGATGACAATAGCAAGGGATGGCCTGTTTCCTCAGAATGTCTTGGTGGTAAATGGTACTTCTTCCTTGCCTTTGTGGCTTGCAGTTATTACCAAAAAGGAGCTAAGTGGTGTGTGGTCAACTATGCATGTCCCAAGTTCATCTTCAGAACTGAATTAAGGCCCTGCAATAAGCGAAGAAGTGGAAGGAGATTAGCTAAATTAAATCTGTCGTGTATGTGATGTTGCTGTAGTAGGAAGGGATCTCGTTTGATTCTAAACATGAGTTGCCATTCCACGTTGTATAGTTTATTGAATTAATGCATTAGATTAACTAAACTAGGTAGCCACAGATTTACATAAGCACCAAGTTTAGTTACGTCTACAGCCCTTGTAAAAAATAGTTGTACATGCGGTTAGTCTTACTATTTTTTGAGACACGGTTTCTCTGTGTTTTCCCGACTGTCCTGGAACTAGCTCTGTAGACCAGGCTGGCCTCGAAAGAGATCCGCCATCCTCTGCCTCTCAAGTGCTGAGATTAAGGGTGGGATCCACCACCCCCAGCAAGAATAGGGATAGACTTAAGACACTAGAAATTTGTTTGTACCTCTTGAGGGTTTTGGTTTAAATACGTGTTAGTAGGAATTTGTGTAAGCCAGATATTTGGGTTTTGTAGGTCTGTTTTTGTGGGATTGTTGCCTCTTTGAACTTCAGAGTGACAGCATTGTTAGTGGAGGTCATGTTTTGAATGAAACAGTAGCAAAGCATTGTGACTATTACTTGTAGAGTTCTGTCCCTTTCCTTCACCTCTCATAGTTCAGTACTTTGTCTATCTCTCAGTATCTCAGTGATGTTGAGTGACAAAACTTATCCTGGGAAGATGCAACACAAGGGGCTGCTCACCCTAGATAGGGAACCCACACAGATCAGTATGCTTATCACCGGAAAGCCCAACTTGGGGAACCAGTGAGTGTTGTTGGAGTATTTATAGGAGCAGAAATGACTCAAAAGATAGCTGTATCACTAAAGCCCACCCCAGCATGGGTGACAGTTCACAGATTGGGAACCTGAACCACACTGCACAGCCTGCAGGTAGCTCAACAGCTTAGGGAGTGTCCTTTCCAGGTGCCTTGGTTGGTCTAAACCCCTTGCAGGCGGATGATCTGGTGTGTCTTTTTGCAGCTCAGCTTCATTTTTGTCTGAGGGGACTCTCAGCTTTTATTGTTTGCTCTGGCCAGGAGGGGCCTAGGGAATCTGCTTAGTTTCAGGGACTTCCTGAATCTTTTTAGAGTTGTTTGCCATCCTGTTTTAAGGAGCTTTTTGGAGGATGGAATGTTTCAGTCTCTAAGAAATTGTTACACAACAAATGATTGTCACTTTTTGGTGCTTTTTATTGTTGTTTGTTTGTTTGCTTTTGAGACTTGATATGGCCCTGGTTGTCCTGGAACTCAATATGTAGACCAGGCTAGCCTCAGACTCACAGAAATTCACCAGCCCCTGCCTCCCCAGTGCTAGCATTAAAGAGATGTACCACCACGATCTGCCACTTGTTTTGTTTTGAGACGAGGGTCTAACATTGTGGCCAAAATTGGGGTGATAATTATAAATCACCACAGTGACTTCATCACAGACCTGTGAGCAGTCACTCCCCTCTACTCCTCTTCCCAGTAGTCTTCCTGTCTCTGAATTTGCCTATCCCAGATACTTTATACTGATAGACTCAGACAATATTTGCGTTTTTGTGTCTGGATTAGCATGTGTTTGTCCATTCTAGTGGCAGGATGATATCCCATGATATAGATGATTTTGGACATAAAATTAAAGCTTCCTAAATATTTTCAATACTTAGTTTGGCTGTGTTTTGAAATATTTGTAGTTTTCAGATTGGTGTTTAGTTGGGTTTTTTTTTCCTTTATTATTAGCAGAGCTGTTTTTGTTGTTTGTTTTTGGAAATAGTTGTCAGATTCATACAGGAGTGACTTATTTTTATATAACTAATAATAAAGGAAATCACTTAGCAGAAGCATCCAACTTTGAGAGAAATCTACATGATTGTCTTCTGTTAAACCAAGTATGGAAGGACTTTGTGCTCAATTGAGTGAAAGCATGTGACCCTAGAAAACAACCAATACTAAGTTGAAATAAAACCAAATGTGTGCTACACTTTTTTGTTCTATACATTCAGAAAAACTCGGGGCTTCTCAGTAATGGCCATTTGCCATTCCTCTGTGGTAATGTTATCATGTTACCGTGTTATAAAGAGACCATAATCATGAATTTCCACAGAACAAAGTCCCCCAAACTCCAAAGCAATCCTGTCAACTACATGCCCTACATAAGGCAATATCAGTCTAAGACCCAGTTCTGATCTGGTGACTGGGGGAGTCCCAGCCTGCTTAAAAAAAAAAAAAAAAAAAAAGCCTGTGACCTTTGACTCTTCACTGCAGGTTATTAACCTTTCCTTTAGCTGCCCCAGATAACTGTTCTCTCTTCTGCCAACAGGAGCAGAAAAGTCCCTTTCAGGAACAGTCCCAGCTCTTGTCCTATCTATTGCCACTAGCGTTTTAAGCTTTTGAAAGAATAAATATTAAAAACAGGCTGGGGTTGTAGATGGTCAGTGGTTAAGAGCCCTGGTTGCTTTTCAGAAGGACCAGGTTTGATTCCCAGCACCACATGGTGACTCAACAACTGTCTGTAGCTCCATTTTGGTGCTCATAACGTACATGCATGTAAAACATCCATACACAGACCTACGTTGGACATAAGGGTGTTGCATACAAGGCATTTCTGCTTGTTTTGAAGCGTGCTGAGACAGTTCAGTCTCTGAAAACTGAGAAACTTGGGACTCATAATGGATTATTAGCAGAATAGTAATTACAGAATGAATTTCCTAAGACCTATAATCTTTTTTGAACTCATCCTCTGACTCAGGTGTTCTTCCTCCTGCTTTGATATAGCGTAAGAATAATCAAATAGGAAGAATAAACAAAATGGAAACTTTTTATAGGTTTAAAGCTCAAAATATTTACTTCGAATTTGTGTTACATAGTTTTATCAGAAAAGTCGTACAACTTTTTTTCTGTGTATGTGTGCATTGTGCTGTGTAGGAGGCCTTCCAGAAACCAGAGTAGGATGTTAGGTGTCCTGCTCAGTGCAGTCCATTGTATGTCCTTGAGATGGGTCTCACACTGAACCTGGAGCTAGGCTGGGCCAGCGTTTCTCCTTTTCCACTACTCCACTCCCCCCACAGCTTTGGGTCTAACATGAGTGCTGAACTCTGAACTTAGGTCTATCAGTCTTACTTACTGAATCATCTTCTTGTGAGCAGTACGGGAGGCAGCTCCGGCTGGCCTCATGCTCAAGGCAGTCTTCCTGTCTCAACTCTCCTGGTGCTGTGCTTGCTTGTTCTCTATACACATCTGTTCAGAACCATGGATTTGCTGATTGAATATCTGAAACTTTTGGATATTGAAAGCATTAATTTTATTAGTTGGACTTGTAAGAAATGGTAGGGAGATCCTAGGTGCTACTTGACTGGTGTATTGGTGTGTATTTATGCCTGGTCTCTGAACATGAGGTGGGCTATTTCCTCATTTGAAGTAACTTGTTAGTGAGGCCCATTGTGGCTTTTTGTGGTGTGAGGCTCTAGGCAGAGCCTTGCACACACTAGGCAAGCACTCTCCCACTGAGCTATAGCTCAATCCTATGATTAATTTTCAGTAACAGCCCAGTGGTTTCAGGGAACCTTACTAGTAACCACATCATACTTGCCCTCTAGGAAGCACTGACCAAGACATTTGACCTTGTCTTTTTTCTTCTTCTTCTTTTTTGGAAACAGGATCCTTCAGTGTAGCCCAACTTGCCTTAAAGTTCATGGCAATCTTTCTGATTCAGTCTCCTGAGTGCTGGAATTGTAGTTGTGCACTAACACACACACAGCTTAATTTTTTAAGATTATTTTGTTCCTTTACCAAGGATTAAATGCAAGGCTTCGTGCGTGTTAAATGTACACAGTTACCACTTAGTCACACCCTACCTGGTCTCCAGTTTTTCAATCTTCAATGCAAAGAAGTTGTACTTCTTTACAAATGACCAAGTGTTTAATAGGAAGCCATATATACTTAGTGTCTTCTGTTTCAGTGCTGGGGAAGAACCCAAGTCCCACACAGTAGGCAAGAGCTCTACTGAGCCACACCCCTGCCTCAACAGTAAGATGACCATCCTGTTACTTCAACTTTCTGGTTTTTTTTTTGTTGTTGTTGTTTGTTTTTTGAGGCAGGGTTTCTCTGTAGCCTTGACTGTCCTGGAACTCCCTCTGTAGACCAATCTGGTCTCAAACTGCCTCT
Organism: Ondatra zibethicus; assembly: GCA_004026605.1. Taxonomy (NCBI): domain Eukaryota; kingdom Metazoa; phylum Chordata; class Mammalia; order Rodentia; family Cricetidae; genus Ondatra; species Ondatra zibethicus. The sequence continues at coordinate 201,879 of PVIU01000331.1, read as the reverse complement.
GCTTCCACTGCCTGGCATTGCACAGTGGTTTCTAAAGTAGTTAAAGGTAATTCTTGTGCTAATTGTTCCTGAATAGTGAACACGGTTGTGTGGGTTTGGATGGTGTCAGTGCTGAGAAGATGGCTCCTTGATGAAAGTGAAACTGGAATGGCCAGAGATGGGAGGCATGGGGGCTCAATCCAGACAGAAAGTACATGAGTAAGTAAATGTGTAAACTAGGAAAATAGAAGCAGAATCATTGGGGTCAGCTCTTTAATGAGCTTCTTTTCTGGCAATCAAGATGAAAAAGGAAATTTACACTCTCCTTACTTGATACCAGATGAAAAAATTAAAAAGGCAGGCCTTTGGGTGTAACTAGAGCACTTTATAGGTTCAAGGCAGGAGGAGGATTACATGTATGTATACATGCCACACAGTGCATATGGAGTTCAGAAGACAATGTTCAGAAGTTCGTTCTCTTTCTGTCATTTGGGTTCCAAGGATACAACTTAGATCACTGTACTTGGAAATAAATGCCTTTAATACTGAGTCATCTTCCTGCCCTCCCCCCCAAAAAAAACCTGTGTTTAAAAAGGAAGAAAAAATAGCTCTTTTGAGAAACCCACACTCATATGCTTGCATGTTATCTTTTTCTTGCTTTCCTTCCTAAATTTCATATTTAAATCTATGGTAAACTTAACAAACCCCAATTTTGTTTCAAAAAAGAAAGAAAATATGACTACTAGAGACGATAGTACACAAAATGATAAAAAGAAAAGTATCTTTTCCATCAACTTGGTGTCATGTTTCACAGTGATTTTTTTTTTTGATCTGTCAAAGGTGTCTAAAAAGTATAAAACTTGAAATATTACCCAGTTGGAATTTCCTGTTTTCTACTTTTGATTTTCCAAGATGGGGTTTCTCCATATGGCCCTAGCTGTTCTGGAACTCACTCTGCAGACCGGGTAGGCCTCAAATGCAGAGATCCTCCTGTCTCGGCCTCCTTAGCTCTGGGAACAAAGGTGCCCTGCTCTTCCATTTTTGTTGTTGTGCTGGGATTAAAGGTGTGTGCACCACCACCTCCTGGCTGCTCTTCCATTTTATGGATATACTTGCTATGGTTGTTGAGTTTAGTGCTCTTTAGAACCATTAAGCCTTGTAGAGAATAACTCATTTCATCAGGTTATTCAAGTTCTGGCTTCAGAGGTATGAAATGAAGGAAAGATTTTGATTTGGTGAAATATAATAATTTGAAGTGTGAGTTGCATATAAGTGAGTTTATCTTTGAAACCATACTTGAAGGGTGTGTGTGTGTGTGTGTGTTGGGATGGAACTAAGGGTTCCATACGTTACATCTTCATCTTAAAGTCTTTATGTGAATGTGTTGTGCTGTGCTGAAAAATACTGTCAAATATACCTCTTAACTCCTGAAATTTGAGTTGTGTTGCTTTATTTATACTTCTGATAAACTAAGGTTCTTGCGGTAGGGAGAGATTTTTGGATTATCTTGGTGGGCCCTAAATATAAACACACCCGTATCCTTGTAATCACCTGAATGAGTCAGAGGGAGCAGGTGTATCGGCCAAGGAAGGGGTGATTAGGGCAAGAAGTTGTGAATTGTGATTGTGCAGGGGTCATGAGCCAAGGACTGTGGCAGCCACCAACCCCACCCTTTAGTGACCGTAGCTCCTACTGGTTCTGACTCCTGATGTCTAATTATAAGCCACCATTAGAGGGGGACAGGTACTGTGTATGCACACTGCCTGTAGGTATCTGGCAAATCTCTTAGATAGTGCAAAGTGTGGTCATCCCTAATGGCCTGAGGCCTACTCTTCTTCGTAAACAGAGGAGGCAGGGAGGAGAAAAATTTGTGCTGGGCATAGCAGCACACGCCTTTAATCCCAGTGCTTGGAAGGTAGAGGCAGGTGGAACTTAGTGAGTTCAAGGTCAGCCTTGCTTGGCATTTGCAACAGGGCACTCTTGCCACTGCACTCCTTTTTAGTCCATGTTTTATGTTCTCAGACTTTTCCTAATAGGCCTTAGCTTATCTTGTCAAATCTTGGTTCCATGTTGTTCAAAGGCAGACCCTGTCTAAAAAACAAAAGCAAAACAAAAAAAATTGTTTGTATAATCAACTCCATTACATTTCAGATAAAAAGTTAGCATTTTAACATACCACCAATCTTGTAAAGTAGGTTGTATTCTTGTTACTTAGTGGGTGAGGAAACAAAAACAAAGCTACGAGTAGTGGCTGGAGATGTAAGAACCAAAAAAGCCTTGGAGGAAAGAGGTTTCATTCTAGGTGTTGGAGGAGAACAACCACGAGAGAAGACAGGCAAGGAAAGGTGTGTTTATTAAATGTGTTTTATTAGGCACCAAAAGCAAGCTGTGAGAAAACCTGTTTGGTTTATACACATTGGGTAGACTTCTTTTGACTGCTAGACCTGGAGTGTTCCCAGCCCTTTCTTGTAACTTCCTTGATTAGGTCTTAGTGACTAGAGGTTGTTTTCAGTCCCTACTTTACTTATCATCAAACTGGAAGTGATCATTGCTAAGGGAACTGAACTACTAGGAAATGGACCAAGAGGGACTGACTAGTCTGTATACCTTCCTGACTTTCAGGTCATACTATGTGCAGAAAGAGAACGTTGAATGTAAATGAGTAGCTCAGCCTCTGCCCACTTAACAGACATTGCTGGCTAGACTTTGTTTCTTCAAGACTGCATCCTGGGCTGCTTAGCTCTGCTCTAGCAGTTCTGGGTCATCTGCATTTGGCCATAATGTTTTAGCTTGGTTTTCAACAGGGCATTCTTGTCACTGCACTCCTTTCAGTCACTTTCTTATGTTCTCAGCCTTTGTCCCAAATAGGCCTCGGTTTACCTTGTCAAATCAGGTTCCATGGTAACCTTGCCTTCAAAGGCAACTCTCTCTTACAGGTGTGTCCAACCTGAAGTCCATGGGCCATATAGTATATCTATGAACATGACCTAACACATTTGTAGATGACAGTGGCCAAAAATTGGACATGTCCTCTTGGTCTGGTGCATTAGTAATTTTAGACTAGCATTAGATCATTTGCTTCCTGAACATAGTTTGCCTTGACTTGTGTATAGTATCACCTGTTGTGGTTCGGAGAAATCAATAGTGTATTTGACATTCAAAGTGGATCAGCTCACATTCTCCTGTACAGAATAATTTTCAGTATTATAAGATTAAAAGGAAGTAATAATAGCCAGTGCAGAAGGTTGTATATGTTATGTGCATACCCGTAACCAACACTAACACTCACTGTAAGGAGATGGGGTGTAGGAAAATGAGAACAGGCCAGCCTGGACCACATAAGATGCTAACAAACATCAAAAACAAAATGGGGCTGGAGAGATGGCAGTTCAGTGGCTAAGAGTACTTACTGCTCTTGCAGAGGGCCCAAGTTAGCTGACACTGCAGAAGTGTGGCATATGGGGATGACTAAATTGATGGTGCAGCCCTGCCATACGCTTCCACTTGTTGTGTCTCACCCCCTTCTTAAGTGTTTGATCTCCTTTGCAAGATCTGTTTTTTTCCATTATTAGAATTAAGAGGTGGCTCTGGGACCCTTCTATTTTCAGTGGGTGTGTTCAATGTGTGTATGACCATAAATGAAGTCTGTATGCCAATAAATGGCACCATTCTTCAACTAGATTCCTTTTTATTCCCTGTACTTGCTTTCTGATAGCCTGCATAGGCATGGCAAAGCAAAGAGAAGCTAGATTTTGTTGTTACTGTTCATCATCTCTTCCACACTTGGCTATCTGAGCAAGTGACACCACCATCTTCCAAGAAGTGTGTATGGTTTGTTACCAAGCTATGGTTTAGTTTTCCAAAAGAAATCTTTACCGTGTTTTAAGGGCCTCCTGGAAATGTATTCATTTGGTACCTAATCCCCTTTTCTCTAAGTAAAATGTCATCTGTAGGTCAAGTTTATGAAGGTCCAGGTAGTAACACTGGGTTTTGTGGGTTTGTGTTCTTTATTGAAGCCAATCAGATCCCCATGTTTTTGCATCAGGAAAGCAGCCATCCATGGCCGGTAAAGAAGTGGAAAGGATTGTATAAACAAACAACTTTGTTTATAAAGTAGGGGTACTTTTTGATTTATGTGTAGGTGTGTGCTTATGTCAGCTGAGTCAGGAAGAGGGCATCTGATCTCCAGGAACTGCAGTTAACAGGTAATTGTGAACTATTGGAAATGGGAACTCAAGTCCAGGCTCACTGCAAGAGCAGTACACATTCTTAACCCCACTGGGTCATCTCTCCAGCCCCTCAAACATGTTTTCATTTTGAGACAGGGTCTCACTATGTAGATTAGATTGACCTCATTCAGTTTACCTCTTCCATGCTAGGATTAAAGGCGTGTATCATCCCACCTGGTCCTACCTTGATTTTGACAGCCTTGGACTGGGGCTTGGATCCTCAGAGTAGTAGGCTAGACTGGTGTCTAGTGAGCCCTAGGGATCCGCATGTTTTCTGCCTCCAAGAGCTGGGATTCTACATGCTACTTTGCCTGTTTTTTACGTGAGCGCTGGAGGATGAACTCAGGCTTGTGGAACACTTGACTGTCATCCCAACCCCTCTTTTGGGTTTTTGTACTTTTGAGTGTAGCAAGAACTGAGCCTCAAAAAAAGTGTTTTCTCTGGGTTGGAGATGTAGCTCCATAAGAGTGTTTCATCATTTAACTTCCCTGTGTACTCCCTGAGGGTAGAGACTATTGTCTCTGGCAACTTTGTCAGTGACAGGTTATCTTCAAGGCCCTGGCTCATACATGTGGAACTAATACAAGGGTTGGTCTAGGTTGGGAGTTCTCTGTGCTATGGATTTGACACTCATCATATATTCCCAGGCTGGCCTAAAACTTTCTTTGAAGTTGGAGGATGACCTTGAAACCCCCCAATTCTGGTTTATAAGCTTGTGCCCTTAGGCATAAGTTATGTGGTACTGGAGATTGATTGCTTAGGGCTTCATGCTAGGCGAGCACTTTACCAACTGATCTACATCCATAGAACCCTTTGTTTTAATCTTTGTATCAGAAATGTGTATAAACTGACCCAGCACAGTACAACTTCAAGGCCAGCTTGGGATGGCTAGTTAAGATGGGAAGCTGGGGAAAGTAGAAAGAACACTAGCTTCCCTGCCTACCATCATGTTTCTGTACAGTTAGGTTCTGTACAGTGTATCTCGGTGAGAGACTGACCTTGCTAAGGACAGAAAACTAGAAATGAAATGAAACTCTGACTGTGGAGTCTCAGCTCTGTAACTGCTAATCAGTCACACAGCCTAACCTGTTTTAATTGACTCTTCATCCATCTGTAGATGTATATCTTTATCAATACATAGATGTATTAGTGTGTTCATTCTAGTTCCTAAGTAGACACTGGGCTAAATGGTTCAGCACACAGGTCTCAGGGTTAGGCTTGAGTTTATACCCGACAAATAAAAATGTTTCATTTATATTTTGTCCTTTTCTTTAAAAAAAAAAAAAAAAAGGGAGGGGGCAGTGAGACCCGTTGATCTATCGGGTAAACTGCACAAAGCCTGATGACCTGAGTCCAGTCCCCGGGTCAAGAGAACAGTCTCAAAAAAGAGAGAGAGAACAGACTCTGACCTCCACACAAATCTCCCCATGTGTGCCTGTGTTTTGTATGCACAGAACCCTTTTTTTTTTTTAAACAGCCCCAGGTAAGTTGCTTAATTTTACTGTGACTCAGTTTCTTCTCTGCAAAATCAATGAGGATAGTAGGGAATGTGTGTAATGATGTAGTGCATGCATAAACATTGAGTGAAATGTCACTGCTATTTCAGATTTCTAGTGTTAATTTACAATGTTTTCTCGACTGAAGAATGGGGGAAGTAAACTGTGTGAGGTAGTGGCTCACATCTGTAATCCCAGTACTTGAGAAGTGGAGGCAGGAGGTTCAGGCTAGCTTAAATAAGGGGTAGGGATGAGGCTCAGTAGCTGAAAGTACTCACCGAGAAAGCTGGAATGATGACCCCTATTCAGTATGAAAGGAAAGAACCTACCCCTAAAGGTTGACCTGTTTTTTCTTTTTTCTTTTTTTGTTTTGTTTTGTTTTGTTTTTCGAAACAGGGTTTTTCTGTGCAACAGCCCTAGCTGTCCTGGAACTAGCTCTTGTAGACCAGGCTGGCCTCGAACTCAGAGATCCGCCTGCCTCTGCCTCCCGAGTGCTGGAATTAAAGGTGTGAACTACCACCGCCCAGCAAATAGGATGTTCTTTAAACAAAATAAAGCATGTTTTTATAAAAAGATTGTGGAAGGTTAGAAAGGGGATTGGTTTTTATGTCTCCTTTGCTTTTCCTTGCTGGGAGTGATTGAACTTGTAATGATTACTGGACTCTAAGAGTGTTCTTTTTTTCTTTCCTGTACTAGTTTGTGAAATAGGTAAAAAGGCAAAACAGACATGGGAGAAGCCAGTTAGACAAGAAGGGTAAACCTAGAGAGTGTGACAGTACACTAATGGAGAGCTAGCGGTTCCTAGTGGGCTAACTGAGAGCTCCAATGTGAAGGTCTGTGGGACTTGACAGTGAAGGTTTGGGTGACCCAGGAGAAGAATCAGGAGTTCAAAAGTTGGGGAACACAGAATGAGTGATTGAGAAATTGAGGCAGTAGCTATAGTTAAGATTCCATTGAAAGCTATTTTTATATTCAGTATATTTTTCTAGTTAAGATGATCAATCTCATGTGTTTCAGATGAAAAAAAAGATATTGACCATGAAACGGTGGTTGAAGAGCAGATCATTGGCGAGAACTCACCTCCTGATTATTCTGAATATATGACAGGCAAGAAACTCCCTCCTGGAGGGATACCTGGCATTGACCTCTCAGACCCTAAGCAACTGGCAGAATTTGCTAGGTAAGTTACAAGAACTTTACTTTTTATTTTACTGTTATAGGAAGTGTGTGAATCTTGCCAGCTGTATTCTTTGTTTCCAAGTGACAGTGATGGTTTGTATTCTTTCTAGAGGGATACTTCTGAAAACAAAACAGCCACTCTTGGTTTTGATAATAGCTAATGCTGTTAATGTGTGAAGGGCAGCATTCTAGATCTTTGCAGACTATGAGATGAGGCAAATACTCTTTGGTTCCACAACTGGTGTTGCTGTGAAGTTGCGCATGATTTGTTTTGAGGTGGGTGTCACATCACCTCTGTGCTTCTTTGTTGGTCCAAGCATGTTACAGTGTGTCCAGGTTTATCATGGATGCTTTGATCATAGCAGGGATTTCACCAGTTCATAGATATGATGAGTGTAACTCCTGGCGTTATCTTTTTAAGTTGGAACTTATAGCTGCCCAGGCTGAGCAGTCAAGATCTGTACTCACTAATATTGGTTTGTTTGCCTGAAATAGGATGGGTTCCTGCAGAGAAGTCTCTGGTATTTATATTAGCTAGTTTTTAGTGTTGTAGGCAGTTTTTATGAGGACATGGTTGGGGGGAGGGGTTAGGGGACCACGAATATGTAACATCTTAAGTAAAATGGAATTGCTAATAGTCCAGCATCTTCTCTTGCCCAGGGTTGAGCAGAGCCATTTATTGTTTTTCATTTGTTACAGCTTAGTTAGAGCATTTGTTAACAACACTGCTTTCCAGATTTTGTTACCATTTGTATTTCTGGCACAGTTACTAGAATCAAATATTAAGCAACCTTCCCCCCAAAAGCTACAAATAAAGATTGAATTTATAATGTACAAAGTTGGCAATGAAGTATAGTTTGGGAGCATACTGAACCAAATACTATGCCTGAGTTTAATATTGTGCTCCTAAAGTTAACCAGCTCTTGATGCTTAGAATTGAGTGAGGACACAAAAATGGAGTGGGGTTAGAGTGAAGTCAATGGTAAGATCATGACATTATGGAAGTTCTAAAAAGGGAAGTTTGGGGAAATCCTTATGTTTAGAGAGTAAAAGGAAGCAGTGAGAGTAGAAGAGAATCACTTGAAATCAATATGTGCAGCAGTGTAACTGCCAATGAATAGCCTTCTAGAAGACCAGGGCAGGGAGGAATCCAATCTCCGCTACACATTGCAGCACTGCTTCAGTGTCAGGAAAGAGGACTGATGAAAGAATTTGAAGAGAGAAGCTATAGGTTGTGAGCAGTACAACTTAGGCACAGGTGACTCTTGGCATTGTTTTGATCCCTTCCCCCCCACAATATCTCAAAGCACCAAAGATAAAGGACCTAAAGTCCAGGGAGAAGACCACTTACAGAGAATGATGTCATGAATGCCATGGCCATGGTAGGTGATGAGAAGACAGTACTTGGTGTTTTAAGAGGAACACTCCCTGTTAAAAGTCTTTATTTAGCCCAGGGCCTTGTGCGTCCTTGGCAATGCTGCTGAACTGCAGCCGAACCCTCAGCAGTCTTTCTTCTACAGTCAGCTCTTAGGACTTTGGTTCTGTATTAGAATTGGGTGTTATCTTGCTCACTTTGCTAGTATGAAAAAAATAATAATAAAAAAAAGTTTGGCACCAAGGTGGACTAAGGATTGGACTCAGCCCCATTTTAGATTACATCCCTTAAAAATCATGTTAACCGCCAGGCGGTGGTTGCGCACGCCTTTAATCCCAGCACTCGGGAGGCAGAGGCAGGCGAATCTCTTGTGAGTTTGAGACCAGCCTGGTCTACAAGAGCTAGTTCCAGGACAGGCTCCAAAGCCACAGAGAAACCCTGTCTCGAAAAACCAAAAAAAAAAAAATCATGTTAACCTGCATGAACTTATTTGACAGTGGTAGAGAGAAATATCTGAACCTACGTGCCCTGTTATTTTCAGGTCTCCGCATTGTGAGACTGTATTGTCATCATGGAATAAGGTTTTCTGGAGGCCTTTAGCTGGGACTCTGACAATAGAATACCAAGTTTCACTGTTGATGGCCACATCATATGATCTCTGCCAGTTACGACAAAACTTGTTCTTCTGGCCTTCTTCTGGCCCTCTGTGCTGTGATGGGGGAGCTACATTGCCCTTAGCTTATGGCTGCAAGTTCCTGTTTGTCTCTTTTCCATCCTGTGGCAGAGTGGGTATGCTGTCCTGGACATGGAGCTGATCAAAGAATGTCTCAGACCTGCTACACTCCACCTAGACAAGTAGACAGACAGATGGAAGTTAAAAAAATTACAGTGAATTTATTTGAGTCCTGTTTTAAAGCTGAGGGGTGGGATGACGGAAACTCTAGATTTGCCATATAAGTCTGTAAGTTGACTGCTGTGTATCTGTTATCCAGTGCTAAGGGAAGCTGCCTAGTGAATTTGAAGCTAGTCCTGGGATACAACATGAAATGCTGTCTTTTAAGGGCGGGGGTGCTGGGCGGTGGTGGCACACACCTTTAATCCCAGCACTTGGGGGCAGAGGCAGGCGGATCTCTCTGATTTCAAAGCCAGCCTGGTCTACAAAGTGATTTCGTGAGAGCCTAGGGCTGCACATAGTGAATCCCTACCCTCCCTCCTGCTAAAAAAGGGTTTAATCTTGATTTTGAGGTGGTGCCGTGTGTGTGGGGGTGTTCTTTATACTTCACTGAGTTGCCTATTTAAGCTGGGGCCTGCTGAAGAACTGTTTCCTAATTAAGTAGGCAGTTCTTTTTGTATATTTCCTTAGAGGCGCTGGCACTCTGAAATCCTGTAGTCTAAGGTAGGTGTGGTATGTGCACTTCTTTAATTCCAGCACTTGAAAAGTGGAGGCAGGAGGATTGCAAATTCAAGGCCACGCTGTGCTTCCTAATGAGATCCTGGTGCTTGCAGAGTATAGCTGCATGGCAGCAGGGACTGTCTTAGCAGCTTAAGTCCTGCCTGCTGGCTTTGGGCTAGTTTGTTGTGCGTCAACTTAGTTGGGACTTTGGTTTAAACAGTGCTGTGTTAAAATTGTGTCTGGGAAATTGCTGTAGGGGTGAGCTGTGGAGTCCAGTCTTGATGGTGGTGCTCCTTCCATGTGTGACAGGATGGTGTACTGTCTAGTCCACCAGCCATGCTGCAGTTCATAGGCCCTCTAGTTTTATTAGAGTAGAAAACTATTAATGGTGCCTTTCTGTTTGTGCTGTTTTGTTTCAGTCTCTTGGTCTTTTGGTTGAAAGATAGTTCAGAATATCCGAACCTTATGGATTGTTTAGCAAAAGTGACATACTTTTAAAGAGTGAATTCATTTTGCTGGGTGCAGTAGCGGGTATTTATAGATCTACCATGCAGGAGGCTAAGGCAAAAGGTAGCCTGACTTAAAACCAATCTGGACTATATGATTGGGACCCTGTCTCCAAAACCAAAGGAACAAAAGAATGAACTTATTTCTAGCCACAAGACCAGTGATAGTAGTGACTGTCACTACCCAGGTGTCTAGTGTGTGTTGTCTTTGATGCCTTGCAGCTCTGATGTAGGGAGCATTGTGCCTGCTTACAGAGTAAGAAATTGAGGCCGAGAAGTTGAGTGATTTGTTCAAGGTCATGAAACTAGTAGAAGCCAACTCCAAGTCACATCCATCCTGTCGTCGACCTCATCGTGTCTGGGTCTGTAAAGTATCCCCAGTCAGTGATAGAAAACACATCCAGGTGGTGGGGTGGGAATGGCCTTCATTCTTCACTTGCACAGCAGAGCTTCTCTGAGGGAAGACCCGCTCTGTTGCTGTGGACGGTTAAGTCCTTCATTGATTCTGAGTCTTGGGTTCTTCCAAATGCATTGTAAATTCTCATTCTAAAATTAATACTGAATATTAGCACACATTTTTGAAAATGACATTTTAAAGGGAAAAAAATAACACCACTGGGAATGGTGACCAGCACTTAGCATGTGGAAATAGGAAGGTCACAAGTTCAAGGCCAGTCCTGTGTTACACAGCAGTTTCAAGACCAGTCTGGGAAGTCTCGGAGAGCCTGTTTCTAAACACCCCATTAAGAATGAAAAGAAAGTCAGGTGATGGTGGTGCATGCCTTTAATCCCAGCACTCAGGAGGCAGATACAGGGAAATTTCTGAGTTTGAGGCCAGCCTGGACCATAGAGTGAAATTCAGGATGGCCAGGGCTACAAAGAGAAATCCTGCCTCAAACAATATAGATAGATAGATAGATAGATAGATAGATAGATAGATAGATAGATAGATAGATAGATAGATAGATAGATACTGCTTTCGTGCTGATCTAACCTCTAGGTGGCGCAGTAGCACTGGCCTACCCTACTCTGAACTGAACCCCAAACTTGAAGATTTACTGGCATTTAAGGCAACAGAGACTGGTGCAGATTACACATGTAATCCTAGCACTTAAGTGAAGACAGGCATTTGAGACCAACAAAGACTAGTTAAGATCAGGCACTTAAGTAATGGCTTGTTAACTGGCATACTGGTAATCTACTTAAAGTTTGTCTGCGGGGTTGGAATTGGGAAGAATATTATGAGATAGATCATTAGGCACTGTAGAAGCTTCCTCTTTTTCTAGGCATGGAAGGTTTGGCCAGGTTGCAGGGTTTGACAGTGTAGGGAGGACCAGTTACTCTCTCCCAAGGTTTAAGTAGAAAGAGTAACCTGAGCCTCTGTTACTGTTATAGGTCACTTTGGTACACTGTTGTTAGTGTTTAGATATCAACTTTCATGGAAGAGTATGACGTGGCAGAGCTAGGGATAAAAAGCTCTGTTTTTTAAATTTTAAACCTTTTTTAGTTTTCTATGAATTCAATTTTTTTTTTTGTCCCTTGATCATATATAGGTTTGTAGGGAATGTTTGGAGAGAAAGTTTTCATGAAAGCCAAGGGTGCTTGAGGAAGTAGCAGATGGGCAGGTTCTTTGTTGGCAAGCTGTGTAGATAGTAGCCTCACCTGGGGTTCTCTCAGCTGCCATACTACCAAAATTCTTTTCTCATGGGGAGCTCCCAAGCCACAACCAGCAATTTAAAAATAAGATAGCTGTGGTGACAAAACCCTGTCTCAAAAACAAAGTAAAATTAAAAGTTCTATAAAAACTGTCATCTCCTACTACTACCAAAATGAATACTGTACAAGCAGTGTAAGTGGCAGTTTCTCACCAGGCACTGGTGGTGCACACGCCTTTAATCCCAGCATATACAGGAGACAGAGGCAGGTGGATCTCTGTAAATTCAAGGCCAGCCTGGTCTAGAGTGAGGTCCAGGACAGCCAGGGCTATTACAAAGAAAAACCCCGTCTTGAACCCCCACCCCTCTCCCCCCAAAAGAGGCGATGCCACCTGTCCACCAGACCCTTGGAAGTAGCCAGTGCACATTGGTGGCTTCCTTTGAGAGTTAGTTTTTTATTACATGTGTGTAAATAATTCTGCTTAAAAATAGTATTTGATACATGCTTCCAAAATTATATCCCTGGACAGTTTGTGTCTGTATGACATGGACCCATTTTGTGTGTATGTGGTTGTTTGTTACTGTTTTTTGAAGATATTGTATATTTTTGAGACTTTCCAATGCCCATCTTTTTTATAAGATACCCTTATCATCAAAGCAGTTGATGATTTAGGGTAACTTGCCATGACCCCACCCTGACTAAGTGATAGGTCTGAAGTTGTCAGGGTTGTTGATCTGTGTGGGTTGTGTTTTTTGTTGTTGTTGGTTTTTTTTTTTGGCTAACGGGGTTAGGTGGGAAGAGTAGATGTTGGAGTCACACAATAATGGTGCTGATGGTGCCATTCTAAGCCGCACCAGCTTCTCAAGAGGCAGCGATGCAGCCTTTTGGAGTACCAGCACTTACCTAGGATGTTAGAAGAGCACCTCTTGCTCTTCTGGCTCAACAGATTGGGCAGTTTGGTCCTTTCCCTTTGTGGAAGAGGAGCACCATGAGCTTAGTGTTGGTGCTACAAGGAGCAGTCTCGGGACTATTTGATTTATGCTTGTCTAGTGTGACCCACTCCTACAAATCTGTCTCTCTCTCTCTCTCTTTCTCTTTCTTTTTCAATAAGAATGAAGCCAAGGAAAATTAAAGAAGATGATGCTCCAAGAACAATAGCTTGCCCTCATAAAGTAAGTAATGCGAGGGGAGTGTTGGTTAGTTGCTGCTTAGGCTTCAGACAGTTTGTAAGGAATATGTACTGTGATTTTCACTTTTGTAACTAAAACAGAGTGAAGAATTAGAATTTTTGGTTTATAAACACGAGACACTTAATTTTGTTTTGTTTAGTAAAGGACACTTAAATATGTTAAGTGGGGCTGCTGTAGGGACCAGTGTTCTTATTCTGTATATTGACTGTACTGTGTTAGGTCTGTTTGCTTTGGATCATTATTAACAAGTCTGTCTTAAGACACTGGGTTGTTCTCACCCATAAATCTTTACGAGACTCTACGCTCATGACTGAAACTTGAAGATTATGTTGAATGTTGCTAGAATAGACCAAATAAAAACCTGGTAATTTCTTTCAGTTTTCTTTTTATTCTGTTAATTGTGCTACTAGGAAGGTGCATAACCGTTTTCAAACGCAGCTCTGGTCTTTAAAGTAAAAGGAGGGGGGAGTGACTGAAAAGCAGTTTGAGGTGTTTGGGGGTGATGGTCAGTTTTCAAATTTGATTGGGCTTAAACAGGGAAAAAAGATATAAATGCTCAAAAACTAAGGGGAAGAAACCATTAATGGAATAAAGAATTTGCCAAAACAGCAATTGAAGAACAATAAGTGTTTTGATAGATGACTACTGAAGACCATGTATTTAAAAGTCTCTGTACTCCTTGTAAATGCTTGTAGTATGGAGGTTTAGGGTACATGGTGGCTTTTATCAGAGTCAAAATTAAGACGCATTTGAAAACCGTTATGCCATAAGTGCCGGGATCTCTTTGCTTCTCTGTATAAATGGGAGCTGAAGCTAGAGGTCAAGGTGGAAAACTGGCTTTCCCCTCCCTTTTGCCTGTGAAGCTGTCTAGTGGTGACCTGTGCTGTCCTTCTGTCATGCTGTCTCACCATTTCCCCACTCACTCCATCATGGGCAACAACTGCAGAAGAAATTGTTGAGGACATGCTGCTCTCGGGCACCACACATCCATCTGCCTTCCCCGCACTGGTATCGCTTTGCCTGCCTCTTCCTTTTCCCAGTGTCTCACCAAATAAATTTCTTCTGTAGTTGCCATTCCTTGGAGACCCTCTTGCTTCTTTCTCTGTCAAGAAGGGGAAAGAGGCAAAGAGAGAAGAGGGAACAGTAGGCGATGGAGAATGACAGCCCATTGTTGCAGCACAGAATACGGGGCCCACCAAAGGTAGTGGTGGACTACCGTCATTTTAACTCCGTTTATTTCTCAGTGCTTCTGTTACTTCATCTGGGGACTGTAGTTGGGAGAGGCGGCTGTGGTATAACTGGAAGCCAGGGTGCTGGGTTCTACTCCCAGCTTGGCTGGCTACTGCTAATAGTGTGACCTTGGGCAAGTCTACTTCAATACATCTCTAAGCCTCAGTTTCCTCATCTGTATAAAGCACGGGTTTGCCATAAATAATAAGGCCTTTTTCTCAGCTATCTGGTTTTTTCTTTTCTTTTTTTTTTTTTTTTACTTTTTATTTATTTATTTATTTATTTTTGTCTTAAATAGTCTCAAATAGCTTAATGTTCTGTAATGCTAAGTAAAGTTAAAGGGGGGGTCTGGGGAGGTTGTTTGCTGTAAAAACATCAGTAAAGGCTGTTGAGTGGTGAGTCCTTTCTTACAGTTTGCAGTGTGAACCACTAAGCTTCTTTCTCTGTTTAAAGGGCTGCACAAAGATGTTCAGGGATAACTCTGCTATGAGAAAGCATCTGCACACCCACGGTCCCAGAGTCCACGTCTGTGCAGAATGTGGCAAAGCGTTCGTTGAGAGCTCAAAGCTAAAACGACACCAGCTGGTTCATACTGGAGAGAAGCCCTTTCAGGTAGAGCCCATTCCTGTTCCCCACACTGCAGGTTAGGGTGCTGGGCAGGGTGGTGATGTTTTGCTGGTGGGGGTTGGTGACTGCGAGTGTTGGATACTGGGTGGTGTTGTCTGTTGAGAAAAACAGAATTATGTGAGAGTAAGCCCATACCAAATTTCTAGTGTGTTCACAGAGACTGAAAGGTCCCATATTTTGGAAGTGAATAGTATGTTGAACTACTGATAGAGTGCTTATGAGGTCCTGTGGCTACGTGTGCCTCAGATGATACTCAGTGCTTCTTATAGAAGTGAAAGAGTCTGTAACACAATTCCTTGTGACAGTTGGCATCACTAAATGTCTTAATCATTGTATTCCACTTTCTGGGGTGTCTTCGGACATACTAGAACTTTAAACTGGTGCTTAGCACAAGAACAGCTAGCCATGGGGTTGTAGTGTCAGAGATGCCTCCCTGTCTGTCAGTTCTAGAGTATTCCCAGAAGGTTCTCCAGGGGAGGAAGGAGACCAGCTCAGTAAAATAATAGGTAGTTCCATCCAAGCAATGTGCCATTGACCCCTAGGGTCTGGTCCCAGTTGCCAAGTGGGTTGATGTCTGGTTTTTCCTTGACAGTGCACATTCGAAGGCTGTGGGAAGCGCTTTTCACTGGACTTCAATTTGCGCACGCATGTGCGAATCCATACCGGAGACAGGCCCTATGTGTGCCCCTTCGACGGTTGTAATAAGAAGTTTGCTCAGTCAACTAACCTGAAATCTCACATCTTAACACACGCTAAAGCCAAAAACAACCAGTGAAAAGAAGAGAGAAGACCTTCTCGACCACGGGAAGCATCTTCAGGAGTGTGATTGGGAATAAATATGCCTCTCCTTTGTATATTATTTCTAGGAAGAATTTTAAAAATGAATCCTACACACCTAAGGGACATGTTTTGATAAAGTAGTAAAATTTAAAAAAAATACTTTAATAAGATGACATTGCTAAGATGCTCTATCTTGCTCTGTAATCTCGTTTCAAAAACAAGGTGTTTTTGTAAAGTGTGGTCCCAACAGGAGGACAGTTCATGAACTTGGCATCAAAAGACAATTCTTTATACAACAGTGCTAAAAATGGGACTTCTTTTCACATTCTTATAAATATGAAGCTCACCTGTTGCTTACAATTTTTTTAATTTTGTATTTTCCAAGTGTGCATATTGTACACTTTTTGGGGATATGCTTAGTAATGCTGTGTGATTTTTCTGGAGGTTGATAACTTTGCTTGCGGTAGATTTTCTTTAAAAGAATGGGCAGTTACATGCATACTTCAAAAGTATTTTCCTGTACAAAAAAAAAGTTATATAGGTTTCGTTTGCTATCTTAATTTTGGTTGTATTCTTTGATGTTAACACATTTTGTATAATTGTATCGTATAGCTGTATTGAATCATGTAGTATCAAATATTAGATGTGATTTAATAGTGTTAATCAATTTAAACCCATTTTAGTCACTTTTTTTTTCCAAAAAATACTGCCAGATGCTGATGTTCAGTGTAATTTCTTTGCCTGTTCAGTTACAGAAAGTGGTGCTCAGTTGTAGAATGTATTGTACCTTTTAACACCTGATGTGTACATCCCGTGTAACAGAAAGGGCAACAATAAAATAGCGATCCTAAAGAAAGATTATGGCAGAAAGAGATCTGTAAGCACAGCCTTATTTTCTTCTGTTGTCCAGAATACTTATAATTCTTGAGCCTCCCAGAAATTGGAAGCTAAATAAAGCAACTCGAGTTTCCTTTATTTTGCACTCAGTGACAGTGACTTGTGATGAGATCCGTGCATAGACACTTAATATTTCCTACATGCCCTGAATTCCGGAAGGGTAGGCAGTAGGCACCCCAAGCTAAGGAACTACCTCAGAGTACACCATATGGCCCATGTCCAACAGGATTGCCCTTGATATTCTGGTGCGTGTGGGAGTGATATATTTGCATGGGGCCTGATGCTTTCTGAATGGGAGGCACCAACTGGCAATGATTGCACCAGGGAGCATGGGCCTCCTTCTCATCACTCAGGCTACTTTCAAGGGCAGTGGCTCCTTGGCTTGTCCAATAGGAAATCCAGTGCAGTACTTATTAGATGCTAGCAGATGTAGCAATTGAGTGCCAGTAGCAGTTTGTTGCTTGTAAACACACTAAGTGCAGAGCGGCAAGGCGATTAGATTATTAGAAAGTTGTACTCAGTGAGTACTTGACTTGTCATGTTGTGACCTCTTCAATGTATGAATATAATTTTTGAATTTTACTTAGTCAAATACCAGACTTGTTAAATATTTTATAAACTGCCGTGATACATCAAAATCTCATTTATTCAAAATGCAAACCTAACTGTCTGTCTTTCTGTGCTGAATGCTTAACTCTAAGGTAAATGACAAAAACCAATACCAGATTTAGTCACAAAGAGGCCGGGAGACCAGCCGGTCGAACACTTAGCTCAATTTCTTATGGCCTCACCAGGAGGAATGGTGACCTAGAAACAGTGACCCTGTGGCTCTGTGGAATTTTGAAGTGCCTTTTGAACTATAAATGAAAATCGTAACTTGGGACACTTGTTTTTATTCGTCCAGAATCTGTTATCCAATGAGTAGTTGACGGGACTGAGCTCATCAGCAGACCCAGCTGTGCTTGGATGACAGGCTTTGCTGTGCCTGGCAGTCAGGAGAGAGGTAAGCCTAAGGAGGGGCCCCTTCCAAGCCAAGTGCCCCATGTGATTCTCTGCCAGGCCTGGGCAGAGCTTCGCCAGTGCTTTTGTGAGCACCCAGGTCTTTGCTCCCTCCCATCAGGTTGAGCTTCCCCAGTTGCCCTGCAGTAGGAGTCCAGAGCCACATTGCCCTCCCTCACCCAATGTTGTGCCACCTTTGAGCCTGGCCCTGGCACTTCCTCAAGACCCTTGCCCAAGGCTACACAGCAGAGTAGACCTGTGCTGTGGCAAGGCCTGCCAGCCACCCTGAGAGTCAGGCCTTTGTATGGAGTGAGGCCTCATCTTCTGTGCCTTGATTCCTTGGGAGATGTCCTCGTCCATCTCTTCTGTCCCTTTCTGTCTGAGTGGAACAGTCATCGTCTTCACCCTTCCTGTGTTAGCATTGTCTTCTCAGTGTGCAGTTAACTTCTGTTAGGAGTTCATTTGGGGGTTCAAAGACAGCTTGATATGCAGGTCCTTGCTGACTACAATCTGGGCTTAGGACAGCAGCATAGGGAACTAACATGAGTGGCAGTGGCCAGAGGAAAGCTGCTTCTCATTGACTTTGGCTTAAACCCATTTTGCTTGTTAGAATTTATTATTTTGTTATAGATGTAATTTACTAAAATTTGAAATGGTGTTCTAACAATGAGTCCATTGTCTAGAGAATTAATCTGATTTGTAAGTAATACTGATAGACATATTTTCTTACATCTGAGCAGAAATAAATGCATGTTTTTAGCAAATGTAATGTAAAAACTCCAGAGGATAAGTTTACACCTAATAAGATGTTGTTTTCTATTTTTGAATTTGTTATTTGCCCCTCTTTGGTAGTGGGGTTGGGGGCATATTATCTGTATACAGAGCTGTCACTCTAGGGTGACATTTATCTCCCACAGAGATGCTGAGCTCACGCCGCGGTGGTCCTATGCGATGTGTGTGCTTTGCCCAGACTCCAGGCCGGAGGAGCTGAGGAAAACCCAAGACTTTTTTTCCCCTATTTGGTTTCCATGCACAGGTTCTTCTGAATGCCACTTGTTTTGCTAAGTTTGGGGATATAAGACCCTTTGAGGGGATGGTGTGTGCAATGCTTGCCCATGTTTCTAGGTAGACGTGTAGCTTGTGTCTTCACAGATGAGAACCTATTGTTAGTGAGGTGTGCGGTGCTTCAGGGGTGATAATGGTGCTGGCCTGACTTTGCACCACCCTCCCACTGTGCAGGACTCACCTGTGGTATAACCTCAGATCACTCACACTGGAGTGTATGTCTATGACCCAGGAAGTCTTGTCCCTAATTTTACCCACTCCCCACCACAGGCAGAGAGACCTGACTGCTTCTACCTTCCCTCTGTGCTCCAGAATTGGCATGATTTTGTCAGTCTGCAGTGTTCATGTTTTATTCTCTCAACATCTAGCCTACAGCAAGAGCAGGGACTTTGGGAGTCAGAACAAGGGGTGAGCACAGAGTTGCCAGTAGATGCCATGACTACTGAAAGTCTTTGTCCTAGCAGTCCTACTGGCTGCTGAAGCTCCTTATCTAGTCCAATTGTTTGGCTCTGGCCTAAGAGGTCCCTATCTGACTTTGCAACCCCTTGATGTTAGTGTGACTTCAGCACCTCTTCCAGAGTCCAGGCCTAGCAGGTCCTGGCAGATGCACTCCACCTAAGTTTTCAGCTCAGGCTATTAAGTCAGAACTTTGAGGCATGTGTGCTTGCTTGCAACTTTGGGCAAACACCTCATATCTTGCTCTTTGGCTGATCAGAACAAAAGGTACTTCATGCTTCAAATCACTCACTTCCCAGCAGCATTGACCAGACTGGTTAGGTCTCCAAAGTACTGACCTTTTCCCACCACTTGTCGCTGTTCTCAGGGTATGCTCAGGTGCCTTGCTTGCCTCAGATGGCTTAAGTACTAGTCCTTCGGATGAGTGGCACCAGGCGGGAGAGGATAGGTGTGTGGCTAAGAGGCTTCCTGGCATCTTATTTGGGCTTAATTGGTCAGTATGGTGCCAGGAAGATCATCCTCCAGCTGGGACATTATTTAGACTTTATAGGAAAGGTGGGTGGCAGTTGTGAACAATTGTCTGTCCCTTATAAAAACAGTAATGAAGCGTTGGAGCTGAATGTTGGCAGCAGGTTATAAGGCAGGGTGCACCTTCCAAAACTGGTACAAGGTGTGCCCAGCCGGCATTCTGGAGTTCATTGAGGAAAAGGGTGTATTAATTGGCAGCACATTGCTTGGCATTCCATAGTGGCAGGTTTGATGACACTACTTAAGGCCACTCAGACACCCTAAGAAATGACATTGGGGATGGGCGGCTGTGCCAGGTTGTCTGTCTTCCTGCCTGGGGCCACATGGTGTCTACATATATAGCATAATGGAGGGAAAAGGCATCAGTACTAGAGTTGCCACTTATAATGCCAGCAGCTGTTAGATCCTGTTGTCTACAAATGACAGGAAAAGTTGTGTTTTCATTTTCTGGGAACTTGTGTAGGCCCTGGCTCAAGGACTTTGCATTGTGTGTCATGTACATCTTTTTAAGTGTTCTTTGCTGTTCTGAAATTGTCCTTGGTTTTTCCTTAGCTCATAGATCATAGACACAGAAATATTATAGTATTTAAAGCATCCGCATCAAGCATCAGATGGCTTCGCATCCAGGAAAACATGATAACTCAGTTTGAAGCACCAAGCATGTGTAACATGGCTCTATACAATAACAATAAACGCTAATGTTAAGCTTTTTAATGCCTGTGGTTCTTGTTTGTTCAATGCTGAGTGTCATTACACCTTAAGCCTGGAGGTGAGTACCCTACCCCTACCTGATCTGAGGGGTCCTAAATTCCCAGGGAAGATGAAGTGGCTTCCCTTATCACCCAGGAACAGCGTCACAAGTGCAAGAAATGTTCCACTCCCGGGCCAGAAGTTGTAGTAAGAGCCCCACCTACTTGCCAAAAAGCACAACCAAGTGTTTATCGAGCAGCTGGGCTTGTGATCCCCAGTGTTGGCCTCAGAAGCTCGGGAACCAAAAGATGGACTCGTAAGCCAACTGTTCAGGACTTGGCTGGGAATGTGCTTTTCTGCCTGCCTGTGGCCCTGGCGCCTTATGATGCTTGTAAGCAAGGCTCCCTGCCCATCCCCTCCCACCCCCATACTGAAATGGGGCTGCAGGCATAATGTTGCTGAGATGGCAAGGCCCCACCCAGCCCCTGTGAGCCCAAAATTGCTGAGGCCACAAAGAACTAAGCAACTGGGATGAACAATCCATTCCTACATCTTTGGCTGGTAAGTGGGCTGTTCTCTGCAGATATTCCCAAAGACTTACCAGCCTGCTTCTCTGAGTGAATGACTGACAGGTGAATATACCTTTTCATCTCCAAACCACTGGAGGAACTGGGAACATTCATATTGCACTAAGAGTGAAGAAACAGGACCCAAACAGGCCTTTTAGCTTGTCACTCTGGTCCCTTGGCCTGACTATCTCTTCCAACCTCCTTTTAGAGAAGCTCTGGCTACCCTTTACAAATACAGTACATGGGCTCTCTGTCCCAACTGGGTCTTTCTAAGCCAGAACAGTAAGCTGCTGTGGACACACGAGAAAGCTGTGCCAGCTGCCCCTACTTGAGTCTTACTGGCCTTGCTAGACTACACTGTCAGCACCAGATCTGTAGCAGCTACACATTTCCTACTGGAAAATGGCCTATTCCCATATAACACTCAATTCAACCTCAACTCAGGCCTATGCCCCAACCTCCAGAGGAATCACTGTACCCCGGCTTGCCTTGCTGGGATTGCCAGGTTTGTGTCTCCTCCATCTAGTGTTTACACGTGCATATCCTGTTTAAGGAAATCATGGCCCTATGTCATTGGCACTTGTACCTTACCTAGTAGAAGCAGACAAACAGTAAATGTCATGCTGCGCGTGGTGGTATGTGCTTGTAACCCCAGCACTTTGTGAAGCAGAGACAGGTGGATTTCTAATTTCCAGGACAGCATGGTCTACACAGTTCCAGGACAGCCGGGGCTATACAGAACAAGGAAGAAAGAAAAAGTATAGGCTTGGGGAGAATGAGTGAGGAAGCAGAACAGTAGGCACATATGAACTTGGGGATTTTCCAGTTCCTGCCACAGGTTATATACAAGGTAGGAGCCACCTGTACTTGTCCCCATTGTCTTTCACCCTTTGCACATGTTGGGCCTATCCTCCTGTACCAGGAAACATTTCAGGCTCTGGCCTTGGTCCACTCAGAATCCTAGACATTTCCTCTACTCCTTGCCATTCATTGCCCTCCCACCTTCAGCTGTAGGAGGACACTGGGCCATCAAGCATTCAGAAATGGAAGAAGCTATGAATGAGCAAGGTGCAGGCCTTGCCAGTTCAAGGCTTGGGTATGTGTGGTACAGGGAGGCTAGATGGGAGGGGTAGGAGATTGGGTAAGTGGGGAACCTTGTCCCTTTCACCTCTAAGTGGGTGGGCCAGCCTCACCTAAGAAGCAGTAGCCAGGTGACCTGGGGTGGGTTGGTACCATGTGCACCCCTAGAGCACAGTGGAGTGCTGTCCCTGATGAGTTGGGAAAGCCTGCTGTCCTAGAAATAGGTTGAGAACTGGTGAAGATGAGGAAGGATCTAAGGGATGGGGTCAAGTAAGTGAAGGAAGGGATCTGGGTTCTGAGGCCCTCTGAATCGAGCTGATATTTCTGCCTCAATGCTGTGTCTCCAAGAAATGGGTTCCGTTAGGTCATGGGGATACTGACCTTGGAAGAAAGGATTGATGTGATTCTCATGGAATCCCAGTTCTGTCTACCATAGGTGAATACGAACTGAGGCGGCCATTTCTCTCCCTTCTGCAATGTCAGGAAGCCTAGGTGGGTACTGTGAGGGCTGAGGTCAGCAAGCACTAGGAAACAACAGAGCATGCAGTAGGTCTTGGCTTCCCCCAAAGTCTACTG
Organism: Ondatra zibethicus; assembly: GCA_004026605.1. Lineage (NCBI taxonomy): Eukaryota > Metazoa > Chordata > Mammalia > Rodentia > Cricetidae > Ondatra > Ondatra zibethicus. The sequence goes on along the minus strand of PVIU01000331.1, from coordinate 179,379 downwards.
GTGGTTGAACCACCTACCACTCCAGGTTATCTGTCACCTCTGGCCACAGAGCTTGGCCATGTATTTAAGAAGGTGGCAGAATCTTTTGTTAGCTTCGCATCTGTAGTAGAATCCTGATCTGAAGCCGGGCACAACAGCACATGTGTATAAGCCCAGAGTTTGGAAGACTGAGGAAGGCCAGAAAGACCCAAGTTTCTGGACAGTTTAGGCTACATGACAAGACCATGTCTCAAAGTAACCACCACAGAGGCAGGTGGATTTCTGTGAGTTTGAGGCTAGCCCTGTCTGCATAGTGAGTTCCAGACTAGCCAAGGCTACATAAACCCTGCCTCGAAACAACAAAGGGGCGGGGAGAGGAGCTAGAGAGATGGCTTAGTGATTAGTATTTTTTGTTCTTAAAGAGGATCCAGGTTTGATTCTTAGTACCCACATGGGGCTCACGCCTGTCTGTATCCCCAGTCCCTCTTCGGGTACCAGGCATTGCCCATAGTACACACACATACTTGCAGGCCAAATGTATGGACACAAAAATAAACAACAAAAATACTCGTGCCAATTTCCCTGCAGCCCTGCCTGTGGACATGAGTCCCCAAGGTAGCTAGTGGTGGACTAAAGTTAATGGCTGGGATTTGTGAGGAAGCTTTGTCAGCCAGATGTGCACCCTACTTTGCATTTCTGACCTCCAACCTTGCTCTTCACATTGCAATTTGACAGAAACCCCAGAGAGGCAGAGAGACTGGCCTGGGTAGGCCTGTGAGGGAGCTGTCAGTCATCTCTTTGGCACTGCCCCTTGGTTTCTCTATTGCATGCTGCCAGATGCATCCAAGCTTCAAGGCAGAGCTAGGTGTTTATCTTGACACATCTGGCAGCCACGGATGGGTTTTATCTAGGGAAGTGATAGGATCCCCGTCTATGCTTTAAAAACCAGAGTAGTAGGCCCAGTGAACAAAGGAGCAGGTCAGGGTGGGAGCTGAGGTGTACCTAAAAGCCTAGAATGCTTCAGGGCAGACAGTGTTCCCAGTATCCAGGAATGAAATGCTCCAGGGCAGGCAAATGCTTCAAATGTCAAAGAAGCAGCAGCCCTGAAAGTGTTGGGTGCAGTCAAAGAAAAGGAGCAAAACTAACTGGCAGAATCTGGAAACTTCCATGCAGTTCCTTCCTTGGTCCTATGAGTTAAAGGGCCATGAAAGGGCAAGGCTGCAGCCCAGATCTCTTGGAGGAATGATTGGAGAGACAAAGTCTGGAGAGCAGAGAGCAAGAGGGCTTAGGCCAAGGAAAGCTGAGCCTCCTGCGCTCTGCCTTGGCCTACAATGAGCAGATTCTCATGGAAAGCAATCATGACCTCCTTGTGCCATGCAAGCAAGCTTTTCATAGGCCCCACACTAGTGAGTTCTGGACAGTAGGGACAGCAGCTTGGCATGTGACATTCTCTCAACAGCTTTACAAGGTCAGTGCCATAGTCTGGTTTTGCAGGAAGGTCATCTGTGGTGGTGGGGCCTATCTGGGACTCCCAGCACCCCACCACCCTTCACAGGGCAGCAGAAAAACCCAACAGCCAGGGATAGCCCAGGCAGAAACATTAGAGGACACATTGTGTCTCCCCGGGTCAGAATTTATTAAATAGCAATAAATTACTAGTTGGGCACACACCTCTGATCCCAGCATGGCATCAGCAAGGAGTTCAAAGGAAAACTTGGCTATATAGTGAGTTCCAAAGCTAGCTGAGGCTACATGAGACCGTGTTTGAAACAAAAGAAATTCACAAGTATTTGTCGAGTAAATCTCAACTGTGCTTGATAGCCACCAATCTTTTGTTTCAGTTTTTTAAAGATCTATTTATTTTAGGTATATGAGTGTTTTCCCTACATTTGTGTCTATACCATGTACCTGATGCCCGCAGAGGTCAGAAGAAGGTGTCAGATCTGGAAATGGAGTTACGGATGGTGGGAATTAAACCAAGATCCTCTGCAAGAGCAGAAAGTGCTCCTACTTAACCCAGACTGCCTCTCCAGCCCTTATTTCTGTTTTTGTTACTAATATTAACTTGTTGTGGAATATTATTTAAGACACATTGCATTTGTTTATGCTGTGGAATATTTAATGATGCAAAGATGTGTTGCATTCTTTTATGTTTCATTTGTTTAACTCTGAGAAGCTGTGTTCGTGTGCTTGTCTGAAATACCTGATTGGTCTAATAAAGAGCTGAACGGCAGATAGCAAGGCATGAGAGAGAAATAGGCAGGGCTGGCAGGCAGAGAAGATAAATAGAAGTCTGGGAAGAAAAGGAAATAGGGGGCTGGAGAGGTGGCTCAGAGGTTAAGAGCACTGGCTGTTCTTCCAGAGGTCCTGAGTTCAATTCCCAGCAACCACATGGTGGCTCACAGCCATCCGTAATGAGATCTGGCGCCCTCTTCTGGTGTGCAGGCATACATGGAGGCAGAATGTTGTATACATAATAAATAAATAAATCTTTAAAAAAAAAAGGAAAGAGGGGAGCAGAAGAGGAGGAAGGAACATTGGGGGCCAGTCAGCTACACAGCTGGCCATGGAGTAAGAGTGAAAGTAAGATATTCAGAAACAGAGAAAAGTAAAAGCCCAGAGGCAAAGGTAAAAGTTGAGAGGCAAAAGGTAGCGGGGATAATTTAAGTTGCAGAAAGCTGGTAAGAAATAAGCCAAGCTAAGGCCAGGCATTTATAAGTAATAATAAGCATCCGTGTATTTATTTGGGAGCTGGGTAGCGGGGCCCCCAAAAGACCAAAGCGTAAGAAAAATAACAACAGAAAACAGCCGGGTGGTGGTGGCGCACGCCTTTAATCCCAGCACTCGGGAGGCAGAGGCAGGCGGATCTTTGTGAGTTCGAGGCCAGCCTGGTCTACAAGAGCTAGTTCCAGGACAGGCTCCAAAGCCACAGAGAAACCCTGTCTCAAAAAACAAAAAAAAAAAAAAAAAAAAAAAAAAAAAAAAAAAAAAAAAAAAAAAAAAAAAGAAAGAAAGAAAGAAAACAGCCAACTACATTTCACTATCATTACACTTCACACATCACACAACTATACATTAATGGCAGAACAGCCAAGAGGGTTAAAGAGATTTCTAGTTTAAGCAAGGCTGTACAGAAGGCAGAGAACCTGACACAGGAAGAGGCTATCGGGGACCACATGAATCTTAGGAACCACAAGTGCAGGCCTGTGTGGTGGCTTTTGAGGTGGCCTGTGAGTTGGGTGGGTTTGAGTGGAGGTTAGAAGAAAAGTTGAAGGAGTTGACTTCTTCCTCTCTGTGGGTTCTAGGGTTTGAACTCAGGTTGATAGGCTTGGCAACAAGTACCTTTCCTCATTGAACCATCTCATTAGCCAAGTACTCATTTTATGGTCCCAGGTAAGGTGGTTCCATCCAGTGTGATTCATGTCTGTATGCTTCTGATATGACTTGATATTGTGCCCTTCTGATATGCTGGCTGATGGTTTTGACTTGTGCTACCAAAATGTGGAGTCATTCTTAGCATGTACACTCAAAACTGAGTAACTTAGGTCAAGGCTGTGGTGTTTGTAAAATGAAGTAGCTGAAGGCCAAGCCCCGCCTACAGACTGTCATCCCCTACATCTCTGTGACTCCAGCCCTCTGATGGCCCAGGCTGGTCTCTAGGACACACTACCCTCCTCCCACTTTTTCCAACTCCAGGTGTGGACTGTATCTTCTTACTTAGCTGTTGGCTAATATACTCCTAGTTCCCCTTCAGCTATTGCTCTTCCTCCATAACAGACAATTCCTAATGACTATGAGACCCATGTAGGCGTGTCAGTCTAAGAACATTCCGAACTAGTAGTGTGTGCTTTTAATAGCAGCACCAGGGAGCATCCGTGGATAGCAGTCATCACCTTAAGTGGGAAGTCAAGGAACAGTGTCTTCCAGAGCTGTGGGCTGGAAGCCTCTAAGGGGAATCTGGGAATTGAGGGAAGAACCTTAGCCACAGCCTGAGGGACCCGTGACAAAAACAAAGAACAGAATGTGTGTGGGGTTGGTGGCACCAGCCTGTTCCTCCACTATCTCAGGAGGCTGAAGCAGGAGGATCACAAGTTCACAGCATGCCTGGGATACAGACTAAGTTCAAAATAAAAGTATAAGAGGGGCTGAAGGTGTAGGTGCATGAGGAAGACCCCAGGTTCAACCCCTAGTACTAAATAAAAATAACCAGAACAAAACAGTAAGTGCTTATGCCACAGTTGGCAGGGTGGAGCCGTGCAGAGACAGGACGTGCCTTGAGACTGCAGGTGGCCCAGGATGATCTGAGTCAGGCCCAGCTTAAGGAAGCTCCCTTCACATCCTCAGTCTGGGTTCTTCACATACCACCTCCCTCCCCTCATAAAAGCTGGCTATGATGACACAGGAGTCTGACCCATTTGAGGCCTGCCTGGGCAGCATAACAAGACACCATCTCAAGCACAACAAATAACTCTCATATAGTACTTACTAGATTAAGTTCAAGTCAAGGAGAAAAGAATGTAAAACAAGTTCGGGCTTGCATTGGATCAGCAGATAAGGGTGCCTTCCTCCAAGCTTGGTGACCTGAGTTCAGTCCCTGGAACTCATAACAGTTGAGGACAACTCCTACAGTTGTCTTCTAACTCAGACCCATGTGCCATGGCACACGTGAGCTTCCAGCACTAACCACCACCACTCCTTCTAACCCAGATTTATTGTTGAGCCCATCAGTCAGCTCTCGTGGTGGAAGTGGGGACCGGGCTCCATGTGATGCTACCAGTTTCTACTGTCTCAAGTTACTATTGAAGTTACCAATTCAGAGGAAGCCACAGGGCAGCCTTGAGTGGCTCCTGTCCATCACTCAAGCAAGGGGCTTATCTGTATCTGTGTCTTGTGGCCCTAGCATTGGAGAGAGGCGGCTAACTTAGTACCAACAGCCTTGCTTGGTCATGGTAGGACCTTTCTGGAAATTGTGGAGTTGAGGATGACAGGGGCCTTGAGTGCCCTGGGGCCCAAGCCCTATCCAGATTGCCCTTGGGAAGCACAGCCACTAGACTGAGAGGACCAGAGACGGTCTCCTGTACATCTGCCCAGAGAGTATAAGTTGTTTTCTTTTACAGTAAAGAGAGGAGGAAGGCCAGGGTGGGAGCCCCAAAGGGCAACCGGACAGCCCTTTATTTCCTCCTGTCCTGAATAAGCTTGATTTCACATTACTGGAGTTAGGTACCAAGGAGATATGGACAGAGCTGGGAGATAAGAATACCTCTATACTAAGGAGACTATGGGCCTCAGCCTGGGAAGAGCCTTAGGTGGCTCTGGGGACTTCACATGGCAGACTAGGGAGGCCTCTTCCAGGAAGTCATCCCTGATGCTGAGCTGGGCATTGTAGCGAGATATTTGACTACATTGTGTAAAGATATGATTTTGTGATTTGTTTAATAAAAAGCTAAATAGCCAAAGCAGGAGGTGTAGCTGGGACTTCTGGACAGAAGAAGAAAAGCAGAGTCACCAGCTGGAGGCAAAGGAAGCAGGACACGCAGGAGGAGAGGTAAAAGCCACGAGCCCTGTAGCAAAACATAGATTAATAGGAATGGGTTAGTTCAAGTTGTAAGGGCTAGTTAGAAACAAACCTAAGCTTGAGCCAGGCTTTCATAATTAATAAGAAGTCTCTGTACCATTATTTGGGTGCTGGCAGGATGGAGAAAGACTCACTACACTTGGCGCCTCAACACATGGCTCAACCATACCTGACAGAGAAGTCCCGCCAGCCTGTGCTGCTGCAGTCACCACGTGGGCCTCTCTGCTAGCATTCAAGAGTTGGCTGCCACTCGCAGAGACTTTGCAAAGTGGGCTCAGCAACTTCCAAGAACTGGGCAGCACCAGCCTGAGGCTATGTACTCGGGGAACCAAGGAGGGTGGAATCGGCAGAGCAGCTGCCACCTAGGCGCTTAAACTTTGGCTCACATGGTCAGAGATTGTGTGCACACTTAGTAAAGCCAAGTCCAGGCCTAAAAAAACCTCTAAATAGGTACAGAATGCTTTAAAATGTGCTTAAATGCTAAAGGGAGGGGGGAGAAAATGGGTGTAGACAATCAGAGGAAAAAACAGTTTAAAATTAATAAAGTCTTTAAAGAAAGAGTAAAGTAATTTTTAAAAAAACACACATAAGGATAGGAAATACACAGGGCATCTGGATCCTGTATGGTGCTTTGTTGACTTTTAATTTTTGAATGCTGATGAGTGAATGACAGCTGCTGAGAAACATTGGATTATGAGAGGGACTGCTGGATTAAACCAGTCTAGTTACTTTTGAGATGTCTTGGCTTCAGAATGAAAGTTGAAAAATGTGTTGCATTGGGGGAGAGGTTGTTCTTTTGTTTCCACAAGAAACAAAAAGCTGTGGATTCCTTCAAAGTTAATTGAGATTAGATTTGACTGGGGGAGTCCTCCTGATAATCTTGACTACAAGCACAAGGAACAAAAGAAAAGCTACAAGACAGTTGATGTATAACTGAGACTGGAGGAGACTGATAAATGCTGTTGGCTACAGAGTCCTCATGACTCATTATTACATGCCATCCTTTCATAAGCCATGGATAGAGATTTATAATACAGTTTGGTTATACAGACCAAATAAACATAAAATTAACAAATGACTTTTACCTGCTCAAACAAAACAACAACAACAATAAAATATCATCTTTAACTGACTTGTGCACACTGCACATTCCATACTGTATTAATGCAGATATACATGTTACCTTTAAAAGTTTGTGTATTTTCAAAAAATAAAAAAATAAAAGGACCAGATATCAATAAAGACAAGTAGCCTGGGTGATCCAGCCTCTCAAAGTGCCTTTGTTGCAGTTTCCTCAGAGTTCTACATCCAGAACAGCTTCAAGGCTGTTGGCTGAGATGGTCCAGCCTCACAGACTATTCCAGCCAGGACTGCAGATAAGCCTTGTGCCTTCCCATTTCACAGACTGGAGAACAAATGTTACAGCTAGTTTTCCGAGGAACTGACCATCATCTCAATTTCCTCAGGTTCCCTAGATGTGATCTCTCACAGACAACAGGAAGCAGTCTAGAGAACACAATGCACACCGGGCGGTGGTGGCACACGCCTTTAATCCCAGCACTCGGGAGGCAGATGCAGGTGGATTTTAGTGAGTTTGAGGTCAGCTTGGTCTATAGAACAATTTACAGGACAGCCAGAACTGTTACACAAAGAAACCCTGTTTCGAAAGAAAAAAAATTACAGATTAGTTATCTTTAACAAGCAAACCTGTAGTTACATTAGGTATGTTTTCAAGGTTAAACGGATATATTTTAGATAGATAGGTAATCTTCAAAGACTTCTAAAATCTACAGAATATGGCATTTAAAATGTTTTAATAACATTAGGCTTTTCATGACAGTGAGACATATCTGCTCCTGGCAACACCAATTTACTTCAAAAGAGGATGGGCATTAAAGAACCTCCATCTGGACTTCGCTTTTATTATGGCAAAGTTAACCACTGAGCAAAGAATCTGCCCTTGCCTCAACTGTTGGCAGTACATTGTCCGAACTGGACAAGCAGGACACAAAAGAAAGCAACTGCCTCACTTTGCCAAGACAAGGTAAGAAAGTTGTTCAAAATTTCTGCTTCACAGAAAAGTCCGTCAGATATTCTAGGCCTGTAGCCCCAGATGGATGCCCTAGTGTTGCAGAGGAAACTTAGGTGACTGTTCAGGCAGCCAGATGTTTCTGCCATTTTTATAGTTTGGGAAGTTGTTTGCTGTGCACTTCCTGCTTACTCAGGTAATATTATGTCCTTCTTGGATCTCTGATGGAGTTGAAGACCAGATAGTTATAGTTTTCTTTGCCATCAAATTCAGAAAAGAAATTCACAAAAGTATAAAGCATATAAGGTTGAAAGACATAAAAGCTTAAATTGTTTATCTAAGAAATGTTTTGAGGCCTAAATAGATAGTTTTAGGTTGGTAATGCAAGTTATAATAAAAAATGGTTTAGGTATAAAACTTTGAACTCACCAAGATAGATAATAATATATATCCAAATTTGCCAAATACAAATGGACTGGATATTGTAAGTGTAATTTTTATCTTATAATTATTCCTATTGTATATAGTTTTACTATGTTAGAGTTAAAACCCTTTCCTTTTTATTTAGACAAAAAAGGGGGAAATGGTACAAGATATTTGATTACATTGTGTAAAGATATGTCACTGTGATTGGTTTAATAAAATGCTAAATGGCCAGTGGCTGGGCAGGATGTGGTGGGACTTCAGACAGAGAGAGATCTGGGAAGAAGGGGGCATCACCAGCCAGATGCAGAGGAAGCAAGATATGCAGGAGGAGAAGTAAAAGCCATGAACAACATGACAATGTTAATAGAAATGGGTTGAGTTGATGATTTAAGTTATAAGAGCTGGCTAGAAACAAGCCTGAGCTAAGGCTAAGCTTTCATAATTAATAATAAGTCATAATTAATAATAAGTCTTAATTAATAAGTCTCCACATCAAAATTTGGGAACTGGCAGGATAGAGAAAGACACGTTACAGGGCACATTCTAGTTGCCTAGGTCATTGGAGAGCTCCCCTTATACCTTTCCTCTACCAGGGGACCTATGTCCCCGCCAAAGGCCCCCAGTTCCTGGAATGACAGCCAATACTTGCTAAAGAACATGCTTGTGATTTACCTTAAGTAATCCTCGTGCCTCCATTCATCACTATGTGGGCCAGGAACACTTAGATGTGCCTTTGACCTGCCCAAGTCATGTGGCCAGGTCCAAGGGCATGCATAGACCATAGATAGCCACTGGATCCAGGATATAAGGAAGGAAATGAAGTCCCTTGCACCATGCAGAGAGGAGCTTCACACACTTAGAAAACAAGACTTTATTCCTTTAGAGGGTCCTGTCCAACAGTGACAGGCAGCTGGAGAGACACCCAAAACTGGTTCTATTATACCTGCTGTCAAGACCAGCGGGACACAGGCACTGGGAAGTGGGGCAACCCACACTGTGTTCTCCTGGGCCCTCTGCCTACCCACTATTGGGAATCCTGGCTGGCAGTAGTGAGGCAGACATCGGCTGACCCAGGTTCCCATTTTGCAGACAGGTAACTAGAAGTCCAGGGATGAGAAGATTTCCTCTTGCCATAGCTGTCACAGTTTCACTGTAGAGACACCGAGGCAGCGGCCTGCCTGCTCCCCATGCAGACCCTGCATGAGCAGGATCCTCAACAGGCTTTGCTGCCAGGACCCCAGACCCCATCTGCAGCTCGAGGGCAGCAGCTGAGACATGCGAGGAGCACTCGACAGTGTCCGCTGCTCCTAACGGTGAGAGCTGACCAAGTATCTTCCTGGGACTCTGTGGATGGAGGATCTAGGGAACGGGTGGGTCCTTGGCCAGCTTGTTATAGTTGGCTCAGGAGAGAGCCCTGGAGTGTAGGGCTTGAGAGATTCTCACTGGCAGTGCTGTCTGCAGAGTGCAGCCTTAATCAGGCTTGGCCCTCTCGAATGCACCATGTATGAAGAGTCCCCATTTTACAGCTAAGAAAATTGGAGGTCAGTGGGATATAGGCTGGCTACTATGGCCAGCCAAGGATCAAGGAGACTGGCTGAGGAGCCACATTATCTGTGTCAAGTTTCAGTAAAGTGGCCCTGGGGAAGTTGGAAAGCATCACAGTCTGGAAGGCTGGGCCAGAGCAGACCCAGCAGGGGTGGCAGAGGTGCCCGAGACTGCCTCACTGTCTAGCTGGGCCTCCTCACCCCGGGTATATGTAAGCACCACAGTGACTGTGGCAAAGGTAGCAGCATTGACGGGAAAAGCACGTAACAGCGTGGAGGCCAGTCCTCGTGTGAAGACTCGCCAGCCCTCAGCCTGGTAGCTTTGCCGCATACAGTCGACGATGCCATGGTAGCGAGGGGCTCCTTGCAGCCCATCGGCTTGCAGTCGCGACTTAACCACGTCCATAGGATAGGTGGAGAGCCAGGATGTGATGCCTGATGTGCCCCCCGCCAGCAGCAGCTTGGGCACCAGCAGGCGGTCACCTGGCTCGCAGCCCATGGCACGCGTCAGTACGTCGTAGGTGAGAAAGTAGACACCAAAGCTAGGTGTCTCGCGCAGAAGTGTGGACACCATGCCTCGATGGATGCCACGCAGGCCCTCGTGCCGGTAAATCTGCGCCAGGCAGTCCAGGGAGCCCTTGTAGGTTCGAGCGGGGCCCACGTCCTGCAGCTGCAGTCTGGTCTTGGCTAGTTCCATGGGGCAACAGATGACACACTGAATAGCACCTGCTGCCGCCCCGGCCAGGAACTGATTGAGTGGTGAGTCTTGGCCCAGAGCCCTAAGGGTGTTGCCTTGCACCCCAAACACCAGTGCATTGATAAAGCTGAGCCCCATTAGTGGTGAGCCCAGACCTTTATATAGGCCCAGCACCTGCAGAGACAGAAATGCCATCAGGATGAGGGGTGCCACCCTGCTTGCGTTGCCCAGCCATTCTCCTCAGGCCCTCCATACACAAGTGGCAGCCCTAACCACCCAGCTGCTCATAGGAAGCATGCAGAATTCTGTTAGATGCAAAGTCCTCAATCCAAAACACCCTAGCAATCAACTCACACCCCCAAGGACCCTTGTGGGTGCCCCGATGACCTTTCCTGGGCCTCTGACCTCGGGTGGTAGTACCTGCAGGCTTGCTCCCCAGCCCTACAATTGCTCCGCCCGGGCACTTACACTCTCCTGCTTGATGATGGACTGGAAGCAGTGCAGTGTCCCTCGGTACTGGGGCTTCTCCGTGTTCTGCACCTGCAGCCGCACCTGCAGAGGCAGAGCCAGTGAGCTGGCACAGGCAGACCCACTGAAGCAATTCCCCTGACCTGCAGTGCACAAGGCTGGCAGCCAAGTAACTTTTTGTGAATCTGGGATCCCAGGGTGCAGCCAGGTTGGGTGTTTGAGAGATACCAGCTACAAGGACAGCCAGCTGCGGATGGGCTGGGAGTCCCTAAGGCAAGTGGAGGAGAGGGCTCTCATGTGCAGTACCATCAGACCAGCTCCTGGGACCAACCCTTGTTCAGGTGGCACCTGTCCTCTGAGGGCTGAGGCCAAAGGGGGATCCCAGCCTGGTGTCACACTTCTAACCTCCATCAGGGGGTGATGCTGGGCCTCCATTCTGCTCCTGCTCGCTTCCTGCTAACAGCCCTTTGACAACCATAGCCATGAGTCATGGGTGGTGGCAGACAGCTGACAGCTCCCCTAGGTACCCATAGCAATAACTCCAGGACCTGGGGACACCGCCAGGCCAGTGGCCCAGAACCTTTTCCACCTCAAAGCACTCTTTGTTGCCTGAGAGTTTATCTGCTCTTGCTACACTAACGTCATGGTGGCGTGAAGGGAGCACACTAAACTTGGAATCCATGTTAGTGCTGTGGGGGAAGCTAGGTTACATCATGGTCTCAAGAGCTAGGAAGCTCCCTAGATCTGATTCAGAAAGGGTCAGTCATGGGCTGGTTGTAGCTCAGTGGCAGAGCTACACTGGTTTACCTAACATGTGCAAGGGGCTTGAGAGAGAACTCAATGATTAAGAGCACTGGCTGCTCTATGAGAGGACCCAGGTTAATTCTCAGCACCCACTCTGTGGCTCAAATCTTCTGTAACTCCAGTTCCGGGGATCCAATGTTGGCCTCCATGGGCATCAGGCACACACCTGGTACACATACAGACAGACAGGCAAAATACCCATACACAATAAAAACAAACAAATAGCTTTCTTATGGCCAGTTTGCTGAATGCCAATGGCCCAACCACAGTTGATTTTCTGAAAGACCACTTTCCAGGTATCCACGGGCAGAGGAGTGACCCCTATGGCTGAATGACTGCAGGGGGATGCTCTTGGGCTCAGCAACTCAGAGTCAGGACCACCATGACAAAAGTGCTTTCTTGCCTGAGGGGCCTGCTTTAGGAGCGAGTACCTGTCAAGTCAGCAGCCTCTGCAATAGCAGGCTGAGGAAGTGGATCCTTGTTCTTACAAGCTGGACACAGCTGTGGGAGGAGTTTGAGACATTTGACCACAAGGTAGAAACATGGTGATATGTGACTATGGCCAGCCTCATTGTGGGTGGAAGAAGGCATCCAGGCAGAATGTGGGCATGGTAGACAGGGTGTACCAGGGCTTCGTTCTTGCAAGCCTATGAATGGAATTCATGGGCCACTGCTTGCCAGGAGTCTGCTCTCCAGCCTTCTCCCCAGAGTTACCAGGTGACGGGGCTAGGCTGTCTAGAGCCTGCATTAACCCATTAACGTGACTCAAGTCATCCTGGTGCACAGTGAACGGCGGACCTTAGTAAGCACAGCCACCCCCTCACCTCACAGATGCCTGGACCAAGGGCAGCTTTGTAAGGTGGAAGCCAGTGCACAAGGCAGGCGCTTACATCTGCACTGGAAGAAACCCCACCTCTGAATTAATGAGCTATTTTCTTTGCCAACAAACACCTTGGTTCACTGAAGAAAAAAAAAAAAAAAAAAAAGAAGGAAGAACCAGGAAGTAAGGCTCAGCCCAACGCAAGATAGTGTGTTTGTGTTCTGCCTCCAGCTTTTTCCTCACAGGAGTGGGAAAGGAGCCTGGCTTAGGGCCTGAACCAAGCACAAGTCTGGTCTAGGACCCTTCTGCTCACAGGCCACCGGGCACCGGGAGAACAGCCAAGGCAGGGTCCTGATGTGACTAGCTTGAGCACTTACAACTCCAGCCACAGGGGAAACTTCCACAGGAGTTTTCCACCACAGGATGTGGGTCTGTCTCCTTGATTAACCTGGAGCTCCAGTCAATCAAGGTTATGATTCAGGACGTACCCACCCCCAGAGAGTCCATGTCCAGAGCCCTGGTCATTTGAAAGTGGTGGTCCTTAGGATCTTGCTGGGTGATACTGCCTTGCAGGGACATGCCAGCACTCAAGACAGTCATGACAAGCACTGGTCCATAAGGACCAGGAGAGAAATACCCTCAAGTTTATTTCAGGTGTGTGTTTGTGACATGGTTTTACATAGCTCAGGCTGGCCTCAAACTTGTGGTCCTCCTGCCTTAGCCTTCCAATGTCACTACTTTGGTGTCTGCTACCACATCCATCTGTTGAGGTAGATTTTCCTAACACAAGCTGGCCCCAAATTCTCAGTTCTCCCCAGGGCTGGAATTCCAGGTGTGCTACCTACCACACCTGGCTCAGTAGGGTTTGATTCCTTATATTTCTGCCTTTTCCCACCTCTTATTTTCTTTCAGGAAGATGTAAGGGGTGGGGCTAAAGAGATGGCATTATTCATGAGGCCCAACAAACAGCAGTTAACGGCACTGGCTGATCTCCCCCAGAAGGTCTGGGTTTAATTCCCAACACCCACACAGCTGCTCACAACCACCTGAAACTCCAGTTCCACCAGGCACACACATGACGCACAGACATACATGCAGGCAAAACACAAAATACAATAATAATTCAAAGAAGATGCCAGGGAAATTATACATCAGAACAGAGTAGGCTTTCTCTCTCTGGCAGATAAGAAACCTGCCCATCAACCCAGGAGGAAGGCTCAGTCACTTTGTTCAGTGAGGGACAGTCGCCTGCCTCCATTCAAAAGCTGAGGTCCTCGTCGGGCAGAAACCCTGCAGGCCTGACCCAACCTGTCTGTACCTCCACAAGAGACTCACCTTGACTGTGTCAAAAGGGTGTCCCACAAGCACACCTGCCACACCTGGAAGAAAAAGGTGCCCATGACCAAGTGCCTCAGAACTTTGAGGAATCCTCTGTGTGTGTGTGTGTGTGTGTGTGTGTGTGTGTGTGTGTGTGTGTGTGTATACCCTAGGCCCATCCCAGGAATCTCTGCAACCTCCCCTCTGGTAACAGGGGGCATTCAGCACCCCCTTAACTCAAAGCTGTGTCCCTTGCCTTCCCTTGCAGCTCCCTGAGTTGTTGTGTCCCCTGGGGAACTACACTGCACTGTCCTGAAGCATGACATCACAGGAGGCTCGGGGAAGTTGGAGTTGGAAGGTTAGCCTGCCACCATCAGGATTTGAATTTTCCTTTTGTTACTTCTTACCTTCAGGGAACCTCACAAAAGGATTCATTGTCTTGGCCCTACTCAGCTCACCTGAAAAAGTACTTAGCATCCTCCTTGCCCTACCCCACCACACTCTAGGATGGAAATTAGGAACTCCCAGGAAATACTGCCTGAGGACCCGCTGCCTGCTGCCTGCTACCTCCCAAGTGCTGCTCTACTCTTGAGTCATGCTCTGTATATTTATCACTTAAGGGCCTGCCAGACACCCCACCCACAAGAGCAAGGTTCACCTCTCCCCTAAGAACATTCCTCAGAGTGGCCTGCAGGTAGTGAACAGCTGTGTGACTCCCCTGCACCCACCCCCACAGCCCAGTGACCCCATTTTTCCCAGAAGAAACAGAAGTCAGTGAGGTTTCCTTCTCTAGGAAGCATCTGCCCAAGAGCCTCTTTGGGGCTGGCCTGTGATCAGTGGTAGAGTGCTCGCTCACAGTGCTTTAGCAATGCAGAAAGAAAGAAGTCCCCTTTGGTTGCTAGTACTTTATGTCTAATTACAGTGGCTAATGTTGGGCAATGAACAATAACATTACCAACTTCCCGTCACTGCCCTTGGTTCACACCGATCTTAACCCTCCCACTCCAGAGCCGATTAACTCATCCTACAGATGAGGAAACCAGAACCAAGAAGCCCACAGCAGTACATCTGGTGTGTGACCAGTGAGTGATACGACTGGAACTTCAGCCCTGCCCTGGTCCTAGCCACTCTCTCCTGGTCCCAACAGGACTGGTCACAGAACCTGCTGGGAGACACTAAGGGTGACATCTGCCCCCAGACTCTGCCTTGCATCCTTCAGTAATGCCCACCATGTTTCATGCTTCTGTTCTTAAGAAAAAAAAATGCTTTTTGAGACAAGGTCTCACTATGTGACCCTGGGTGGCCTGGATCTCCCTATTTAGATGAGGCTGGCTTCAAATTCTCAGAGATCAGCCCGTCTCTGCAAGTGTGCTACCACATCTAGATTTCCTTAGATCTGCTGTTTCAGTGTTCAGCACTTTTAGTTCAGTAAAACACTTTCTAGTAACACTCCAATCTTTGCATAGGAAAAAAGGTGAGCAACCCCTGAGCCCCCATCCACCCCAGGCCCCCATCACTGCCACTTTCCCATGAGTCCTCTCCCCTCAGAGTCTGCCAGGCCACATCCAGTGCTGAGGCTGGGAAGCCTGCTGCTAACCCTTTCCTCATTGTTCTATGAGGACACCTTGGAGACTTCACGAGTGGATTTTAGGAATGTCACCAGGGGATGCCAAGGGTGTGCCTGTTTCTTTAAAGCAACCCTGTTTGGCACTCCACCAGCCCTCGAGCTGCAGATTCATTCAGCTGCAAGCTGGGGAAATTTCCACTATAATCTCTTGCCCCTAGCCACCATCTCCAGGCAGGCTCTTTTCTCCTGGAGTCCCTCACATCCTATTTCTAGTGGTGGGACCTTGTTTCCTCCCTTTGGAGAGTCACCAGCTTTCACCTGTTTTTAACTTCCTGGTTAGTGGTTGCTGGGGCAAAACCAGGACTCACAGAGTCCAGTGGTCCAAACCCTGCTTACCATGTTTTGTATTTGCAAATCCTACTTCCGGACTTCTTTTCTTGGGCTAATCTGAATCTCTTAGGGCTTTGGAAAGCCCAGCACCCACAGCTGGTATGCTGGGCATCTGGGATACCCTGTTAGCCTTCCTCCCTCTTCCTCCAAGGGCCCCCTGGTGCCAGCAGAGAGCCCAGCTGTGCCAACAACAGTCTTCGCTACTTCCAAGACATTGCAAAGACTATGAAGCCTCTTACCTATCCCTTCTGTTTGGAAGCTCCAGGAGGGTCCCAAGCTGGCAGGTCTTGGAATCCCCACTCCCTACCCATGTCCTTTTGACCTCACAGTCCCTTTGAGAGTCAGGGAGCCCTGCCTGACCACCTCCGAGAGGATACCCCAAACCCAATGCCAGGGCAAGTTTGACACCATGAGCATCCGAGGACAGGAAGGGACACCTGGCAGCACAGTTCTGGCAGAGATGATAAGTCTCTTCCCTCCACACAGACACTACCTGCTGATCAGGCACTTCTCTGTCACACTGGTCCATGCCCTATCCAGAACCCAGGGGCCACTGTGTCCTCAAGATTTGAGACCCATCCTTACACAGGAGGGAGTGGGTAGAAGCCAACCATTAGTCAAGATATTTGCCCAGTCTCCCACAGAGACTGAAGGCAGGATAGGATGTGTGCTGGGTCACTCAGGCACACCCACAGTGCGCTTGCTTTTCCTCGGGAAGAGAGCCCCCCCATCATCTGTCCCAGGCAGGCGCTTTAGAAGGTACGTTCCCCTGCTTTAGGTCAGATCCTCTATCAGAGCATGTCTGATAGCACACAGTGATGGGAATCTGGAAGGCACGCCTAGGACACAATCAGATCATTGTCTGTCCCCCTCCCCCCAGCAGCCCCATCCCTTCAGAGAGACTGAGCGTGAGGCTACAACCCCCTGTCATTTCTTCCCTTACTGGATGAGTCCAGAAGAGGTTCTGCAGGTGACCTCCGTCTCAGCCCTACCCTATATTACTTCCCTTTAGTTGGGCACTCTCTATGCACCCTGGGTGGGAATGCAGACTGTGGCTGGATGTAGGGCACATGATGCCCTTGAGATAGGCTGGGTGAAGATGGATGGGCATCGCAGGCAAGAAAGGCCTACTTGAGCCAAAGTCCAAGGGAAGGGGTGGCTGAATCATGGGGGTGGTCTGGGTCTCTAAGCAGGCCTGGCCAAGGGGTGACTAGATGCTCCCCAGGACGACTGTACTGACTAGGGTGCAACCACAGAGGGAACCCTGGCCCTGGGAAGACTGCAACAACATAAGGGGGCCTTGGCCATAAATGGGGCTCTTCCTCCCCCACCCCCGCTACAGGTGGGGGCTAAGATGGGACCCCTTCTGGGCCTCTAACTGCCCACCAACTTTTCGTAATCCCTGTGCTTCATCTCCCTCCCACGGCTCACAAAGGAAAGACTGATGGCTCTCAAGCACTTTGTGGGTACATCACTGCCCTGGGAAGGTATCCTGACAGACCAGCCTTCTCCACCCAGGGAAGGAGAAGCAAGCACGAATTAAGCTCCTAAGGCCAAGGGCAGTCAATCACTGCTCCAGGCGAGACCTTTCCGGGTAGGGCTGTGACGGCAGCTGATGGTGGGTGAGCCAGGCCTGAGCCTCAGAGCTGAACTCAGCCTTGACATAACCAGCCAGACCACTGCCATCTCGGAAAATTTACCTGGAATCCCAATGGATCCAGACTCTGTACTTAATACTTACTAAATAAACTACGCCTCTAGGTACAAGAAAAGGCACTAAAGGTTCAACAGGTTCGCACCGTCGCGTCATGGGCAAACCTGATCTGCTCTCCGCCTCAATCTTTCCTGAGTCAGGCTGACCTGACCACCCGGTGGACCGCCTCCTCCTCTTCTGCGCCCTCCAGCAGCTCAAAGCACCACCTGGGAAGAACTGGGCGCCTGGGGTCAGGCCAGCCCTCTAGGAGGTCGCTCCGTGTCACCACCAAGCTTGGACAGCTGATAGGAGGGAAGAATCCGCAGGCTACGCGCCCGCATCCTCCGATCTGTCCCTGCCTCTGGCCAAGTGTCACCGGGATACCTCGCACCCAGTGCACACCACATGGAGAGCCGAGAAGACACCTGTTCTCGCGCACCAGGCAGGCTGCGAAGCCTGGCATACCTGGAGTCTGCTTACCTCCAGCGCATCCAGCCAGGAAGTCGAGCGCCATGGCCCGGCCCCGCGAGACGCCTGAGTCCTACTACTCTTATGGCCTCCGGGCCGTCGGGGCTCCGACTGTCCCGCAAGCCTGGTCCGGGTGGCGGCTGGGTGATGACTCTTAGGAAAGCGCTCCCCCTGCGTCCAGCACGCGGGGCCTCACCTCGCGCCGCGCTCCTCGCCCTGCCGGCCGCAGCCCCCGGTGCAGAACGCAACCAATGGGTACACCAGGCGCGGACAACACCCCGCGCTCTGGGTGTCGCCGCCAAATTTTATTGGTTGGGCGCTCCTGGAGGGTGTGGCCTCGGACACAGTGGGCGGGGGCATCATGGGGCGCAGCAGACAAAGACTGTGCTTCTCGGGCCCGCCCGCGCGGCCCGGGGCAGGGGTAGTGTAGTGGGCGCATTGCGCCCTAGAGCCTGTAACCTTCCAACTGCACTCTGCGAGGGGCGGCGCTCGCCTTGCTTCGGCCCTGGGGCCCATCACGGTGTTTGGATGCGACTCAGCTGCTCAACCTTTTCGTCCTTGCCAGTGTCATGGGGACACTGTGGCGAGCACACATGGAACGTCTTGACTCTCTAAGGCCTGCGGGATTGGACGCCGGTAGTTGTGAAAGTTCGAGAATGGCTCCCCACCTGGAGAGGCCTCCAAGACCCCGGGTCTCCTTAAGCGAACGAGCTGGGAGTCTGAGCTCCTAGCACGCCCCGGCAGGGCCAGAGACTTGGATTTGGATGACTCCGAGACGAACTTTTCAAACACAAGGGACCCAAGGATGGAAGGGTGCTGCCAAGCTCTGAGGTGTTCCTGGGAGCCACTGAAGGTTGTGGAGAGAGGGATGCTGCAGGACAGGGCTGGGAGCCGGCAGCAGACTCGATGGGGGCAAACCTCATGCAGCGCTGGGCCTTGGGACAGGGTGAGCTTGCTGAAGCGCAAGGAGCGCGCAGGTGCCCCTGGCTTGTAGAGCACTAAGGGTAAGGTAGGGTAAGAACCCTACGTGTCCAGCCACCCAGCTGCCCCTAATATTTACAACAGCAAGGAGTCTTGAAGCAGGTCCCAGTGGTGGATACAATTACAACTCCTGGGGCCTCTGTTAGTAACAGCCTCCTGTGGTCACCGGCACACTGCTCTTACCTGTACCCTCTTGGAACTGGGCATGGAGTTGGGTGGCAGAACCGATGGAGGGGCAGGTCTTAAAAAGTTCCAGTGAAGCCTGGAGCAGGGACCCTGGGAGGTGGTGTTTATCCTTGAATGGACCCTTCCTGAAGCCGACATCCAAGTCCAGGCCTGCTGACTCCTAGTCCAGTGCTTGTGGTGGCTACTGGGCCCTGAACTTAGGGGTCTGGAGGCCTGGGTTTGATCTCCACAGCCTCTGAGCCATCTGGGTGCCTTTGGGAGGCAAGTGGTGAGAGGGAGAAGGAAGTCCACACTGGAACTGGGGTGAATATAGGGCCCCTCCTGAGGCCCATGCCATTAAACCCCATAGTCCTCGTACGGCGGTCAGAGTCCCAAAAATGCCCTGGGAGCCCAGGCGGTAAAGCTCTTATCTCTATACCTTCACCTCTGACTTTGGGTTCTAGGAAATGAGAGGGCAACCTATGAGACAAGAACAGCCCATTCTGCTTGTGGCTTTTTTCTTTTTGAGACGGGATCTTGCTATATAGCCCAGATTGGTCTAGAACTTGCCCCCTTCCTGCCCCAGCCTTCTGAACACCAAGGCTACAGGTTTGACAAGGCTGACATCTTGTTTATTTTTCTTTCTCCGGTGGTGAGACTCGGGGCCTCGCATGCTTGACAGGCAGGTGTGCCACTTGCTGAGCCTCATTTCTCTAATTTCTCCAGCTGCTGCTGTTTTGTTTTTAGGAGAACATGCATCAAAAAGCCAGAGAGGGGCTGGAGAGATGGCTCAGTGGTTAAGAGCTCTGACTGCTCTTCCAGAGGACCAGGGTTCGATTCCCAGCACCCACATGGCAGCTCACAACTGTCTGACTCCACGGGATCCAACACCCTCACACAGACATATATGAAGGCAAAACACCAATGCATATGAAATTAATAAGTTTTAAAAAAAGCCAGAGAAGTAGGAACTCGGGAGAGCCTGCCTTTACATTGATGTCATTCCTGGCCTTGGTTGTGTGGCACTCTGACCCTCTGGGAGTGCTGGGGAAGGGCCCAGAAGCCTGGTATACATCAGGTACTCCATAGTTGAGCTTCAGAACCATTGGCGGGCAAGCCCAGGGACAGCCCCTATAGGAATCCAGTGGGACCCTGTGTGCTGTCCTCTAGGTACCTTGTAGGCAGAGCATGGGTAGGCCAGTTGAGGGGGGCTGGTGTTATATCTGGAACTATTAGGTTTGGGGATAAAATGTGTGAGGGAATGGAAGGCTAAGCTGAGGTTTCATGCTGCCCTAGGTAGGTGAGGATCTGCCCTGTGAGACTGAGTGTGTCCTCAAGGCCCACTGGTCTGCACCTTGAGGGGCAGGCACTGATACGGGAGAGAATCACTTGAGACAGCAATCTTGCTGAGAGCCCTTTGCACAGGCCTTTGGTGATCTGGGTCAGAAGACAAGATGGGTCCAAATACTTGACCTTGGTAGTTAGCTGGGAAGAGACCAGAAAGAGCACCAGGGCGCCCACATCTTGGGGCTGTATTGCTTGTTTTCTTGCATTTTACAAGGGTAAAATGACAGCAGGAATGTATCTACTTCTTCAAACTCTGCTCCAGAGGTAGTGGGGTCTGTTTAGCTCTGAGGATTCCAGCCAAAGGGCAAACAGTAGGAGAGAGGTAGTGTGGGGAAGGAACTGTCACTGCCCACAGTGACATGTTTTGTTTGGAAATGTCTTTCCTGAGTTCTTACATAAGACAGCTCCAGTGTAGAAATAGAACCGACAATGGGCAAAAAGAAGCATCATGTCCTTTGGTCTCCCTACCCTGGAACCTGTACACTGAGTGATAAAAGGGGCTGTCTTACTTGATATGAAATCCATGCTCAATGCCAAGGACGCAGGAGGACCATAATGACATGGCTGCACCCACTCAACTTCCAGCCTTCTGCTCAGCTCGGGTTTCACACGCCAAACTTGTTGCTGCCTCAGGGCCTTCGTGCAGGCTGCTGCTTCAAGGGGAGCCCTTCCCCTAACCTAGCTCTGCAACTTGGGCTCTACCCAGTTCTCAAGGTGCCGATTGGCACACCGCTGTGGTCTGAATTTCCTCTCCCCACGGTTCCAGGTAGAAATCCTAGTCCCCGAGGTGATGATATTTGGAAGAAGGGCCTTACTGGCTAACAGTGTCTCCTTTCTCTAGGGACACATGTCTTGTAAAAGGCAAGGGTGGCTCCAGTTGTTTGAAATGTATTTTTTAGAATTAAAAAAAAATTCCTAGGGGCAGAGAAATGGTTCAGCAGTTAAGACTGCTCCCTACTCTTTCAGAGGACCCAAGTTTGGATCCCAGTACCCATGTCTGGAAGCTCATGACCACCTGTATCTCCAGCTCTAGGATCCAATGCCCTCTTCTCTCTTACACAGGCACACACACACACACACACACACACACACACACTCTAAAATGTTTTTAATCCTGTAAAGCTGGATGGGATATATTTTACATCTTTAATCCCAGTACTTAGGAGGTAGAGGCAGGCTGGTTTCTTAAAAGTTCAAGTCCAACCTGGTCTACATAGTGAGTTCTAAACTAGCCAAGGCTACTGTATGAATAGATACTTACTGTATGAATAGATGAATAGAACTTATAGAATGAATCTCTCTCTATATATAGAAGGGGGCTCTATTAAAATTACTTACAGGCTGTGGTTCAGCTAATCCAACAATGGCTGTCTATGAAGGAAAGTCCAAAAATCCAGTAGTTGCTCATTCCATGATGTCTCAGCTGGTCACAATATATGCTGGAGTCCTGATGTCGTAGGCTCTAGTGCCAGTGAAAGAATGGATTTGCTAGCAAGGTCGAAAGCAAGCTGGCAAAGAGTAAAAGCTCCCTTCTTCCATTTCTTTATATAGACTGCCAGCGGAAGGTGTGACCCAGATTAGAGGTGGCTCTTCCCACCTGAAAAGATCTGAATTGAAGTTGTGGGGGGGTTGTTTTTTGTTTTTTGGTTTTTTTGTTTTGTTTTGTTTTTGTTTTTTTGAGACAAGGTTTCTCTGTGTTGCTTTGGAGCTAGTCCTGGATCTAGCTCTAGTAGACCAGGCTAAACTCGAACTCACAGAGATCCGCCTGCCTCTGCCTCCCAAGTGCTGGGATTAAAGGCGTGCGCCACCACCGCCCGGCTGAAGTTGTGTTTTTCCACCTCAGAGATCTGGATTAAAAGTAGACCTTCCTGGGGCAGGAGAGATGGCTCAGAGGTTAAGAGCACTAACTGTTGCTCTTCCAGAGGTTCTGAGTTCAATTCCCAGCAACCACATGGTGACTTCCAACCATCTGTAATGAGATCTGGTGCCCTCTTCTGGACTGCAGGGACACATGCAAGCAGAATGCTGTATAAATAATTAATAAATAAATCTTTAAAAAAAAAAAGAAGTAGACCTTCCCATGTCAAAATAAGCAAGAAGCCCTCATAGATGTGCCCCTCCATTTTTGGGTTTTAGTTAATTCCAGATATAGTCAGCCAAGAGCTTGACAACCACAAACAGTCTTTAGAGCTACATAGTGAGAAAAACTCTGCAGCAACAAAATCCTGTATGGAGGGGCTAGCTAGATGGAGTAGAAGGTACCTGGTACCTGAGTCTGGTTCTTGGGACACAAGGGGTAAAGAAGAGAGAACCAGCTACCACTCCCTGTCCTCTGCAGGCCCCACCCACACAAAAGAAATAAAACGTACATAAAAATAAAAAAAATCCAGTGAGAGGGTTGAGGATATGGTTTAGTTGGTAAAGTGCAGGCACAAGGGGACCTGAGTTTGGGTCTCCAGCAGGGTCTTCCATTCAGGAGGCTGAAGCAAGAGGCTCATCCTTGATTCAAGGCCAGCCTGTGCTTCATAGTAAGAGCTCTTCTCATTTAGTCAGTAGGCCGCCCTGAGGAGCCAGGGAAGCGCTGGAAGGGACAGCTTTGCAGGAGTGGGAACAACCCGGAACCAAGAGTGGCTCTCTCAGCCTGGCAGGCAGCCACAAAGGAGGCTGGGACTGGTTTGTCTGGCCGGTGTGCCTTGATGTGATGCCCCCTTCAGGCTTCCCAGAGGGAGGTGGAGCATAGAGTTCCTGTAGAGCTAAATCAGATTCCCAGCCCCTGAGCAGGAGAGGTTGAGTGCCTCAAAGCCAGCCTCCTCAGCACACCCTCAGGGCTTTGGGGACAATGTCTCAGAGTTCTCAGGTGCTTTGGCTGGTTTTGCTTGACTGTCTTGGCTGGCACCATATGGGCCTTTGTTTCAGGGCTGGGGAAGGAGCCAGGGAGCAGACGATATCCAACTCTGCTGTTGTCCTGCTCCCCATGATCCTCTAGTTTCAGGAAAAAGAAGATGAGGATTAATTTAATAATTGTGCTTCCTAGCCCTGGGTGCATGTGTGTGGCAGTCCTATATTTCCAGCGGTTCCCCTGGGGTCAGCCCTTGGTTGACCAGAGACTTCAGAACCCACTTGACCTTCAGGAGTCAGTGGACACCAGAAACTCAAGATGGGACTTGGTATAAATAGCTACATGGCAATGACTTGATAAATACAAGTAGGCTGCAGGGGCCCTGCTGCTGGGGTGCCCCAGAACTGGAAGGTCATGGGGGTCCCTCATGGGTGTCTGGCCACATGGAGCCTAGTCTGCATGCCCTCTGGGTTCCCACTGGCACCCTGGCAGTCTCTTCCCAGCTCACAGTCATTATCCTCGGGCCCTGGAGGGCAGGGTGCCCTGCACAGTCTTGATTTGAGGTGTAGTAGAACTAGCTGGAGTTGGTACCATAGGAGGCAGGAGAGGGAGAAACGGCTGGCAGGGAGGATTCTGTGTCCTGAGCCCAGACTGGTCATTGTCATAGCAGGCATGACACTCAATAAATATCAGATGTGGCCAAAGGGTAGCTTCAGAGACGAGGGAGAAGGCTGGAGAACAAGGTTCAGTGTCTTGGAACCGGAAGTTCCATGAGCTTTGCAGGGTTTTAGGCAGTGTCCCCAGCTTCCCCAGCCTTAGGGGCAGCGCTCGGCAGGGAAGTCAGCTTCTACCTGCCCTCTGTACAGGCCCTTCTGTGTAGAGCTCTGTTGGGCACCAATTTGTTGTAGGAGGTCACTTGTTTGTTCACAGCTGTCCAGACTCCCAAAACAACCACTCAGAAACTATATCATTTAAATCACTGCTTAGACTATTAGCTCTAGCTTCTTATTGGCTAACTCTTACATCTTAATTTAACCCATTTCTATTAATCTGTGTATTGCCACGTGGCAGTGGCTTATCGGCAAGGTTCCGTTGGCAGCATCTGTCTCTGGTGGGGTTACATGGCTTCTTCCCGACTCTGCCTCCTTTCTCCCAGCATTCAGTTTAGTTTTCCCCACCCAGTTCTACTCTACCCTATCACAGGCCAAGGCAGATTTTTTATTCTTTAACCAATAAAAGCAACACATATACAGAACGGCCTCCCACACCAGAGCTCTGTCTGCTTTGCCAGGCTTTGTGTCAGGCAGGGTGGAGAGCACAAAGGGTGGGGTTCACCTCTGAGATGTGACCCCATAGAGGTCTTCCTGACCCCAGAGAGGATGTCTCACAGCTAGCAGTGACCTGTAAGCCTGGATCATTACCTCCTTTTTTTTTAAAATATTTATTTATTATGTATACAATATTCTGTCCACATGTGTGCCTGCAGGCCAGAAGAGGGCACCAGACCTCATTACAGATGGTTGTGAGCCACCATGTGGTTGCTGGGAACTGAACTCAGGACCTTTGGAAGATCAGGCAATGCTCTTAACCACTGAGCCATCTCTCCAACCCCTCATTACCTCCTTCTTGGCCTTTTGTCCCATTTTCCCTTCCCAAACTGCTGCCACCCCGTTGGCCATGCAGGCTATGCCTGCACCTAGAAAATGTATCCCAAGCTACAGTGACGGTTCAGCTCACCCCACTGGTTCCCTGGAGCCCATTCTGGAACATACTCGTCCTTGCTGCCTGTGAAGAAGGCCCCTCCCAGATGGTTCGGCTAGCTTGTCTTGGGCCTCCAGGATAGCCCAGCAGGGGACAGCCTGTTGCATTTCCTAGCTTTGGTTCTTGGCTCTTCATGATTTGGAAGTGGGCCTCCACAGGGCCGGAGAGATGGTTGAAAATGCTTGCTGTTCTTCGAGAGGACCTGGTTTGTTTCCCAGCACTCACGTTAGATGGTTCACAACTGCCTGTAATTCCAGTTTCAGACGATCCGACACCTTCTCTGGCCTCTGTGTGTGCATGTGTGTGTGCCTGTGCATGTGCTTGTGCATGCGTGCACGCGCACACACACACACACAGGCACACACACACACACACACACACACACACACACACACAATTTTTAAAAAGCATGTCTGCAAAATCTTTGGCACTGTGTCCTTAAAAGGTGGAGCCTAGGAACTAGGAACTGGTAGCCCAGTGGTATGGGGCTTGCCCAGCATGCATGAGGTTCCAGGTTCCATCCCCATCACCTAACCTCTTCCTACCCTTACTGAACAGTTTCTACTTTCTAGGTAAGGAAAGTGAAGCCTGGATAGGCTACAGGATTTGTCCAGGTCATGCAGCAGAATAGGGTCGATCTATCCCAAGTTATCTGGCTCAGAGCCTCTGGCTTTGGGTCATTCTTCTGTGTGCTATGGACATGTACCACAAGAGGATCTCTAGGTACTTGAGTGAAGACACATGGACAGGAAAGGGAGGGAAATAAGCTGCAACCCAGTATTAGAGACATTTCCGGCTGGGGAGATTGCTCAGCGATTATGAATACTTCCTGCTCTTGCAGAGGATCCAGGTTTGGTTTCCAGCACCTGTGTTGGGTGGCACATAACCATCAGTAACTCCAGTTCAGGTGACCTCTGAAGGTACATGCATGCTTGTGGTGCACACACATACACTCACACACATACATGTAAAATAAATTTAAAATCTGGGGCTGGAAAGATGGCTCAGTTGTTAAGAGCACTGGCTGTTCTTCCAGAGGTCCAGAGTTTGATTCCCAGCAACCATATGGTGGCTCACAACCATCTGTAATGAGATCTGGCGTCCTCTTCTGGCGTGCGGGCATACATGGAGGCAGAATGCTGTATAAATAATAAATAAATAAATCTTTAAAAAAAATTTAAAATCCTTAAAAGAAAAACAAAAACGACAATAACAAAAAAAACAAAACGTCCAAAGCCCACCGTGCTGGATGGATGGCTCATGTCTGTGTTTCTAACACTTGAGAAGCTGAGGAAGAATTACTTTTGAGACAGTGTCCCAAGTAGCCTAGGCCCTCAAATGGGCCCTGTAGCCGCGAGTTTCCGATCCTCCTGCCTCCAGCATCCAAATGCTGGGGTTACAGGTATGTATCACCATGTCCAGCAGGAGAGAGTTTTGCAGACTCTTTGGGTATCAGGTCCCTGAGGCCTGGGTTGTATGTCCTGTACTTACTATCTGCTGGTTGGGTACAACTTATGGTTAAGTAAGAAGGTGAGTAGAATGTGCCCCATCCCCCATGGTGTCTCAGAAAGCCTGTGTCCTCCCAAGAGCCCTCTCTGGTAGCCCCAGGCATGGGTTGTGATATCTACGTGAAGGAGGCCTAAAGCTGGCCTAGCCCATGGCAGGATGTGGCCCCATCAGACACCCCTTGGGCTTTTCCTGTTGTCCATGAGATCCTCTAGGAAAGTCAAGACTAGGGAGTTTATGTCACTGACCCAAGGTCCTCAGCTGGGAAAGGCAGCTCTCCACAACAAACTTAGGCCAAGGGTCCCCACACCTCCCTAGCACACACAGAGGGACACCCTGGCAGAGGCTTCTTCCTTCCTTGACACATCTATCAGCTCCAGCAAAGAGTGGGAGGTGACCCCAATATTTTACAGTCCCTCTCATAACTACAGCCACTCCAGGAGGAGGCAAGGCCGACACAGGCAGCTCCATTTTCCTGTCCATTCTCCCGCCACTTTATCATGAACTGCAACAAACCTTCCCTTCCCATGGCCTGAGCTAGCCTTTAGCCACTAACCTCTTGCTCCTTCCTCCTATCATTCCTTCCCTTGTTCCTCATCTCTCTTTTCATCTGTCCACACGCCATCTGTGCCTCCATCCATCTCTTATCTCTCTGTTCTCTATTTCCACTAACCTGTCTTTCCCGTGCTTATCTAGTCATCCATTTCCACATCTTCGAGTCCACCCACCCACCTACCTTTTTGTTGCTCCATCTATCCATCGACCCATCTATCTTCCCCTTGCTTATTTGTTTTGATATCTGTCCATCTTTCATCTATTTTATATCCATTCACCCACCCACACATCCTTCCACCATCCCTCCCTCCCTCCCTCTGTCATCCATCAATCCACTCACCCCTCTATCCATCCATACACTCATCCATCCACCCACCCATCCATTCATCCATCCATCAATCCACTCACCCCTCTATCCATCCACCCATCTATCTGTCCATTCGTCTGTCCGTCCGTCCGTCCACCCACCCATCCATCATCCATTCATCTGTCATCATCCATCCATCATCCACTCATCTGTCATCCATCCATCCATCATCCACCCATCCATCCAGTCACACACGCACACACACACCCTTCCATCCATCCATCCACCCACTCACCCACCCATCTATCCATCCATCTATCTATCCATCCATCCATCCATCGATCCATCCATCCCTCTTCACCCTGCCTGTTATTCGTCTAACCCATCCATCTGTCCCTCCATCTGCTCACTGACCTGTTCTTATCTATCTTCACTTAATTGCCCAAACAGCAGCCCATCCTGAACTGTATACTGTGGGTGTAGAGGAAGGCCATTGTAGACCATACATGTCTGTGAGAAGTTTACAGCCAATGAGGAACTGGTACAAGACACCGGGGGATACACTTTGGGGGGTAGTTGTAGTTTTGGTGAGTCTGGGCATGTTTGGTCAGAAGACAAAGGGCAGGAGAAATTAAGCTATGGTGACTGAGAGAACATGATTGTCCCAGTGTCACCTTCCCAATTCATACTCTCACCTCAGCTCCCCTACCTCCTATTCTCCTCTCTCCCTGTTTTTCTGGTTGTCATGAAACTCTTCCCCAGGCAATACAAAGAAATGCCTCTTCATTCCCGATAGAGACAGGACCAGCAGACCAAAGAATTCTTCCCAAGTCCAGGTTGGGGAACCAATGGATTTATTATTTATAAGACAGTCAAAGGCATTTATGCTGCTGGGAAGTCTCACCCTATTTATCTGTATCTTTAAGGAAAATTACATTTGGGGCTGGAGAGATAGCTCAGCAGTTAAGGGCACTGGCTGCTCTTCCAGAAGACCCAGGTTCAATACCTAGCACCCACATGGCAGCTTACAACTGTCTGTAACTCCAGTTTCAGGGGATCTGATACCCTCACACAGAGTATATATAGGCAAAACACTGGTGTGTGGTGATATTTTGTTTGTGATCTAACAAAGCTTACCTGAAGATCAGAGTGTGGAGCTAAGCCACAAGTTAGTCAGAGAGGCCAGGCAGTGGTGGCAGAGGCAGATGGATCTCTGTGAGTTCAAGGCCACCCTGGGCTACACAGATTGAATTAGTTTAAAAGAGAAACAGAGCCTAGCAGTGGGGGCTCACACCTTTAATCCCAGCACCAGGGAGGTGGAGACGAGGAGTGATATGGCTGAGCAGGGAAAGGAATATAAGGTGGGGGGAGACAGGAGCTCAGGATTCAGTCTGAGGACTTGTAGACATAGGATACCCCACTTTGGTCAGAGGATTTCGTAGAGGTAAGAACCAGTGGTGGCTGCTCTGCTTCTCTGACCTTTCAGCTTTCGCCCCTTACTGTCTGACTCTGGGTTTTTATTATTAAGACCAATTAGAATTTGTGCTACACCAGTGCACATTAAATAAATAAATCTTTTTTAAAAACACATTTATTTATTTATTTGGTGTATGTGTGTGTGTGCACGCACGCACGCACGTGCACACCATGTAGTGCATATATGGGGGTTAGAGGACAACTTGAGGAGTAGCTTTTCCTTCCTCTAACATGTGGGTCCCTGGGATCAAACTTGGGTTGTTAGGCTTGGCAGCAGGCATCTGTATCCATTGAGCCATCTTGTCAGGCCAGCTATTGTCTCTTGAAGTAACTCCATATCTTAGTCACTGTTCTATTGCTGTGAAGAGACACCATGACCAAGGCAACTCTTTTTTTCTTCAAGATTAGGTTTCTCTGTATATAGCTTTAGAGCCTGTCCTGGAACTCACTCTGTAGACCTTATAAAAGAAAGCATTTAACTGGGAGCTTGCTTACAGTTTCAGAGGTCTAGTCCATTATCATCAATGGCAGGGAGCATAGTAGTACACAGACAGACATTGGTGATGGAAAAGTAGCTGAGAGCTTCATCATGTGCCATAGGCAGAGAGAGAGACACACAGAGAGAGACTCTGGGCTTGACATGGCTTTTGAAACCTGGGAGACCACCCCAGTGACAGACTTCTTCTACAAGGCTAATTCTTCTAATCCTTTCAAATAGTGCCACTCCCTGGTGACCAAGCATTCAAATTATACAAACCTATGGGGACCATTCTCATTCTAACCACCACACTCCATTTTGAGTGTCAGTGCCAAGAAAGAATGATTTTTACACCATGTTTACCCAGGTAAACACCACCTGCCAGCACACCAGGAGGCACAAACAATTTATTTGGGATGTTAAGTAATGACGCTTGTGAATGTAGCAAATCACTCCGGGAACACCAGACTCATGAATTTATCATTAAAGAAGATGGAACTCCTCCCCTGGATCTTGAAAAGGAATGCCCAAGACTGGACCAGGGCCTGTCAGTCACAGCCCTGTCCAGGCATTTTGCCACAATGAGGACGGAACCTGTCCTTTGCTTCAGCTTAAGTGCAGTGTTCTCTGCAGGTGACACAACCCATTTCAGGCTGACTCTTCAGTGACCTGCACCTGAAGTCTCTGTGCTTGCAGCTCCAAAGACCTGCCTGATCTTCACAGCCTTTGTTTGTCCTTATCAGCTCTCCACTGTCAACTGGGATGCCTCTTTATAACCACTTCTTAGCACTTTTGTTTTCTGAGATGGTTTCTCTTTGTAGCCCTGGTTGCTTGCTCTGCAGACCAGGTTGGCCTCAAACTTACAGAGATCCACCTGCTTCTGCCTTCCGAGTGCTGGGATTAAAGGCATGCGTTTAATTATTTAATTAAAAATGGTGAGTACATTTTTAATCAGTGTGTGTGTGTGTAAGAGAGAGAGAGAGAGACTGTGTAACATGTGATCTGAGAACTAATATTAATAACTAAGATTGGAGGGCTGGAGAGATGGCTCAGTGGTTAAGAGCATTGCCTGCTCTTCCAAAGGTCCTGAGTTCAATTCCCAGCAACCACATGGTGGCTCACAACCATCTGAAATGAGGTCTGGTGCCCTCTGCTGGCCTTCACACAGACAGAATACTGTACACATAATAAATAAATAAATATTTAAAAAAATAACTAAGATTGGAATAGAAGAATCTGATTGCTGATGGCTGCACCATCAGGTAAAATCTGGATTACCTGGCAAATCACAGTCAATGCGACTGAAATGTGTGTTGAGGAAACGTGCCATCTGTATTTCTGACACTGTGCTCAGGGCTCTTTTTTAAGTAACCTTGGGGTGGAGAGAGGCTTCGAGAGACTCAGGAATCTCCTGCATCACGAGGGACATCACTAGGCTTACTCTCTTGAGAGTGTCCTGTGGGTTGTCACAGCTGCTCTGTTTCACAGTAAGGATCGTGCCCAACTGGAAGCTGCAGCTGACTCCATCAGACCTCGCCATCGTCTCTGGACTTTCCCTGTCTGTCTAGGGCTCTCCGTGTCATTGCCAGCACATCAGGTGTCCAGGGCAGGGATGAGGTTGTTGTGTTTATCAGGGTGTCTCACTGTTTGACACCTGGCATGTGTTGGTTGCACGCATCAGGTGCCTGGACAGGCGGGCTGCTGTCCAGGGATAATGACACAGTGCAGGCAGACAGCGGCAAATGGTCTTGACTGTGATAGTAGAGGAGAGACAGCAAGACTGTCTGGATGTGGGCCAGAGAGAGAAAGGTATCCAGACAACTGTGGGGCCTTGGGGTCCAGCGTCAGGGTGGATGGTCCTACTCTGCTGGCAATGTGGGACTGAAGAGTCCCTGTTCTCTCCAGTGGAAAGTGTGTTTTAGGCTCCCTCATTAACCAAGGTCCTAGCTTCTGGAGCGTAACATCTGCCCCAGCTGCCTCTCCAGAGCAGATGCATCCTTCCTTCTAGACCTTCTGCTTCTATTAATGAATTTGGCTGCCAGTTCTACAGGAACACAGCTGGAGTTTGCTCTGTGTGATCACAGATTTTTGTGGGTGCAAAAGTGGAGGCAGAGGAAGGCCAAAGGCCTTGTCTCAAAGTCAAGTGGCAGAGTTGGGATTTGAAGGCAGGCAGGTCATCTTCTAAGTGGATGCTGAGCCACATCCCTCTACAAGGAAGGACATCAAGGTTGACCTTGGCCAGGCTACTTCCAGTCTCCCTCTGTCCCCCACTCTGCCCTCTGCCCTCTGCCCTCTGCCGTGGCAGTTAGCTAGCACCGCCTACTTGCCTAAAAGCAGACAAACTGTCGGGGTGAGGGATCATCCCTAGTTTGAAACTAGCCTGTTCAAGGACAGTGTACAAATAATAGGAAAACAGGTGGACACGTGGCTTCCGGCTGCCCTACCCCGACAGAACTGCGAAACGTTCATCAACACACCCCTTCTTGCCACTCTGCGACTCTCTGGCCCTGAGGGTGCCCTTTTAGGTCACTTTGTAGGGCTGCAGCCTGGGTCACTGAGCCTCTGAAGGGAACTAGCTGTGCTGTTCTACACAGACAAGGTTGCATTCCCGTCAAGGGCTGGCTATCAGACAGGATGGCTCTAAGATAGTGACCCCCTTTGGGGTCTTGGTGGCTCCATGATTAGAAGAGGCCCTTGCTTCCCTTCCCTTTCAGGACTGGAGGTAAACTGTAAAGTGGGGTACTCATACGAGGGATCACTGTTTATACAGTCTCTCTAAGCAGTCAGAAGCCAGGCACAGTCTGAATTCGGAAATAGAGGCAGGCCTATGGGGTTGGCCACCTCCCATGACCTCTCACATGCTTTCCTGATGCTGAGGTCATTGACACCAGGATCCTTGTGGGGTGTGTGAACGTGGCATCAAAATAGCCATGTCTCCGCCTCTGCTCACAGGTATTTAAGATCTGCAGAATTGGTAGGAGCTGGCCATCGTGGCACAGACTGAGAGACCAGAGCTCTTCCTATTTTTCACGCTGTCCATGGATTTTGTTGCTGGGGCTATTGGAGGTACAAGCCAGGGATGGAGGGGTGCAGGGGTTGGGAATAGCTGGGGACGGTGCTTTTGTGTGTGTGGTAAGTAAGTGGGAGGGAGCCTTAGGCAGTTGGTATTCAAGCAGACCCCTGGCATGGACTATGGGTGCTGAAGCTCAGGCAGGATGCTGAGGTAGGCTAGGGATCCCTGGCTTGGGAACAGGAATGTCCCTGTGGGGTTAGGAGATGGCTGGGGTCTGTGGTGTGGGCAATTGAGTCATGGGGGAGGATTGAAGGCTCCAGGGAAGAGCAGCGTACCCAGGAGTTCTGCTGCAGGCAGCGGGAACGAGGCATAGAGCAGGCCCAGATGGACGGTTTCTCTGATCCATGGAGGCTTACCAACATCGAGCCCGTTTGCGGATGAAACTGTTTCCTTCCTGGGGCGAGACGACAGAGGGGAGAGGTGGCTGTCCACAGGGACTCCATGGGCCATCGATCCTCAGGCTGTGCAGCTATTTTGAGCGAAGCACCCTTGGCCCCGCAGCTCTTGTGAAACAGCCACGGTGGCTTTCTCCCTGCTGGGAGCAGCCTGGGGCCGGAAAGGACAGGCAGCACCAGCCTTGGGGAGGACTGAGGCCTGACCCTGTCTGGGGCTGCCTGGGGTCTTGACCTATGCTCTGCCAACGTTAGCGCCACGGGTTATGCCCTCCTCATAGCCATAGGACAGGCCCTAGTGAGGGGTCCTTGCCCTGTGCTGGGTCTGGGTCCCAGGTCCTGGGTCCCAGGGACTCAGACCCAAGCCTTTCCTTTAAGAACTCTAGATGTAGAGGTGGCCATGGCATGGAGGGCATAGCAGCAAGGCCATGGGACACAGGTTCTGATCAACACGCTTCCAGGCAGAAACAACCAAAAGCACAGTAGGAAGGTGTAAGAGAGGAGGGCTTTGAGGGATTGATAGGAGTTGGTGAGGGCTTTGAGAGACGTAGAAGGCTATTCTATCTGAGTGTCCTGCCAGGTACTTGCTTTATACCCCCCTCCCCCCTCCCAGGCATTCATTCTTCTGTTCTAATGCATCCCAGGATACAACCCCATGGGCCTTGTCATCCTCCATGGTGTTCTTAGCATCCTTGCTGGGGTTAGAAAGCCTAAGGCCCTGATTGGCTCCTCAACTTCTTTAAGGCTCTGCTGGCCTTCAAGGCTGTGGAGGCCCCAGGGCTGGAGTGGCAGGGTTAGGAGGGCAGTGTGGCTCTCCTGGTCCAAAGCCAGGGTGGGCACTACAGGCCCCTCTGCAAGGTGGGTTGGCAGCTGACCGCTGTCTTCAGTTAATCCACTCAGGCAGAGCAGTGGTTCCTTAGCGGGCAGTTCCCAAAACTGTGACCACCAGGTGGCCTTGTTGCTTGGGCCTCTGTATGGGTGTTAGAGGACAACGGTAGGGAGTTCTCTTGGCCAGGAAGTCGAAAAGCAAGGGATTGCAACTTCATAGTCCCCTCCAAAATGTGACCACAGTGACTTAAAGACGACCTATGGACTCTGCCACTCTCACACGGGGCCTCTGGGGGACTCTGTCCAGCAGTACGCATTCTGTCCCATGCACACCTGTGGTTCCAGGCAATCCTGGCAATTCAGGGACCTGGGTGGGGGTCAGGGCTGCTCAGCTGGCCTTTACTCAGAACGTGCCCCTCCTCCATCCCTGTAATGTGTGGCTGTCCACCTGGCTCCCACACAAACCCTGCACAGGCTGAAGCTTGAGGGCAAAGTTTGCCTGGCTTAGAGACAGGGTCAGCCAGAGCGGAACCAGGCGTTCCCCTAAAATGTGATGTCAGAGGGGAGGCTGAGGAAATGTCCTTGGCCTGGGCAATGGGGATAGGCACTGTTGGGCCAGGAGAGGGGTTGGGAGATATCTAGCAAGCTTGGCAGGTGCACACAGAGCCTCCTGGCTGCAGAGAGGCAGAGCCCAGGTAGGGTCAGCTGGAGGTGGGAGGGGGCTTGCTTGAGGCCATCTTCTCCCACCCCTCAGGATGGGTGGGCATCTCCTACTGCCTCACTGGGTCCTCTGATTGCCTTGCAGGAGTCTGCGGTGTTGCTGTGGGCTACCCTCTGGATACAGTGAAGGTACAACAAGGACCTACCCTGGTTTAGATTACTTAGTATCTCTGTGCCTAGCTCTGGCCCTCAATTAGAATGCTAATAGGACCTAGTCCTCTCCTACTCTAATAGTCAGTGCATCCCTAGGGCCCTTGGGACTGTCAGTCTCTCACCCTGTGCCTCAGAGGTCTCATTCTAAAAGATGTTCACTGTCCCTACTCAGTCTACAGCAGCATACCTGTCAAGGGGCTGAACAGTCAAGGGGCTGAACCTAGTCTTCTACTGGCTTTGCCTCAGGCCTAGGGCCAGCCCTTCCTGAAGCCTTCTCCCTTTCCCATAGGTCAGGATCCAGACTGAGACCAAGTATACCAGCATTTGGCACTGCATCCGGGACACGTACTGTCAAGAGCGGGTAGGACTGGGGCCCGACGGTAGGGTGGCATCAGGGACTGGGACTTGCTAGTGGTGCCCTCTTCCCCTAGAACCCTACCTAGCCCCTTGGCCCTCCGAGCAGGACGGCTGTGCCCAGCCCTGGGATCCCCTCTGAGTCCTAAAGCCAGAGCACTGGAAACCCTATTTGGTACAGAACTAAGTCCCTTGTCTTTCAGGGAAAGGACACAGGGGAACCTGAGATTCTGAAGGTCAGGGAGGAGCCCATCCAGGGGAATGTCTTGCAGACACTTCTGCAAGTTGACGTGAGACTTGGTGCAGGCAGGGATTAGCTAAGCATCATGTTGGTTCCACCATCATGGCCAGGCAGCTGTCTTCGACCCCTCAAACATCAAGTCAAGTGCTGAGATCCCAAGGGTGATATCTGGAGGCATTGGTGGCAAGGGAGATGGTGGTCAGTTCCAGATGTCACAGCCCCAGGGCATTCTCTCTTGGGTCCTGTCCTTACTTGGTCCCTATCCACCAGGTGTGGGGCTTCTACCGGGGCCTCTCATTGCCCGTGTGCACCGTGTCCCTGGTGTCGTCTGTATCTTTTGGCACCTACCACCATTGCCTGGCTCACATTTGCCGCTTCCGGTACGGCAGCACTGACGCCAAGCCCACCAAGGCTGATATTACACTCTCAGGAGGCACCTCTGGCCTTGTCCGGGTGAGTAGAGGCAGTTGAGGGTGGAAGGGCATCAGAGATAACCAGGGCGTTTGAATCTTACCTCCCAGCAGGTGTCAAGACTGAAGCCCTGTAAGCTAGAACCTACAGGGCATGGGGACTTTGGTGAGGAACTAGTATCCTGCCTGGGATGGGCTAGGCTCCTTTTGGTGTCCCTCCCAGAATGCTCCAGTGGAGAGGAGGAAATGACCATAAAGAACCTCCCTGTCAGGGTGTGGGGAGCCACAGAGATAGCACTCAGGTGCTTGTGACTTCCCAGCTTGGAGGGCTCCATCTTCAGGGTATCCAACAAATGCCTGAACACCATCTAGTGTTACCATGGACACCTGGCATCCTTCATCTTCAGTGGAGGTGGAGCATCAGGCACCACAGATGGGAACAAGGCCTGCAAATGCAGCTGAGGTCCTTCATAGGTCAGGATGGAGCATGGATAAACCACTCAATCCTTACCTAATCAGAGCTACCACAGGCTGAGGGGTTAAGTGTTGGATCCAGTACGCAGTGCAGAGACCAAAGGCCAATGAGTCTAGTCAGTCTCTGAGCTTCCATTTGATCTGCAAGAGGTGTGAGGAGAATTAGGGCAGACCAGTGGTATAAAGACCCCAATGCAGCCTGGTCCATCTGAGTCCCGCAGCAACCACCGTGCCCTGCTTTTAGCAATATGACTACAACGCAAACAAGTGTGTCGGTTGTGCTCTTCAACTAGTCACATTCACTCGGCACCGCACATGTGTCGAGCCAGGACTCTCAGATGCAGGAGACCTTGGTTTCAGCCTTCATCGGGCTGAGCTGGCTTTCAACCCAGCACTACCAAAACCCTGGGACCAGCTTGCAGCTTCTTGGGATCTGGGTTCTTAGCACTGGGTCCTATGGGTCCTAGAGCCAACAGGAAGGCTGGGTCTTAGAGTGTGTGGGTAGGCTGTAGGCATGTCCTAACCTTGCTTCCTCTCTGTCCCAGGTGTTCTTGACATCACCCACGGAGGTGGCCAAGGTCCGCCTGCAGACACAGGCCCAAGCTCAGACACAGCAGCGGCGGCCCTCGGCCTCCTGGACTTCAGTAGCTCCTGCTTTGTGTCCTGCACCCAATGCATGTCTGGAACCAAGGCCCAAGTACCGTGGGCCGCTGCACTGTTTAGTCACAGTGGCCCGCGAAGAGGGGCTTCGGGGGCTCTACAAGGGCAGCTCAGCTCTGCTCCTTCGTGAAAGTCACTCTTTTGCCACCTACTTTCTCTCTTATGCCATGCTCTGTGAGTGGCTCACCCCTGCTGGCCAGAGCCAGCCAGGTGAGTGACTGGTAGAAATGGTGGAGTTGGCCCAGTGGGATGGGGGCTGGGAGAGGAATCTGTGCACAGTGCAGCTAGCTCACCAACACTGGGTCAAGCTAAGCATCTTTGCCTTATTTTTCAATGGTTTCTGAGGTGTGTGTCTGTCTAAGGCCACACAGTGACTTTGTGACAGAGGGGTGTATCTTGACTCAGTGTTAGGGAGCTGTCCTGGCTGGGTCCTGTCTCTGAGAAGCTTGCAATAAGGCATGTTCACGGTGTCTCTTGCAGGTGTCGTAGGTGTGTTGGTGGCTGGAGGATGTGCTGGGGTCCTAGCCTGGGCTGTGGCCACCCCCATGGATGTGATCAAGTCACGCCTGCAGGCAGACGGGCAGGGCCAGCAGCGCTACCGGGGCCTCCTGCACTGTGTGGTGGCCAGCGTGCGGGAGGAGGGCCCCAGGGTGCTCTTCAAAGGGCTGACGCTCAACTGCTGCCGTGCCTTTCCTGTCAATATGGTGGTCTTCGTGGCCTATGAGGCTGTGCTGCGGCTCACTCAGAGATTGTTCACATAGGGCCACCAGTCAGTAGCAGCCAGCTCACAGGCGCTGGAGGCCAAGGGGAGCATGGGTGGGTTCAGGACCCCACAGGGCTGTCGCTGGAACAGCAGAGGGCCTTCTGCGCAATGACTTAGGTAAGGCCTGAGCTTGGCCTGCCCAGCTGCTGCTCACAAAGTCAGGGGGTCGATCTGCCATCTGCTTGGGGGGGTCACGAGTCAAGGCTGTGTGGGTCTCGTTGATGAGGATGGACCACTTGGAGTCATTTGTCACTGAACAACTGTTCATTCCCGAGTGTCCTCCCTTGTCCACACCCATGACCTCAGAGCACTCCCTCACCAACCCCGGTTCCACTCATTTTCCGATTCACATTCTTCCCTGAAGAGACCAGTGAGGGACCAGACAGCAAGCTATAGGATGGGCTTGTACCCTGTCCTATGCTGTCCAAGAGAGCTCACAGTCCTTGTTGGCTGAGGAAGTGGTGTGGGGCTTCACTGAGTACGTATATTTACACTGCTTGCCACATGAAGACCCTGGAACCTGGGTCAATAAATGTTTCTGAGGTTGCTCAGTGGTGTTGCTCTGTCATCTGTGTGGTGCTGGCCCTCCAACCTTGTGTTCACCAGGGGTGCCGTGAAACCTGTCAGCTCATGGTGGGAGAGGCGATGTGAAGCCCTGGCTAAGACGGCCTAGAGTTCTTACGTGGGTAGCCAGGTGCCCGTTATCTGGGCTGTGTAGTTTGTTATTTGTGTCATTACCAGGCCAAACACCTGGAGCACTGCGACAGGGCGGGGAAAGTGCGGGGTCCCTTACAAAGGTTTTATGGGCCAGTGGCTTGGAGGGGAGGAGGGGCTAGTGTCTGCTCTTAGGCACACATGGGATTCGCTTACGCTTGAGGCCTCCCTTTCTGGAGACCCTGTGGCTTCTGGTGATGGGTCACTGGGAGTGAAGCTGGCAGTACAGCGTGAGCCTGCTGGGTCTTCACAGAACAGCCCTGTGGTAAAGCTGGCTAATACCCGCCTCAGCTGGGCAGGTTCAGATGCAAAGCCTGGCCATGCATGCACCAAATGGTCTCCAGTTTTTCTCGTCCAATAAAACTTCAGTTTCTAGAAGGTGTAGAATCTGTTTCTGGGTCTGCCTTTGTCACACAGGCCCTTCAGCACCAGATCTTACACCCAGGGCTCTTGCCTGCAAGACCTCCCACTGCCTGATGTCATCTCTTGGGCCTCCCCTCCTCCCGGAAGGGACACTCTGGGCTCCTCCCATGGAGCCTAGCCAGCTGGCTGGTTGCTTATCTGTCCCATCTTAAAACTGGGAGCTGCCCAGGATTTCTCAGCCTCTGATGAACAGGGGAACTAGGCCCTGGTTATGATGAAAGCCAGAGTGTCCAGGTGGGGCTGGGAGGCTTCTGAGGGACAGGACTTCAGCACGTCTCCAGCTGCAGCATGAGGGAGAGCTGGCCCAGACATCCTCTGCAGGCACCTAGGAGGCACACACACACAGCTGCTGTGGACTTTTCGAATGTCCTCTTCCCTTCATTTGCGACATGTAGTCCTCCAGCCTTTGGGTTCTCTTCCACTTTTAGTTAGTTTCTCTTTAAACCATTTCAGTTACTTTGTGCAGATTTAAGAGCTGTTTGTGTGCTTGCTCCCACTTTGCTCGCATACTTCAACACCGACTTAGCACTCCATATGCCTCTTGAATTGCAATCCTGAAGTCCTTTTTGTTTTAGTTCCTGAACTTGAAAGTTCACCTAGTTTAGAGAGGTCAAGATGCTGGGACATTCTGGGCCAGTGCCTGGAAAAGGATAACCAATAAAGGGGCCCAATAATTTACCAACTCTGTCAGTAAATTTCTTTCTTTCTTTCTTTCTTTCTTTCTTTCTTTCTTTCTTTCTTTCTTTCTTTCTTTCTTTCTTTCTTAAGTTTTTTTGAGACAGAGTCTCACTATGTAGTCTTGACTGGCCTGGTACTTGCTATATAGATCAAGCTGGCCTCAAACTCAGAAATCTGCCTGCTTCTGCCTCCCATGGGCTGGGTTGAAGGTGTGACACCACACCTGGGATGTGTGGGAGGTGAGCTCAGACAGCACACTCTCGGTTCTGAAGTTCCATGTTCACATGGTTCCTGCTGACCCCAATTGCTGATCTGTTGCCCCAGCCCATTGGTGAGGGAAGTGACTTAGCAGGAAGGGCTTGGAACTCACTACACAGCTCTGGCCTCAAATTCTCACTGTCTACCTGCTCGGCCTCCCCAGTGCAGGGATTCTAGGCAGAAGTCGCCATCACTGGCCTCACTCCTGCTGCCAGAAGAATCAGAGGGAAGGTGCTGGCTGCTCCTGATAACACACTGGGGAAGAGCTGGTCTCCCACAGGGCTACTTCCAGAAAAATTAAGGTCGTAGCCGAGTGTTTCAGGGAAAGCTAAAAGCTGCCCCTTGAGAGCTCCCACAGATTGTGCTGACTACAGACCCATGGGTCCAGGAGAAGGGCTAACAGTGCAACTCTAGAGAGTTTCACCATGGCCTGTTCACCTCTGCAAATGCTGCTCTAGATGGGAGCTGTTATCCGCTTCTGTATGGTGAGGGTACCATTCAGAGTGAAGGCTGTTCTTCCTGGGAAGTCTCTGGACATTGGTATTGGACACCATCCCCAGGCTGCCCCCATTCAAAATCCCACTGAACCTTTCTCAGGGAGCTTCAAGAATTCACTGGTTTTCAGCAAAAGTGGCAGTGGGTGTTGAAGCCCTGCAGCTATTCTACCCTCACCATGACTAGCAGCAGCCTTGGGTATCACCTCTGTGTTGTCTTACCAAGAGGTCAAGTGACTCAAAGTTGTGGTCAGTGGGAGGAGGGGGCTGGCCTGGGTGCTCACTGCTCCCTGGGACTAGGATCCTAGCTAAGCCATCAGATACTCTGGCTGGGTAGACAATGACAGCAACATCTCTCCCTCGTCTGCAGCTCTATGTCCCATAGGTGCAATGGCACTATAAGTGACTATAAGTGATCAGAGAGAGAGCGCAAGGCAGTGCTCTGCATCTGCTTCACCAGGTGGTGTGTTAGCCTGGGAGGTGTGGCCTGTCCAGTGGGACAGGGCCTCAAGAGGAGCCAGCATGAACTTCATGCCATACTCTGGCTCTCGCTTGTGCTGACACGAAAACAGTCCCTGGCCTTGGCCTCCAAGGGTATGAACCTTAGTGCTCGCAAACTAAGTCAGAATAGACTGCTCAGTAACAAATTCACTGTGTGGCCTTAGGCGAGACACACTTCCCTCCTCAGTACCTCCCTGAGCACCCAGGTCTCTGCAGACAGGACATCATACACACATGCTCTCTTCAGGCTATTAGAATGTCAAACAAGGTGGGAAAGCAGACGCAGGGTCAGGGTGCCTTCTCAGGACAAGTGGCTTACACAAAAACAGTCCCCGGGAGCCTGCCTCTAAGCACCATGGGCCCCTCCCCTTCCCCCCAACAAGGGGGATGGCTACAGCCTCAGCATGGGGTAGCCATCTGCACTGACTTGGGGCAGTAAGTGCAGGTACCTCTGAAACCTGCTTGGACAGACAGTGAGAAAGGCAGGAGCACAACAAAGTTTATTTTTGCAAGGATAGAACATTCAAGAGTGGCCTTTGTGCCTTCAGCGAGGACAGACACGTCCAACCAGGGGCTTTCCCTGAGATAGGGCTTCTGCTTTGCCAAGACTCTGAGTGGTGGCTCAAACAGGGCCAGCCCGGAAGGAGAATGCCAGGGCCTGGACGGCTGTTGTTCTTTCCTGTCTAGCTATGGTCCACCGGCCCTGGGCACAGCCAGCACACCGCTCTGTGCTGCCCTCAACTTCAGTCAAGTGTCAAAACAAAAGCATCTGCAAAGGCAACAGACTGTCCTTAGAGTCTGATGGTCGGGAGAAGTCACTGCTGGGTTTTAAAAAGTGGAGGCTGGGCCATTTGTAGAAAAGTTAGTACACTAAGGGCAACAAGCATGATTCTGGAGTGGACAACATGTGTGATCTGGAGTTTAGTTACTTCAGCCTGAAGTTTCACCCACAAGACTCAGGTTAATAGAAATGGTCCAGCCTGGTCCATAATCAGTGTTAAAAGCAGCTTTAGAGCTGAATGATCCCCCTCCCCACCTCCATTGTGGTGTTGAAGACTGAACCTAGGGCATCATGCACGCTAGGTGAGTGCTCTACTACCGAGCTACATCGACAAAGGTGACCACTTCCTAGTCAGTATACAGCAAAGCTTATATATATATTATATGCAAATGTATAAATATATCTATGTATATATAGTTGGTATGGGCTCAAGCACAGCATCTTTTGCCCACTAAAGGTCTCCTCATCGGTGTTTCACAGCAGTTTT
Organism: Ondatra zibethicus; assembly: GCA_004026605.1. NCBI lineage: Eukaryota > Metazoa > Chordata > Mammalia > Rodentia > Cricetidae > Ondatra > Ondatra zibethicus. The sequence continues at coordinate 137,783 of PVIU01000331.1, read as the reverse complement.
TAGTTTTACAATGACATTCTGACTCCATAGACTCAGAATCAAACACAAATTATGACATGCTCTTGCTAGGTAGCGCTGGCTGGCCCAGAACTTGGGCCTTTGCCTCCTGAATACAGAGATTATAAGGCGTGCACCACCATGCATAGGACATATACTTAATAAGAAAACCAATAGATTTTGGGAATTTATCCGGAACCCTAGGATGCTAGATGGACAGTCCTGTGGAGCACAGAGGTGCCACACCTGGGCTCTTTGTGGGAGAGATTCTTGGCTGGGTTTCTATGTGACCACATAACATTAGCAGCACCTGACCATCCTCAGCAGAAAACAGGCGGAGAGACATCACAGAAGAAACAGCATCCAGAAAGCACAAGGGTGTAGAGACCCAGGTCCAGGAATTACCATGTGACAGAAACCTATTGGGAGTGTGACTTGATTGGAGGGGCTGGGATTATTGGTAGATTTTTGTCTTTATATGCACACAGAAGAGAAGCATTACTGAAAGTGGAAGGACAGCTGCCGAGGAGTCATGAACTCCTTCACCATTTCCTCGGTGACCGCCTTGCGTCGGGCCTGGTGCTCGGCCACCAGAGGCTGAAGAACGTCTATGAGTATCTTCTTGAGCTCCCCAGTGAGCATGGCTCCGCTGGTGTAATCCTGCCAGGAAGTGGGATGCTGTGAGCAGTGGCTTTAGTGTCCGAGCCCTTCCCACCTGAGCTCTAGTTCAGCTTATGTCCCTTTAGGAGCTATGCTTAAAGTGTCACAGTAACCTGGGTCTTATAGGACATTAAAATGTCTGTTTCTTGTGCCTTGGGCTCTTTTCCTTTGTTTGTTATGTCTAATTTTGATGTGTTAGTTTTTATTTTATCTTATTATATTTCATATTATTCGTAGATGCCTGTTTGTTTCCTAATGAGACACAGAAAGGGAGTGGCTACAGATGGGAGGAGGAGGAGGAGTAGAGACTGTACTCAGAATCTATTTTGTCACTCACAGAGAAAAGAGAACTGATTCGGCTCCCAGCTATGGCTCCACGCACCCTGACACCTTCCTTCCCAACTGTGCCACTCTTCAAGCAGACAAAACAGACCCATAACCTAGGTGGCAGCAAGTCGGGGAAAATCCCCTTCAGTTCCACAGCACAGGCACCAGCCACTAACAGTGACTGGCATGTTTCCTCTGAGAACTTTCTGGTGACTGGCATGTAGCTCTCTTCTCACTGCTGTCCTTTCACTGTGGTTCTGGTGTCACTGAAACCCTTTAATTACCTATTTCTATAGCCCCGGCACTCAGGTGGCTGAGGCAGGAGGATTGTCATGAGTTCAGCGTAAGCCTGGTCTATATAGGGAGTTCCAGGGCTACACAGTGAGATTCTGTCTTAAACAGTAACAACCAAAGACACCTGCACAATAGTGCAGTGCACCTGCAACAGTTCTCACCTGGCCTCCTGGCTGCATGCGCATATTTGTAACTTTTTACTGCTAGTATTTTTGTTATTTTTGTATGAAAAGCTGTTTCCTGTTCTGCTGTGGGACAATGGTCTTGTACCCTGTAAAGATTTGTCACTTGTATTAATTTAATAAAATGCTGATTGGCCAGTAGCCAGACAGGAAGTATAGGCAGGGTGACCAGAAGAGGAGAATTCTGGGAAGAGGAAAGTCTCAGTCTGCAGTCTTCACCCAGACACAGAGGACACAAGATGAGAAGGCCTCACTGATAAAAGGTACCAAGCCATGTGGCTGACACAGACAAGAATTATAGGTTAATGTAGGATGTAAGAGTTAATAAGGAGCCTGAGCTAATAGGCCAACCAGTTTATAACTAATGTAGGCCTCTGTGTGTTTCTTTGGGACTGAATGCCGGGACTGGGCATGACGAAAACCTCTGTCAACAACTATTCTATAGTATTTCCTTGGAAAAGACTCCAAGGCCAAGACTCTGCTTGTCCTCACCAGCTCACTGAGAGGCTGTCCTGGGACCAGAGACACCTAAACAATCTGCCGGCATGTGTTCACCCACATTTCTCCCTTGACAAGAAAGACACATCTCTTTATGCTCTTACTTTTGTGAACTATTCAAGGGTTCTTCCCATGTGGTTAAAAATCTGAGTGATCTTACCCAGTTTTTGTTTTACATATGCAATGCTCCATGGACTCGGTGTTGCCCTCAGCAGGGCCATGCTCATCTTCTCTGTATTGTTCCAGTTTTGCTATATATGCTGCTGAAGCAAGCACCTGTTCTGTTTTTTAAATACAGCATCTTGTTGTATAGCCCAGGCTGGCCTGGAATTTGTAATCTTCCTGCTTCAGTTTCCTGAGTAATTAGGTCTAAGTACGTATGAACTTGTAAGAGCTGAGCCTGGCTCAGCCTAGGCCACCAAGGATGTTCTAGCAACCAGGCCTGGCTGGGCTGTCAGGCTCATGAGGGCGGGGCGGGGCGGGCGCGGGCTCACCTTTCTGATCTGCTCCAGCCTGTCGTCATCGTCAAGGAAGAAGGTCAGGTACATGAAGGACACGTCCACTTCACAGTTGCCCCCACACTGCCTATGCTCCTCCACGGTGTCTCTTCCACCAGAAAATGCGTGCTTGTTGACCTGCACCAGCACAGAGGCCAGTCAGAGTGCTGCCCTGTCCCTGGACACAGGTTAGGGCCTATGGGGTAGCAGCCACACTAGTGACTCATGGTGAAGGGCAGGGAGGCAGGAGAGCAGGTCTTTGAAAACCTCTACTGCTTGAGTTACAGAACAGTCTGGAAACCAAAGTGGACTGGGATAAAAACTGGGGGACAGCCCAAGCCCTCTTCAGAGTAGGTGGCCAGCAGAAAGGATGATAGGTAGTGCTGCCCCCAGCCCCATGTATACATAAGCCATGAGGTCAGCTGAAGGAACCTATACTTTCAATATGTGGTAGCAGGAAAGGCCTGTAGGGAGGTTTCCACCCAGACAGGCGATGTGTCAGGTGGTTAAGCCCAGATGGACTAGAGTGATGGCTCAGTGATTGAGCACTGGCTGCTCTTCCAGAGGACCAGACTTTCCAGCACCCACTTGGCACTTCAAAACTGTCTGTTACTCCAGATGCCCTTGTCTGCCCCCCCGTGGATACCAGGCACTCATGTGAAGCACAGACATACATGCAAGCAAAACACTAATACACATAAAGACAAGCAAACAAACCCCAGAAACTAACATAATGGAGCTGAGCTCAGTGGTAGGCAGTTAGCATACAGGAGGCTGAGGCAGGAGGATTGCTTGTGTTCAAGAGTTCCAGGCCAGTCTCAGCAACACAGAGAAACACCATCTTTAAACAAACAAAAGAACAGTATAAACCTTTAACCCAGCATATAGGTCTGTGAGTGAGGTTAGCCTGGGCTACATAGTGAGTTCCAGGCCAGTCAGTGGTACACAGTAAGAGCCTGTCTCAGAAACGTAAGTAAGTAAATAAATAAAAACAAATGAAAGCTAGGGGTAAAGGTCACCAGGACTTTGCACCTCACAAAAGCTGCCTAGACTGCAAAGATCCTCCTCTTCATAGTTGACAGGGTCATGTTTTGTCAGAATATTTTGTCCTAGGACAAAGTTCCTAAACCTGAGAGTCTCCCAAATCCTCTCAGAGAACTGCTCGGCTTCAGGTTGCGGACTCACAAGAGCAAATGCGCCCAGACATGGGTGGCTTTTCCTGCTTTATAATAAAGAGATGGTGTTTCCCTGAGTTCTGTGAGCTGTTCCAGCAAATTAGTGAAGCCTTGGTAGGGGCTGTGGGACCCTGATGCAGAACTGGTTAGTCAAAAATAGGGATGCCCCAGCCTTGGGCTGTCAGAGTGAGGCTGAGGCACTCTGAGAGTGTGAGTGCTGCACTCTCCAGGGAGAAAGCGTCAGGACTGAATTGACTGCAGGACACCAGCCAGTTGGTGTCTGCTGGAAGCCCACTTGGCAGGCACAGAAGTGGAAGGAAAAGTCCCCTTGCCTTGTTGACTTATAGGCCAAGTTAATCAGGGCCCCAGACTGTTGGCAGCGGCGTGAATCAGCAGCTAGACTTCCTCACTGTAAGGCTGACCCTGCTGCTGGCAGGGTCTCAGCCCAGCTCTGAGCTGTGGAGATTCTGTCTGAAGGTCCTCTGCCAAAGTGACTGTGTCTGGAGCTGAGGTGGGCATGGGATTTGGAGAGGACCTGACTATGACCCTGACCTCTGCAGGCCCTTGTAGTTCTCATCTTGTGCACGACACTCACCTAGGCCTTGGGACTCTGCTGGCTTTTGCAAATGGAAAATACTCCAGAGTCATAAACTGCTTCTATAAACCAACTTCTCAAAATTGAGCAGAACATGTTCCCCCCCACACCTCACTTCTCCCTCTCCCTCTGCATTCTGGAAGTTTCAGACAAAAGCAAAAGAGAAAGAAAGATTCCCCTAAATCCCCAATCCTATTAGCTCTCATGTTAGGCAGGGTTGGCAGAAGCCATTTCCGGAGGAAGGGCTGGATATGAAAAGTCCCCATTGTCAACCAGAACCTGTTTGGGACTTTCCAAGGGCTTGTGGACCTGGCAGGGACTCTGACTATTGTATAACACCCCCCAGCTATGTTCCTCTTACTCCTCTTAGACCATCCAGGCCACAAACAAACAGTCGGGTCCAAAGGAAACATCAGTGACTTCCTGTAACTATGAAGGGCTCACACTCACTGGCAGCTCAGCTCTGAGCAACAGCAGTGGGCTCTGAACCATGTGGATGCGCAAACTCCTTTTTAGTTCCAGTTTCCAACTAACTTGCAAATATTTACCAAGCACCCACAGCCTGCCAGACAGGGCACAACTAGACATGGCAATCCTGCTGGAGGGTACTTCTAATTCTTCCCAGGAGAGCATTCTAGAGAACAGCAGCCTACCATGCTGCCTTCACTCCGGAGCAGTGTGCCAGGGAGGAGCTTTAACACTGAGTGATGATCCTCTCTGTCTCATGACTCTCCGTTCCAAACAAACAGAGTAGCTGGGCATAGTGGTGCACGCTGTTAATCCCAGCACTCTGGAGGCAGAGGCAGGTGGATCTCTGTGACAGCCTGGTCTACACTGACACTTTGTTCCAATAAACAAACCATTTATCGAGGGCCTGGCAGGGACTAAAGGAGAAGGAAACTCAGAAACCATCAGTATGGTAACTGGTCCAGCCCGGTCTGATTTTTCAGAACACAGGCCCATCTTTTCCATTATCTGACAACAGCTTCATTGATTATGCTTTAAAGCAAACTACCAAGATCCTGCTTCTGCACCAACATGCTGGTAATCGAGAAAAGAAAAGAGGAAAATGGAAAAGTCCCCAGGTTCTTACCTATACAAAGGGACTTAATAAATTCCCTAACACCAAAAACCAAAGGCTTAGACCCCCAGTCCACCCAAACCCAAGCTCCCCTGCTGTGTGGGCAACAGGCTCCTATGGAATTCAGCACTGCTGGGAGTCTGAGTTGTAAGAAATGGTAGGTAAAGGAAACTCGCATTTCCTGCTTCTCTCAGGCTCACCTTGCTCTTGATCTGCTTGGCTGTGTCAGTGAGGAAGATGGAAGAGTTGGGGTCACTGGCGCTCATCTTGGTCTGAGCACCCTGCAAGGCAGGGAAGAAGGTTGAATGCAGCAGGGCAGGTTTAGGGTGGCCGATCCTGGGGGCCACGTCTCTTGTCATTCTGAAGTACGGATCCTGGGTGGAGAAGGCGTGGGTGAAGACAATGGAACAAATGGCTAGGCTCTCGCCAATGAGCAACCATAAAGGAGGTTGTGAAGCGTGCAGTCAGTTTCAGACTGGCTTCTCTTCTCTAATATATATCCCACCTCCGCCCTCCTCAGGAGAGTCCTGAAACCACAGGCAGTCCCATTTCACTCCCTCCAACCTGGTCAATGGCACACGGGATGAGGCACTGGATGTCCGTCCTGTCTCGGAAGATCTTTGGGAAAGAGTTGCTGAATGATGGTGCAGCCTGGACAGCAGGAAAACTGATCTTCCCTGAAAGAAGGGAAACACTCCTGTGTTTCGGGCTGACCACTGCTCTGGGTAATCAATCCAGTTACAGGGATCAACAATAAGTTTCCTCCCGACTGAAAACAAATTAAACACAGCCTAAAAATGCAGAGAGGGTGCTAAGTAAAAGTCGAGCCCACCCCAGGTCTCTCATCAGATGTTTCTTGTCTGCATTCCTCAGTGTGCTACTCTTCAAACTCCACGGCAAGGCACCTCCTGCCATCTTACAAACATGCAGGCTCAGGCTCAGGGTGTTTACGTGGTCGCCCTAGTGACTGGCTGAATCAGGACTGAACCTGGGGTGTCAGGGAAGGTTGGGGCCGGGATTTGTTACAAGATGCTGCTCATTACTTCCACCGTGGAATTATCCTGGATGCTGTTACCCCAATGCCAAGTGCTTCGCAAAATCAGGAAGACCATGCTCCAATTGCTGGGAATGAATCTGATTGAACCATCAAAGAGAGGGGGGCCAGGGGACTGGAAACAGGTGGACACGGAACAGAAGGCCTAGACAAGTCTCAAGATGATGGCCTACAAAGGCCAATACATTACAGAGACATGTGGAGGACATAACTATGTGTATACACTTGGCATATACAGTGTGTATCAGTGGGAGGAGAGTAAGAAGGAGTAGAAGAAGCCTGTAGTTAGTCAAACCCCTTTTCTTTATATGTATTTAATTATTTATTAAGGTTGTACTATCTGGCCCCTGACTAACCTGGAACTCACTATATAGATTAGGCTGGCCTCAAAATCAGAGATTTGTCTGTCTTGGCCTTTGAGTGCTGAGATCAAAGAAATGTGCCACTATACTCAGCTAAAACTTATCTTATAAGTGGGGAGACTGGGGCCCAGGGAAGGCTCCCATAAGAGAGCAGAAGATCCAAGTGTCCTCTGTAATTCTCCTGGGCACTACCAAGCTCTGTAGTGATTGGGGTCACACCAGCACGTTGGAGAACTCCAGCCAGTCTTATCTGTCTGTGTCTGGTGGAACACCCACCGCTGAGTGTTTTAAATGAAGTACTAACATCTCAGATCTCTAGGCAGATATTTTAAAGCCAGATACTCAGGGTGGCGTGGGGCTCAGTGATAGCATTTCTTACAAGTATGAATCTATCTCTTGGAACACACACACATCCCAGGTATGTTAGCTCAGGCTTTGGTGTTGCTGTTCTGTGTTTTTTTAATTTATTTTTTAATATTTATTTATTGATTGATTGATTTAGTTTTTTCAAGGCAGTCTTTCTCTGTGTATCCCTGGCTGTCCTGGAACTCACTCTGTAGACCAGGCTGGCCTTGAACCCACAGCGATCCACCTGCCTCTGCCTCTTGAGTGCTGGAATTAAAGGCATACACCACCACCGCCTAGCATTGCTGCTCTGTGATTCTTATGAACACTGGCTAGTCTCCTCTGAGCTTGCCTGTTCCACAGAGAGAGGAAGAGGGGTCCCCAGGCAGCAACAGCCCCTTCCTTACCAATGCAGTCACTGTCTGTGAAGCCAAAAATGCCCTTCACTTGATTGAAAGTGACATGCTTCTGAATCTTCACCACGTTCTTGTAGAAGCCTGGGCTCTGCCTGCAGAGATGAGCAGAGTCACACTTGAGCTGGAGGGCAGCTTCCACGGACAACAGAGTAGCAGTGGCTAAAACCTGGTATCAGTAAGTAGCGTGCCAGACATACACTGGGTATCTCATGTGTTAGGCTCACGCATAACAAGAATGTTTAGAGAAGTCATCTGCAGGTAGACAACTCTCTATCTAGCTCTGGAAGGAAGACTTGCTTTGGTCATGGTGTTTCACTGCAGTAACAGAAACCCTAATAATACAGACACTGACATTTGAGTCTAGGGAGGACAGAGTTAGCCAAACCCCTGCTATGTTCACAGGGCCCAGAAAGGTACTTTCTCCCCTAGAGTGCAGATGAAGGAGCTATGTGTTTTATTTACCTACTGGACAGTGTGGCCCATCAAGGGTCTCCCTATGTCAGATTGGTAGTTGTGTAGCAGGGAGCAGAGAAGGGCATCTCCTCAGGAAAAGGGGTCTTGACATTCATTTGGAGGAAAAGTAAAAGAGTTAGTCCCACAGGGATGAAGGTTTCAGAGGATAACATTTTGTTTGCAAAGATGAGGGATATGAACTGTAAACTGTCCATCAGTTGCTGAAGGGAACATAGGGCGAAAACACAAGGGTCTGTGTGCTAAGAGTACAGTGAGCTCTCACTGTCCCATGCTGGACCAGGCAAGGCACAAGTGTGGAAGACAAGGGCGGGAGGAGCTGCAATGGTTAAGGGTGCTGCACAGAGCAGAAGCTGGATGTGAGACACCTGCCGCAGCTACTGGGGAGGCTAAGGAAGGAGGATCACTGTGCCCAGGAGTTCAAGGACAGCCTAAGAAACACACAGAGAGTGACACTGTGCCCTGTCAACAGCCTGGCCGTAAGAGGAGGAGCAGAATCCATGGCGTGTCTGTGCTGAGGCTCGCACTTGCACCTGGCTGTTTTAGGGAGGTGAAAACAATGGCACAGGTGTGACTTGTCTGATGACATCTATGTTACCACAAGACCACTGAAGATCTTGTGGTCAGATCTTGACCTTAGACCCATTTAAATCCCTTCTGGGATAGCAGAGCCTCTATGTTCACATGGAATAATTGAAAAACAGTCTGACAGGCAAAACTCAAAAAAGTAATCTGTTGGGGGCAGGGGCAGGCAAGAAGGCTCACTGTTAAATGTGGAAGTAGAGAACTGTTCCATAAATTGTCTCCTCCAACCCCCGCTCAATAAATTAAAATGTAATTAAAAAAATACTTTTTTTTGAGATAGAGTCTCATGTAGGTCAGGTTGGCCTCAAACCTAGAGAGAGTTTTTTTGCCTTGTCCCCCCAGCGCTGGCATTAAAGGCATGTGCTTCCACACCCAGCATAATAAAAATATTTTAAAATCTTAAGGATTTTCTCATCTGGTAAAAGGCCAGATTTCCTGTCAGGATATTTGTGGTTCCTGGTAGACACATAGTTCCCACTTGGCTCCAAGAACTTACAAAGGCAGCTGGGGAACAACAACAGTCAGCTGCCTCTGTGCCCACAGGGCCCTGTGTGCTTCCTCACACTGCCTTAACCTCGTCATTGGCTGTAACACTACATGAGAGGGCCTCAAGTGCCAAGCCCAGCCCACCTGCTGAACTGACTCCCTTGAGTGAAGGTCCACACCACCAGTGCTCAAGACTCGATGCCTCCCGAGTCCTCCATGGTGGGGAAACAGACCAGCCTCACACACTCCAGCCCTCAAAAATATTTGTGGTGCTAAACAGTATTCACTGTTTTATGTATTTTTGAGACAGGAAATAACTAAGTAGCCCAATTCTATCAGCAGCCTGAGTGCTGGGATTAGAGGTATGTGCTACAGGGCTTTAATGTCATTCTTATAGCTAAGTAAAAGCCATCTCCACCTACTTTGTTTCTTCTGGCGGGGCCTTGTTATATAGCCCTGGGGTACCCTTGAGGCCCCTGAGTAATGGGACTGATTGTAGGTACAGGCCACAACATACCTGCTTCCAAGTTTGATTTTCCCATACTTTGTAATCACTGGGGATGAAGTTCAAGAGTAAAGTGGGCTGACTTAAGCAAGGCCAGTTTAAGAAACGGGATGGTATAGAACGTATCTAACAAGTGACACTTTTCTCTGAGGAGAAAGCCACATTGAAAGTGAGAAGGCTACCAAACTCAGACGGGCTGTCCTTGGACACTACAGTGCAAAATACTTCATTATGACAGCTGAAGGTGACACCATGGCTATGCCAGGCAAATATTTATGATTTCTGTAGAGAAGATTATGAAGGCAATCTTATGAAGATTATGAAGAAGTAATTCTGATATTACTTCTTTTTATGCAGTTTCCACCTTAAAAATTACTGCTAAATGACATCAACATTCCAGATCACAACAGAAGAAAGACTAGGTCATCACCCATCTCCAGCATTTCAGCTTGGTCATGATGTCTGCACCCATTGCTCAGACGGCAGCCAAATGTTTCTTCCTTACCCCATAAACTCAAGGTCAGAGAAGATGAAAGTTTTGTTGATGTCAAAGCCACAGGCAATGATGTCCTTCGCATTTTCCACAGTGTAGCTGTATGCCTGCTCCAGAGTCAGGTCCTTCCACAGGTACTTTTCATCGTCAGACATCTGGATGACCAAAGGCACATTGAACACATCTTGCAGCCACCTACAAAACATGGAAGGTATTTGTAGGTATGAACATGCCCTGTAGTCAAGTCTAGGGACATGGAGAATGGAGATCCTGAGGAAGAATGCCAATTTTGCGTGTGAACACAGTTCCTACCTCCTCTGTAACTGTAAAATTGCACTATCAATGCCCAACATTTCACGAATGATTTTTTTCCTACGAGAGAGAAATTCCTGTCCCCTGGCAGACATGGACAAGAGGTTTGGACTAGAGTGGGCTTAGGTGGCAAGGACAAGGAGCAGGAAAGGAGTGGAGCAGGCTTGGTTGGTCCCACGGTGGTGGTCTCCCATCACACCTGGCTCTTCTGGAGCGAGCCTAGGTGCAAAGGCAATGAAGAGGTGGCCTGTAGCTCAGCCAGCAGGAGCAGCCTTGTCTTCTAAGATGCTCTATAAGCTCCACTCTTACCACTGGGGAGTGACAAGTCACATGAGCAATACTTACTTTGTGAAAATAAATGGGACGAGATGACCCAGATGCATTGCTTCAGAGGAGGGGCCCCTGCCTGTATATAGATAAAATGGCTTCTTATTTTCATAGGCATCAAGAACTTGATTCATATCTCTAAAGGAAGAGAGAGAAAAAGAAATAGTGTCATTTTCTGGAAAAAGTACCAAAACACTAAGGCTCATTTGGAAGAGAAAAGTAAAGACAGATAAATAACACAGGTGCTAATCAGAATGTGGTCTCTTTGGAGCTGGGAAACACGATGACAGGCAACTAACATGGAGAGGACTCCTGTGAATAATTCTTTTGGAAGCCAAGACATGTGAGTTAGGAATAAAAGGTTTAAAATCTGGACCAGACGTGATGGCCCACACCTTTAATCCCAGCATTCAGGAGGCAGAGGCAGGCAAATCTCTGTGAATTTGAGGACAGTCTGGTCTACAGGGTGAGCTCCAGGGCACCAGTGCCACATAGTGAGACCAACATTTTAAAAGATGAGCATGAATATGGCACTGGTGCTTTGGGAATGCTCCAATGACCAAAGCAAATGCACTTAGTGCTTTCTATACCTTTGAGGATGGGACACTTGGCCAGTACCACACACACGTCCCTTTAGGACCCACCAGTCCTGCAATCGTAGAGACCGAGCCTAGGAAAACCTTAGGGTGCCATGCAGGCCTAGCTTGGGGAGGACAGAAAGGTAGGTCCTGGCAGTCCAGTGTGAAGTCCCCAGCTGAAGAGCTGACATGGTAACTCAGGCCAGCTTGGGGGCCTTGGGTCTTTCACTGGGATCCATTCCAGAGTCACCCCTCCTTCCTTCCCCAGGATAGGGGTACCATGAGTGCTGTGGGGGCCCTCCTTGCTGGCTGTGATCAGCATCAGCTGGTAGTCCTCTTCTGCCTGTAAGTCCCTAAAATCTGAGTAGTATCTGGGATTTGTGTGGGTGTGGTGGGGAGGGAGTCAGGATAACTTCAGGTATGGTTTCTCAGGAACTACTTTTGAAACAAGGTCTCTCACAGGTATCTGGGGCTCACCAAGTAGGCTAAGCTGGGTGATAAGTCAGCCCCAGGAAACTGCCTTTCCTTGTCTCCCAAGCATTGGTGTCGTCATCATGCCTGGTTTGTGATGTGGCTCAGGAGACTGACCTCAGGTCCTTACGCTTACACAGCAAGCACTTCCTTCTTCGCTTTGCTTCTTCCTTTCTTAAAGACAGGGTCTCACATGTAACTCCGGCTGTCCTGGAACTCACTATGTACACCAGGATGGCCTCAAACTCAGAGATCCTCCTGCTTCTCAGAGCTGGGGTTAAAGGCTGGTACCACTATGCCCAGCCTCTTTTTTTTTTTCTTTTTTCTTTTTTTGGTTTTTCGAGACAGGGTTTCGCTGTGGCTTTGGAGCCTATCCTGGAACTAGCTCTTGTAGACCAGGCTGGGCTCAAACTCACAGAGATCCACCTGCCTCTGCCTCTGCCTCCCGGTGCTGGGATTAAAGACGTGCACCACTACCACCCGGCCCTTTCCTTTTAAAAATGTGCTTTGGTTTAAGTATATGTGTGTGTTTCTGTGTGTGAAACCACCTAAAGGATAGGCATCCTGTTTCTGGGCAGAAGCGCTGCAGATAAAGAATAAGAAACCCCCTTCGCCGGGGCCTGGACAGAAGAGTCTAGACAGCAGTGCGCTATGGCCAACAGCGGCAGTGCAGGACTGCAATCTTAGTACTTTGGAGGCAGAGGCAGGAGGGTCAGGAGTTCAGGGAGAGCCTCAGCTACATAATGAATTATGAGATCAGCCTGGGCTATTGAGACCCTGCCTCAAAAAAGAAATGAACAGAAAGAAACATTCTAGTGGCACCTTCTCTTATGATCTAAGGCAAGGCACAATGCTGGTTCTGGCTTATGCACACTTATTTACACTGTGTGTCTTGTACATAGTGGGTCTTGTTGCTGTTTTTAAATAGGGAAGGTCTCATTTAGCTCAGGTTGGCCTTAAATGCAATGCGTAGCGGAAAGTGACCTTGAACTCCTAATTTGCCTGGGTTCTACCTCTTAAGTGCCAGGATTAGAGGTGCGCACCACTACCTTGGTTCCTGTTTCTCTGAGACAGGTTCTTGCTATGTAGCCAAGAGTAGCCTGGGAATCCCACTCCTGCCCCACACCACAGGGTTTGTGCTGCACCGGTAAAGCTGCTTCTCTGTTCCTCTAACTGTGAGGAGTTCTCTGCTTCTCTACCTTACCCAAGACTGCTTTTTTGTTGTTGTTTGGTTTTGAGACTGGGTCTCACTGTGTAGCCCTGGCTGTCCTGGAACGTGCTATGTAAACTGGGCTGGCCTCATCTGCCCGCCTTTGAGGACTCTTGAGTGCTCGAATTAGAGGCCACCATACCCTGCTTCACCCAACTGACTTTTAAGGGGCACATGGAAGGGGGAAAACCCACCTCATGAGTTGCTTTTCACGTGGTCACAGCCCTTATCTGAGAGCTCACTAGGCCAGGCCCTGGCCAAGGGCCATCTACCTTATGCATACCCTTCCAAAAGGGCCTTGTTAGAGATGAGCTTATAGACGTCATTCCACCCTCAGGTTCAGGATATCATTAGGTAGTGGGTTCTGTCAAACTTGAGAATGTATAAATGCCTTTCTGAGGACAGTGAGGGCCGTAGGATGTTAAAAGCTTTAAGTTTAACAACATGGTAAGATAGCTCAGTGGACAAAGATGCTTGCTCCCAAGCTTGATGACTAGAGTTCCATTCTGGGGCCCACATGGTAGAGGAGAGAACCAAATTCTTCCTGTGAGCTGTCTTATGACATCCACATGCAATGTCTACATTTTCACACACACCCACACAATAAAATTTAAATAAAAAAACAAAGCAGAACATCTGAATGGGCTTTCACAACAATCTGAGCACTCCCACAAAGGAGAGTTTGGGAATCTGGGTATGATGGTATATCCTGCACTCCTAGCCCTTGGAGCCCGATACAGGACTGTGAGCTCCAGGCCAGCCTAGGAAACTTAAGACTCTGCCTTAGAATAAACAACAGTTTCCAGACCAGCTAGGGCAAGACAGTGAGATCCTGTCTCAAAAAACAAACCAAAACCCCTAAACTTAAGACAGTATTTTAAGCTCACAGTGTTCCCCAAACTGGCCAACAGATCTGGAATAGTGCGTACACTGAAGTCCAGGAGAAAGTCCCACCTGTGCTCAAGACTCTGCGGGTTGACCAGGCACGGGGGTGCACACGGGTGGACCAGGGCATTATGGGGTTGGACCATGTTAGCTTCCTCAATAGCCAGTCACTGCTCACCTTAGTGTGTGACCGGACAGCCTAGTGACCATCAGGTAATGTTTTGGAATGTACTAGAGTTGCTACCAACTCAAAAGCTAGGAATGTCACCAGACAGCTCCTCAGGCTACTGCAGACACTGGCCTGCCGCCTTCATTAGCGCATCTGAAGACGCCCTGACTGTTCATGCCTTTCTTTTCTTCTGAACAGAAAGGTTCTATTCAGCTGTTTCCACACTGGACACGGTATTTGGGGAATAATCTGTCCTGAGCTCCGGTCACACCCATATTTGGCTCGAGAATATACTACCTCTTATTCCCTGAGGGGTGAGAGCTATGTTTCTGCATTGACAACTCTCTACTAAAATCCCAGATGCCTTTCCTGTAGAAAAGAAAAGTCTGATTTTAAAACTCACATCGAAGTGAGCTAAGAATATAAAAGTATTCTTGAAAAAGAATGGAGTTGGAAGACTCGTATTTTTAACTCAGAATTTGTTGGATTTGCTTTCTTTCTATTTTGGAGATATAATCCTCAAGTTTCCCAGGCTAGCCTTGAATTGGCTATGCAGCCAAGGATGACCCCGAACGTCTGATTCTCCTGCTTCCACCGCCTTAGTGCTGCAACTGCAGTTATGTCCCATCACCCAGTTCTGGGAGTGATTGCTGACAGGAACGTTTCTCTGCTGGGTGGTAAAAAGCTCTGTAATTAGATTGTTGCAGGGCTTATACAGCTCTGCAAATACACTAAACCATTGAATAGCACAGTTTAAAGAGCTCAACTCTATGATACGTCAATTAAATTTCCTCACAATAACTTATATTTCTTTTTTTGTGTGTGTTGTATATATGTGAACATGAATGTGTGTGGAAGTCAAGAACAACTTTTGGGAATTAATTCTTTCTTTATACCATTTGGACCTGGGGACTGAACTCAAGTTAAGTTTAGAAGCAGGTGCCTTTCCCTGCTGAGCCATCTAACCAGCCCTCAATCCCCCCCTGGGTTCCCACAGTGTTTCTCTATATAGTCCCAGCTATCCTGAACTCTACATAGACCAGGCTGGCCTCAAACTCAAGGAGAACCCCTGCTTTTGCCTCCCAAGTGCTGTATTTAAGGGTGTGTGCCACCACACTTGGCCTCAATTGTTTAAATTACATTTTATTGATTTATTTGTGTCTTTCTGTGAGTGTACTCATGCCATGGAGTATATGTGAATGTCATAACATACTCTGTGAGAATCTGTTCTTCTCTCCTTCCACCATATGGATCCTGGGAATGGAACTCAGGTTGTTGGGTTTGGCAGTGGGCAACTTTACCCGCTGACCCATATCACTGGTCCAGAATTCAACTTCAATTAAGAAAAATACTGATTATATTCTGCCCAGAATTCAATTTCAATTAAGAAAAATACTGATTATATTTTGCCCAGAATGTGGGCTGAGCAGGGCCCAGAGCTCTCTGTAGACATGATGTGAAATGTTAGGGTAGAAATGTTCTTTCCTGGGTGTTCCTTCAAGTGTAAGTAGAACAGAACACCCTGATCCCAGGTCATTGGTTCCACGAAGAGGAAAAGCAATCTGTGGGATGGGAGAGGCAAGAAGTCTTCCAGAGCTTGCCCATTCTTGATGTTATCTGCATGGAATTTATGGCCTACGGCAGGGATACTCTGTACCATGGGTTCTGCTGTAAATGTCTCTTGATATCATTCATGAGTGGGTGGAAGAGTGCAGGTAACTTCAGGAAGCCTACAGCCTACAGTGTGGGAAGGACTAAAGCTGGACCTGATATTCTCTTGCTTTCATGCTCTTTCATGATTTACAGCATATAATATGGCTGGCTGTACTTCACCTGCAAAGAACTGACCTCCCCTTGAGAAGTGGGGAGTTTACAAAGAATAAGCTGAGGACTTGCAGGGGAAGGGCCAGGGTGATTCCACAGTGACTTACCAAAGCGGTCCCACTTTGCCCAGGGCACCCAGCCTCCCTAGTGCCTCCCAACTCTATGAACCCAGAACAGAGGAAGGGCCCTGACCTGTGGGAGAAGAAGATGCCTCTTCGCAGGAAGCGGTGTGGTCTCTGGCCAGTTGCCTTCTCTATTCGGTTTATCAGCTCTTTGTCAATTTTGCTGCTTCCAAACTGAACTGCAAAAAACACAGATGACTTTCTTAGATGCCAGAGGACTTAGTGACCTGTCCCAATGACCCAAATCTCTTTAGGCTCTGGGCTGTGATCCTTCTCCTCACACAAAGTGAAAAGACCTTTGTATCAAAACAGTTGAGACCCCAGTCAGCAAAACAGGGACATACCATACGCTACAGTATTTTCTGCCTGATCTAGACAGTGATGGGAATATACCCAGAACACAGCCAGTTCTGATGCACACACACCTCAAGGCACAGCTTACACCCACCGACAACAACCACAATTTCCCCGTTTCTCAAATTGCTGACCTAGATTCACGCTGGTCCTGAAGAGATTCCCCTCAGCGAGTCTGTTTTAGGTCATGTCAGTAGCTTTGATGCAGATGTAAATTTGATATCGAGTGGGCAGGAACTGCCTTAGAGGAGGAGTGTGATGGTGAGACCTCGCCTACCGCAATAGAGCTTTCTAAAGTTCCAAAGTATCCCAAGACAGGAAAACCTACCAGGTCGATTACTTTAGATCATGATTTTGAAATATGTCATTTCATATAATTTAAAACTTTGGTCTCTTGAGGCACAATCTATGTGTCCCAGGCTGTTACTGAACTTACTATGTGGCTGAGGATGACTTCAAATTTCTGATCCTTTTGTCTCTACTCCTAACTGCAGGGTAACGAGTATGAGCCACCATGCCTGGTTTATTATTATCTAATTTTAAAATAATCCTTTGGGACTATAACATACAACCAAAGGGTTTTAGGATATACTTGTTTCTTGATATCAAACCTCTGTACTTAGGAATAATTTGAAATTTAAAAATATTGTATATGTTCAATGATACTGAAATCAGTATGTTTAAAGCATATCTGAATTTTTGTTGACTGCAGCACTATTCACAAGATGGAATCTCCCTTTGTGTTTCTGAATGGACAAAAAAAGTGACACACACACACACACACACACACACACACAGAGCTATGAAAGGAAATGAAATTCTGTTATTTACAACAATAGAGATGAGCTCTAAGGACAAGCCAGATCAGCAATGCACAGAAGATCAAATACTGCAGCATCTCATCCTATGTGAGATTAGAGGAGTAAGTTCTGGTAGAAATCAACAGGGTGCTGCAATCAACAACAATAATGTATTGCATATTTCATAACAACTACCAGAGAGGACTGTGAATGCTTCTGCCACAAAGAAAGAAAGTGTCGTCGGTTATAAACATGTTTAATATCCCAATTTCGTCACTACCCAGGGTATGCATGTATGGACAATCATTTTATCCTAAGAATAGATACAATTACTGTGCAAATTAAAAATGTACAAAAGTGCTTGTACAAATACACATATTTAGAAACACCACTGGGATTGGCACAGTGGTCACCACTGAGCAGTGTGGATGCTGTGAGGGAAGAAGCTGAGGACTTACCAATGAGCTTGTCATAGTCGATGCCTTTTGCACTGCTTGTTCGCACTGTCCATGGGTCCACGAAATCCTCACTGGCTTTTGTGGCATCTGAATCACTATTACTCCCAGCTGTTGAATTCCCTGGAGGGCAGTCAGCCTTGTAATCCTCACCCATGGCGGTTTTATAGCTCATTTTTAATGATAACAGCATCTTTACTGCAGAATCTATCTCATCCTAAAGAGAAAAAGGTGAATGCTCAACATGCTGACAAAGCTAAAGTCTGCAGAACACCAGTTAGGTGTCAGGCACTGTGCCAAGGACTTTCACACAACACCTTGTATAGATCTACAGCTTTGACAAGTGGGCATCGCTGAAGCTGTCTAGGCCTGGAGGACTGTCAGAGCCAGGGATTTGTCCTGAACAGAAAAAAAGCCGGGCTCAGCCATATTTTACTTTTATTTGATACTCCAGTGCTACAGATTATGACCAAAACCAAAACCACATGGGCTAGTAGCACTGACATGGAATGCACTACTGTCTATGATGGTTAATATGCTAAGGCTCCTTTTTTTGTTTTTTCTAGACAGGGTTTCTCTGTGTAGCTTTGGAGCCTGTCCTGAAACTAGCTCTTGTAGACCAGGCTGGCCTTGAACTCTGCCTGCCTCTGCTAGGATTAAAGGTGTGTACCACCACCAGGCTCCTTTTTTTCTTTATTAATGCTAAAGCTCCTTAAACAACACTGACGGCAGAGAACATGTGTGACGGCTCCTTTAATGGAGGTCAGAGTGCTGCATCTTGTACTGGTTAGGATGAAATTTACAGATACAACCAAAGATGCCAAAGGAGTTGTGACGGCAACTCAAAAACACGACATGAAAGCAAATAAAGGCAAATAAAGTCTCCAGGGATGCTCAGAAACAGGTACACCACTAGATGATGCAATCTTTCTTTTTCTTTCTTTCCTTCTTCTTCTTTTTTTTTGTTTTTTGAAGACAGGATTTCTCTGTGTAACAGCTCTTGCTGTCCTAGAACTCGCTCTGTAGACCAGACTGGTCTTGAACTCATAGAGATCTGCATGCCCCTGCATTCCAAGTGCTGGGATTAAAGGTGTGCACAACCACCAGGCTCCTTTTTTTCTTTATTAATGCCAGGTTAATTATTTTAATTTTAATTATTTTTGATTGTGTAGGGAGGCCAGAGGCTTTGTATTCTCTGGAGTGGGCAGACATAATAGATAATAAATAAAGAATGATAGATAGATAGATTAAAGGTGTGTGCCACCACCACCTGCCTAGATGATGCAATCTTATGAAGCTATTTCTTTTTAAGATTTATTTTCATTTGATGTGTATGATTATTTGCCTCTATGTATGTATGCATACCCTACATGCCTGTGGAGGTAAGAAGAGGGCACTGGGTCTCCTAGCATGGAGTTACCTTTGTGAGTTGCCATGTGGGTGCTGAGAACCAAACCCAGATAGCTCCTTTGCAAGAGCAGCAAATGCTCTTAATTGCTGAACCATCTTTCTAGCCAGTTACCAAGCTATTTCTAGTATCTACATACCTATTATCTCTGCAATTCCAGCACTTGGGAGGTGAAGGCATAAGGATCAAAAGTTCTAGACCATTCCTGGCTATATAGAAAGTTGGAGGCCAGTTTGGGTACACAAGACTTTATTTTAAAAATAATAATAATAATAATAAAGATAAGGAAACAGCAGCAGCAGCAGCAAATGCAAGCTGTACCCTTGCTTACTCTGGAAACTTACTGAAGACCCCTTTCTTCTAGTAGCTCACAATGGCCACCCCAGGAGCTTAAAAGTGCAGGCCTAATTAAGACGATCAAATCATGCTGTGCCCCAAAGCTCTAGACTGGTAATTGGCACAGCTGGATTAGACCACAAAGGCTACACAGTCTAATTTGTTTGCCTAGGGCAACACAAATATTTTCACTCAGAATTTATGCAGCATGTACTATAAACTGGGCTTCCTGGCAAAGAACTACCATGACCCAAACTCATTTAGGGAGCTGCTCAGAGGGCACAGCACCTTGGCCAAAGAGGACCAGAATTCTGTAGTGATCAGTGCTTCAAACAAAATTATCTGGAATTTGTTATCAAAATGAGTTTGCCTCATGCAGTCAGTAACCCCATGTCTACAGCTCACAAAAGTGAGAACATTCCTTCCCTGGGTAGCTGCCTTGATGTCTCTGCAGCCCTAGGCTCAGCTCTGGAAATAAAAAGCAATGTTTAACAAGTGTAATCTGCAGAATTACCTGCGGGCAGACCTGCCTCGCCCTGAAGTGCACTGCAATCCGCATCCTTCAATCACAACTGGTGACAGTTTATACTCTATCTGCTCTGACTACCTGCTACTAGAAGGCTCTGCAAAGAGGAAACATTTAACCCTGTCCTTCACCAGGGAGCTTCTGTAGCCTGGAAAAAAGGTGACAAATAGACCCTCCTGGCTTCCTACTTCTGTGTAGTATAGGCCAGAACACAGAGACTCAACTTACAAGCCAGTGTTCTAGTGGTGCCACACTCAGGAGACAGAGGCAGGTGACTGAGTTCCAGACTGGCCAGGGTTACATAGTGAGGCTATGAGGGCGGGGAAAAAAGTATTAATTAAAAATATTACTAAATGTGTTATTCAAATTTAAGGTAAAACTGACAAATATACCACTGCTAACTTTCCAAAGTAGGTTTACAGAAGAAATGATCAATACTTGGGTTTTTTATTTATTTTAGGTTTTTGCCTCAAGACCATTTAGCCCAATTCATTGAGCCCATCTAGTGAGGAAATGTCTTTCTAGATAATCAGGTTTTTGGAAATTTGGAAGTCATTTTCTTTCTATACATTTTTTTTTTTTTTTTGTTTTTTCGAGACAGGGTTTCTCTGTAGCTTTGGAGCCTGTCCTGGAACTAGCTCTTGTAGACTAGGCTGGCCTTGAACTCACAGAGATCTGCCTGCCTCTGCCTCCCAAGTGCTGGGATTAAAGGTGTGCGCCACCACCACCTGGCTTTTATTTTTATACTGTAATGATTTACTTTTCATAGGATCAACAATCTACTAAAGCCACTGGGCTGAAAGTGTGGTGATGGGTGATGGCACCATCTGGCGAAAGTGTGGTGATGGGTGATGGCACCGTCTGGTGAAAGTGTGGTGATGGCACCATCTGGTGAAAGTGCGGTGATGGGTGAAGGCACCGTCTGGTGAAAGTGTGGTGATGGGTGAAGGCACCGTCTGGTGAAAGTGTGGTCATGGGTGATGGCACCGTCTGGTGAAAGTGCGGTGAAGGCACCATCTGGTGAAAGTGTGGTGATGGCACCGTCTGGTGAAAGTGCGGTGATGGGTGAAGGCACTGTCTGGTGAAAGTGTGGTGATGGCACCGTCTGGCGACACAAACACAGGAGTTTGAGAAGAAGACAGCTGAATGGAAACCGGCAGAGGAGAAGAAAGTCATGGAGATCTAGGAGCAGAGGCACCAAAGACCATGAAATGCAGACTGACTACACTCCTGAGACCTACACTACGCCAAGATCCTTAAAAAGGCACAATTATATGGGACAAAGAAAACAGGAAGAGCATGGCAGCAACAAGACCCAGAAGGTGCAATATTCAGGGGCAACTGACAGACTGAGCACACGAGAAAAACAAATGCTAAGAACTGCTGGTGGACGGGTGGTGACCCCACTTCACACTGTGAACTACTAGAGAGACCCATGCATCGTGAAGGAGTGGGCAGTGGGCTCAGGTCTGTTTAAGAAGCAGTTGTTCAGCTTATGCCCAGGGCCTCACTCTATCCAAGTTTCCATGGGAAGAAGACAGTGGCATGTATTAGAGATTGCTGTACACAGCAGTGGGCAGTGAAGCACACCAAGAACAGCCCGAGACAACCACACAGAGACTTGTGTCCCACTTAGGGGAGGATGTGGCAGCCACTCACACTCCCCAGACAGCAGAGAGAATCTGGTTTCTAAGGAAAGAGGTTAAAACTCTGAGCCCAAAGATTCCCTAACCAAACCAAGCCTGATGCTATCCAGGAAAGGGGCCATGCACAGATAATGTCTCCTTACCTTGTGACCGACTGACAGTTTTTTTTCTGTCAGTCTTGAGTGGATGGGCAAGAGATAGCTCATATCTGAGATGCGTGTGATATAAAAGGAAGGGGAAGAAACTCACATGGAGAAACCGGGATCCTAAAGGGAACAGAGAACACTGGGAAAACTACCACCAGCAGCTTAGTGAACTAAGGAACATGACTACAGGGGTGGTTGAGAGTTTTAACATGACAGGAGAAATGGAAGAGAGCAGGGGGCTGAGGTGAGGAAATAGCCAGGAAAGAACAGAAGGAAATGGAAAGCAGGGTGGAGGTGGCGTACTCCTTTAATCTCAGTACTCAGGAGGCAGAAAGGCAGGCCAATCTCTGTGATTTGGAGGCCAGCCAGGCTCCAAAGCTACACAGAAAAACCGTCTCAAAAAAAGAAAAAAGAAAAAAAAAAAAAGGAAATATAAAGTAGCAGGCAAAAACTAAGAAAATGAGAAGAGTTTTCTGACTTAAAAACAGAAAAGACTGAGTACCAAAGAGATCAAAGAAACGATAGGACTTCTGAGAACTAAAGTTTGCAAAGAGCATTCATTGGTCCTGTCCCAGGAATGTCAAAGCACTGGAACAAAAAGGGTCCTGATGCCCACTGAGGACAGACAAAAGGCAGTGACAAACAATGGTGACTTAGGCACAGTAAAAGCATTCCAAGAGAGGCTGGGTGTGATTCCCATCCCATCCCTGTTATCAACCAGGAGGCAGAGGCAGGAAGATGAGAAATTCAAGGTTATCCTTGCCTATAGCAGGCTGAGGCCAGGCTGGGCTACATGAGACAGTGTGTCAGACAAAATGAAACAAATAACAGAATTCTAAGCAAAAATTGCTTCCATCTCAGAACTCCATACCCAGCTTAGCTATCAATCAAACCTTAAGGAAGGTAAATATATTTTCAGGCACACACAGCTTAAGGTTGTTTTCTTTGCAGGACTTTTAATGAGAAGATTATTCTACCCAAAGAGAGTAAAGCAGAGAAGGAAGATAACAACAGATGAAGAACCACCAATCCAAATGGAACTTGGCAAAGGTCTTGCAAGATGCCCAAGAAATTACCTTTATATAGTTGCTGCTGTGTGTTGAATTCAACAACCAGGGCAGAAACATGATAGCCCTATACTGCTTGATGGTGGGGATAGAGTCTGGGGAATGTGTCATTAAATATCAACACTGTTAGTGCACTAACCTAGATGGTACAGGACCACTACTTGATGTGACCTTGAGTAAACATGCAATATAGGGAGTTTCTGCCAAGATAATATGGCACAAATCTTGCTGTTATTTAGTAAATACGCATAAAAGCTTAAGGATAAAGTGTATATTAAATGCATAAACCAGGCCTGGATGTCTGGCCTTTAGGTTGTGATGGTTAATCCTCATCATCACATGGACTGGATTTGGAACCAACCAGGACACCTATGAGTGTGTTTGGGAAGATGTTTTTGCAGTGGTTTAACGGATGAGAGAAAACCCATCTAGAATGCAGGCAGGTATCGTCCCATGGGCTGGGGTCTCAGATAGAAGAAAGAGGATAATGTAAGCAGAGAGTCAGCCTTTATCTCTCTCTGCTCCCTGACTATAGTACCACATGACCGGCTGCCAGGAACATCTGCTGCAGTGTCTTCCCCACGAGAGGCTGAACCCTTAAACAGTGAGATAAAATAACTCTTCCTTTTTGAAGTGGATATTGTGGGTCAGCTATTTGGCTACAGCAATGAAAAAAGCAGTTAAGACGGTGGGAGCATGCTTCCTTAGCATGTGCCATGTTCCACTGTCCAAAAACAAACAAAGTCCCCAAACAGGAAACAAAAGCAACAATTATACAAAATTAATTCACCAGAAATAGAATGTTGACTATGTTTACAACCTATTGGAGCCCTGTGTCTTTGACTGGACGGTATTATGTGGCACCCAACTGCATTATGAACAGCACAGAAAAGGCCAGGCAAACAGAAATTAAGGCAATCATTAACTCCAGAGAAAACAGATGGTGGGAAGGAAAGAAAAGTACTCATGCTATAGTTGATGGTTCAGCTGTCTATGTGTTTACGTAGTATAATAATGCCTGTAGTAATAATGACCTAACTAGGACTTCAATATACCCCGGGAGACTGGGAAGTATGTGTGAAAGCAGAAATCTTTTCTAGCCACAGCCAAAGCCCTAGTTTGGAATTAAAAAGGAAGGAAATAGTAGGCAAGTTGCTTAGAGGTGCAGAGGTACAAACCTGTACAAGAACTGAAAACATTTATCTGTGTCTGAACAGAACTGGGAGAACAGGCTGGAAGGCATGGGGGCTGCTGGGATCTCCATGTCTGTGGGTTCTGTATCTTTAGGTTCAACTAACACAGGACAGAAAACACTAAGCACACAAAACAATTCTTCACCTGTACTGAGTGTGTGCAGATTTTCATTCTGTCACCTTATTCACTGTCAACCTGACAGGATCTAGAAGCGCCCAGGAAAAACACCTCTGGGTATGCCTGTGAGGAGTTTCTAGATAGGGCTAATTAAGGTGGGAAAATACACCCTAAATGCAGGTGGCATCGTTCCATGGAGAAAGAGAGCTGAGCATAGAAATTCACCTCCATTTCCTGACAGTGCTTCAGGGTAACCAGCTGTCTCACATTCCTGATGACTTTCCTGCCATGATGAACTATAACACCAAACTGTGAACCAAAAACAAGCTCTCTTCCTTAAATTGCCTTTGTTCCACATTTTGTCATAGTAGCAGACAAAAATGTAACTAATACATCCTCTAAAGATAAAAGTATAGCATCCGGGTGGTGGTGAATGTCTTTAATCCTAGCCCTTGGGAGGCACAGACAGGCAGATCTTGTGAGTTTGAGACCAGCCTAGTTTACAGAGCAAGTTCCAGGATAGTCAGGGCAACACAGAAAACTGTCTCAAAAAACCAAAAAAAAAAAAAAAAAAAAAAAAAATACAGTATAGCAAAAGAAAAGAAAGAAAAAATACATAGAATATAACAACTATTTACACAGAACCCATACAATACTAAGATGAAAGTATATGACAGATTATATGTGAATCCTAAGCTGCTTTATGTGAGGGTCTTGGGCATCATGGATGTTTGAGGATCTGGGACCAATTCCCTATAATACAAAGGGTCTTAAAGTATAGGTACAACAAGGGCACAGAATTTAACAGACGTTATAACCAGGTAATGGTGCAGGTGTGGAGGCTCATATGCATGTATTGGAGAGTCCAACAAATCACCTACTTTTGGTGCATTTCCAGCTTTGAGGGACCTCACGAGCTCCCCTTGAGCTGCTATGCTGTTGAACAGCTCCAGTGGAGAGGTACAGGACTCGCCACTGGGCATGTCTGCCATCTTCTAGGACCTAGGCCTGCAGCTGGCTAGTGAGCAGATGTGTTCAGCAGTTCAGACAAGACTCTGTGGAGAAAAAAATGAAATGGGATTGAGGGTAGAGAGCCATGAACAGATTACTGCAGCTGTATTTCCTTCCCAGAACTCAGTCTTTCTTCCAGAAAAATGTGGAAACTGTTGAACTGTAACAGAAACTGGTTAACAGAATATTAATGTAAAGAGATAAGGAGAAATTTGATGAAAAGAAGCATCAATGCTGACATTAAGAACTAAATGCATTACTGGGAGGTGCTAACTTGAGGTCAGCAAAGAAGGGCCCCCTTGGTAAACAGTAAGTTGGCACATAGTGATATCTGTTCACACTGAGTGCCCAGGAGAGGAAGTAATGTTTGCTCAGAATACCAATGCACTTTAGTAAAGCTGTATTCACCAGAGAGAAAGACATGTTGTAAAGTATCGTTTGTTCTTTATCTTTACTGCCTTGAGAACAAACTCACAGGCCTTTGTAGACATAAACATAGTAATGTTCCACAAGGCTGGCTTTCGGTGGAGCCGCTGCTGTGTTCTCGGTCCAGGTGGAGGACACGCGCTCTAGACCAGTAAGGACCCTGAACCTAGCCATCCCACACACTGCCATGCTGAAGGCTGGAAAAGCGTACCTGCGACATCTTGCTAGCAGTCATTATTTTTATTGACGCTGGAAAGGGTGGAGATTGGGCCATCTGGAGCCCCTTTGGGGTTAGTCACTTTCTTATCTATAAAATGGTAACTCTATGAACTTTTAACTTATTGATAGGCCTTTTATAGAAATTAAAGTTAAAAAAAAACCGATGCAGGAACACACTGTAAATTTTAAGTAAGATATAAGTGACTTCTGGTCTTGTTATTCCTGGGTTTGGGAGTGAGGGCTCTGGAGGTCCACCCAACTCAGGTTTACCTGACTTACCTTAACCTTAGAGGAGCCACAGGCTGTGCTGGACCACTAACTCCAAGTACCCTGATTGTCGTGATACCCTGGTTTAAGTTCTTCTATGCACCAAATCACCTGAACCTCACCAGAATCTTGTGACACATCTGTCCTCCCAGCTCATGGATACAGGAGTTCATGACTACTGAATGTCCTGTGTGACAATATTATTGAGGACACACAAACAAATGTCTCCTCATCTCTGATAAGGGACTTGAGTAAGGACACTACCAAAGTGGTGAACCAGTGAGTGTTGTGCCCCCATCCCTACTCTGAACCAGTGAGTTTTCCTGGGTGGATGACTCAACTACAGCTATATCACCAAGACCCACCCAATGCAGCCTGGGGGATGGCTCAAGGAAACCAGTCATTTGGAGTGCTCTGAGCCTCTTGTTGGCAGCAGAGCTCTCCCAGAGCGTCTTAGCAGTCCTTACTTGAATGCTTGAGGGAGGGGTGGGACCCAAGGAATCTGGTTCAATTCGGGGATTTCCTGAAGCTATTAAGTTGTTTACTGTGCTTCCCTTAACCTTAACCTGCAGGATAGGACCTTTACCCCCTTAGAACATACTGTTGTTTCACCACCTTGTCAACATCCAGTGTCACAACGAGCTTCCCTGCAGGATGATGATTCCATCTGGAAGAAACAGCTACAGAAGAGATATGTCTGAGACAAGCTAGGGTGGTCTCAGCCACTGTCCTCCACCTACTCACCTCTCAGAGTCAGATTACAGTGGAGATGTTTGTTATCTTCATACAAGTTCATAAACTCATAATACCAAAGCCATGATGGGACAAAGACCTTTGAGAATCATCTCACCTGATTCCTAAGGGAAGTTTGGCGAGAGACTGACTTGGATAGCAAGGTCCAGTAGCCCAGGGAGGAGGCATGTGGAGGCCAGGGAGTAAGGATAAACTCCCAGACCCTGCTTTTCTCTGGGTATATTTGCCTGGGTCAGATGATAATGAATGCAATAAAAATGACGAGAGACACAAAGGGTCAAGCGATATCCCGTTTGCAATTCCCCAGTGTACTGGAAGAGCAAGCTGTAACTGTACATCCTGTTAGCTTAGGGAAGCCACAAGAATCTCCCTGAGGTTCAAATCCAGAGCCCACCCCAGTCATAGGCCCTGAGCCCCTGCTCCTCCAGTCTAGGGTGTCTCTGCCTCCTTGGTTTGGCCTCTGCTATCTTTGAGACTCAACCTCAGTTTTTATAGCTTTTCCCAACTCCCGAAACCCTGGGCCGTTCTCATCCTGTGTTCCTGGAACACTCTCTCGTTCTACCTTTATTATAGCACTTCCTTTGTTGTTGAGTTAGCTGAATCTTCAGTATAGTGAGGGTGTGCACCAGCTTCATGATCATGTATTTCTAGTATCTGCTATGAATGACTCTCCAAAACCAGTAAGTTCAACCTTTCCCTCTAGGCTCTTCTCTTACATCACCTTTGTTAAGTGTGGCTTCTAGCTGGGCATGGGAGTATCTACCTCCAATTCTAGCTGAGTAGGGGGACTGTGGTAAATTTTAGACTATCCTGGGTTATATAAATAAGACCCTGTTGCAACCCATCCCCCAAATCCTCCAAAATAGATATCAGTGTTCATTCTTGTTGATGGCTGAGTTAGTCAGAAACTAACACTAGTTTAGTGTTCTGGCACTGAGCCCTGTCCTCTGAGCTCCGGGGAGAGCCAGGCAGACCACCTGGGGTCTCCTCCAGATCTTAGGCTTGTAGTTTGGCTTCTTTGCCCACTGTAAAATCTGCCCTGTCCTGGTTACCCCTGGACTTCTCTCTGCTTAGCCTGCTCCTCCACAAAATGTGGGGCTCTGCAAAGACCACAGTCAGTCATAGTCACAGCTCCACCGAACTCTTAGAAAAAAGAGAACGAGTGAGTGAGCCTGGGACAGACAGCCTCTTCCCACTAGTGCAGTCAGTCAGGGGCGAGACCTGCATCAGGCTCCATGTTGTATGGGAACACCTAAATATTAGAATTGTCACTTGGAAGAGGCACATAAACTAAATCTGATGGAGGGAACAACAGGTAAGATCTCTGCTCTCCTGACCACAGGCATTCACTCATGCATGGTCACTTTTAAATCTTGTGTGTAAGTACATGAGGGAAAGAGTGAGGGAGAGATCAAGAGAGACATTTTTTTTGAGTGAATGCTCTAGGAATAATCGAGACAAAGAAAACAGCTACCGTCTCCTTATTTCATGCAGTTATGCACTTACCTGTTATGGGTGAAGGGCTCTTGCCATCCTTCCTTATTTCTGATTTTATTAACTTTTAGAATCAAGCTTAACGTTTTAGCCTGGAGTTCTTGAACCTTGAAGTACATCAACATTTGCATATTCATTGATGTACACAGGTTTAAGCAGTGTTCAACACTTTATGAAGTTGAACACAGGTTCAACACTTTATGAAGGAGTCAAGATACCCCAAAAGGCTAATGATCACTGCTTCGAGGGCTTACCATATCAACTTCAGATGAGAAATTGTGTCTCTATTAAGGATATGCTCTTTTATCTAACTACTAACCCAATATGGAAGAAAGAAAAGGCGTTATAATCAGGAAGTGATCTATTATCCCCTGTAAAAAAAAGTACCGGGTTTGTAAAAAGTCCAACTGCCCAACCCAGAGGAACCTCAGCAAGCCTTTGATGAGAAACCCACAAAGGCTCCTCCACCCCGACTTCCCCCTTTTAGGAATTAAATCTACCACTCATTTGGAAAGATGTCATTGTTCTGCATGAAGAACAATGGGCAAAGAAAGTGGGCATGGTATAGTGTAAGCACACAGAATGAGAAGAACTTGGACAATCTCAGAACCCACACAGGTAGGATCCGCAGAATCTGCAGCCTGCGGGAAGAGGGCAGCAAGATTTTAGGGGCAGCTTGTAAAAGGGGGTAGCCTATGACAGTTTCTATATAGCTTAGGACTGTGGCCTCAAACAGTAGGTAACAATAGCTTCCAATTGACACGATCCCAGGAGATCCTTGCTTTAGAGCAAGCAGTTTTTTAACACTCTTAAGCTTGGGGATAGATGATGAAAGGTTATTTCCCCATACAAAGGCACTAGGGATAGATCTCAGAGCCGGGAACATGCCAAGCACTCCTAACAACTGAACTACATGCCTAGCCCCATGAATACTACTTTAAAAGAAAAAGACACTAATTTACAAAGGCTTGCCACAATAAGACTGCCAATGTATTCCGACACTGACCACTGAAGAAGGCTAAATCGGCCAAAAGCTCGGAAGTTGCTGAAGAGCAAACTCTGACTGCAAACAGGCCACTGGGCACCCACTACATCTACTCCTCAAAAACAGGGAGTCACCTGAACTTGGGTCTACTAGATGAAATATACATGCAACATCCCAATCCTGACACAGGCCCTTCTCAAGTCTTCAGCGCTTTCATATAAGGCAGGCGGAAAACAAAACAAAACCCCATTAGAAAAGAAAAGAAGCTCCAAGCCTAGCCAAGACGGCAATACATACCCTGGCTGTGGAGTCCGTGGCCCCTGGTCACAAGGGACAGTTGAACAGAGGAGAAGGAGCAGGCAGGGTGGAGGTCTTTAATACTCTCCCTCTTTTTTCTTTCAGTTTCTGTTTTTAGAAGAGTCTATTGTCTTTCTTTCCTGCTTGCCCCACCCTTTCAGTTTCACTTACTTAGGGGTTTCTCAGAAATCACTCAGGTTCTCAGAACATTTTAGCCATTTGATCACCTTTCTTAATGAGCAAGTCCAGCCAGTGGCTGGTTGGGCTGGGGTAGGAGGAGGTTGAGACCAATCAAACTCTCAATAACCGGGAGCTACTTGCCATTGCATCAGCTGTCCCGTCTTCAAGTTGACCGCCATGTGACCTCCCCACCCCTCTCCCTCCCCGCCCCCCACGCCTACAGCATCAATGTTATTGTGTGTACCATAGAGACAATGGGGAGGGCAGGTCAGCCTGTACCTTCTCTGAGGCAGTCCTGCTCTGAAGCGGTGCACTGCAGCGGAAAGATAGGAAAGATAGGTCAGAGAGAGCAGGATTTTGACGTTGAGCATAAGATTGCTTTCAGACCGTGGGCAAGTAGTGTTACTTCCTCCGCTTCTCCCTCGGGTTCCTGGTCTGTGAAATGCGTACCAGGAACCTTCCTAATACTTTGTGGAGGGGACTGATGGCGACCCTACAGGGCAAAGCCCCAGGCGGTGGGAAACGATGACAGCATGCACCCATGGTGGGCGGCGCCGCCGCCGACTCCCCGCCCCTCGCTGTGCCGGTGCCCAGAGAACAGTGTGCCCGGTTCGGAGCTGGGTCCTTAGGGTTCAGTGCGCGGGCGGTAGCCCGAGACCCCGGCGCCACCTCGGCGTCCCTCCCTCACTCCCAGAGCGGCGGCTGCCCTCTTCTCACTCACCGGCCCCTGTTAGGACCCACCAGTCAGTACCGCTGGTTCAGCCACCGGTACATCCAGGGCGTCCGTGGAAACCCCATCCGGCCGGAACAACTTCCGGTCTTGGCATGCCACCATTGGCTGTCCATCCGGGGGGGGCAGGACCCGTCTCTGATTGGCTGAGGTCCCTGGCGTCGTGGTGGAACGCGACTGGGCGGCCCGAGTGCAGGCCGGACCGCTGTAGAAGTGGACCGAGTGCTTCTGTGTGTGTGGTGAGCCGCGGGCCCGGGCGGGAGGGGGCCGGGACCTGGTGGCCGCGTGCTTCCCGCCTCATAGTGCCAGGTTCAGAGTGCCGCACGCCTTCCTTTTCTTCCCATTTCTTTCTAGAGTGCTCTGAACTTTACCCATTACTGTTGACAGCTTGGCTAACTTCTCTTCATCCTTCAAAACCCGTGTCTGGTGGTATCTTTTAGTTTCCCCTCTTGGATCTGTGGCCACCGGGTTAAGATTCGAGCTTAATTTCTGCCCACATCAGATCCAACGTAGAGCTAAACACAGAGTAGGTAACAAGGAAGTGCTTGTTGAGCAGGAAAATCCCGCCTCTCTTTAACTTCTTCAACACCCTGGCCCACGGGCTTTCAGTCTACAAATCCATCTAGGTCGAGGGATCTTGGACAGTGAACGAAACACACAGGACACCCTGCCCCACATGTCTTTGCTCCCTTTAGCTTTTTAAGTTTTTTTTTTCCCCCGTCCTCATTACCTTTCCCCCTGCATTTAGCCTCTTCCTTTTGGTTTTCAACACCCCCCCCTTCCCATGACATCCTTTGAACTTGGGTACAAAATGGCAGCCATCACCTCCTAAGCCATGTGCATTTCCTTAAGCTTTCAGCCTTCTTCCTTCACGCGTGTTTTCTTGACTCACCCTTGACTCCTCTAGATCGTTATTGGTTCTGTTGTTTAGACTCAAGTACTGTGATCACTGGTTATCAGCTTCTCCAGAGTGTCACCGCACAGGTGTACTCTCTCTGAGGTTCGTCTAGGCTCCATAAGAACATGCAGTCCTGGGCCCAGCTGCTCTGCTCTTCTCTTCCTTTTCTCCTTTTGAGTTCACATACCATGGCCTCTGGCTCACGCATGGAGTGGGGGGGATGTGCTTGCGGGTGTGCTGAGTGAAGGTCATGTACTGTTTTGCCTATTGTTGCAGCTGTTGAATGAGTGAATAAGATCTACCTGTGATGAGAGTGCCTCGGGAGTCTAGCCTCTTGCTGGAAAAAGCCATTCAGACATATTCCATGCCCTGTGGAACTGATGGGCTATGCTGTCCTCTGATCTGCCATATGCCTCTCTTGTGAGTCAAACCTGCAGAAAACTGTGTGGCTCGAAATCCAGGCTTGTGACTGAGCTCTATTTAGTCTTGTGGTGGGAATCTGATGGGTTCCATTTGACAGGTAGGGACAAGGAGCTTGGCCTCAGATCCCTGCTGAGTAAGTAGAAATTAAATTTTTTTGTAGAGCATGGTTTCATCTGTGTGTAATTAGTCCCCAATGTGCTCTTGGTTCAGTTGGAGACTGGCTGACTGCTTTTAGAAGTCCTTTTTAGAAGACGACTTTAAATGTGGACATTGTTACTTGCCTGGATTCAGCTACTGGTGGGAACAATAACCACAGGCATTAACCGATGAACTGACTTGTGTGGCAGTGGAGTTCTTAGATAAATAGTGCCATTAGAGGGACAGATGTGGAAGGGTTTGAGTGAGATATTGAAACTTAGTGTATGACCTGACATTGTGATGTATGCCTGTTATTCCATCACTCAGAAGGCTGAGGCAGGAGGATTATGAGACTGAGACCAGCCTGGCTTATATAGTGAAAGTGTGTCTTAACAGTTTGGGGTTAGAGAGGCTCAGCTGTTGAGAGCATTTACTTTGAAATCACGAGGACCAAAGTTTGGATTCCAGCACCCATGTTAACAAGCTAGGCATTACACACTTGCCTGTAACCCAACCTCTAAGAGGTCAGAGGCAGGAGGAATAGATGGAAAGCAATAGAGGAGACACGGATGCCTTGTTCTGGCCTTCTCGTGTGCAGAAGCACAGGTTTGCACACTTCCATAGTTATGCACAAATAAGTATAAAACCCAAAACATGAGGCTAGCAGGGTTTCATTAGGGAAGTTGGTCCACGGCCCAGGCTTGCACCCTGTTCCACCATGCCCTCTGCTGGCTATGATATGTTTAGCACCCTTATTTTCTTACTGTCCTTGCTGTTCTCTTCATGATATTAAAATACTGAATTAAAATACCAAACCACCTCTTACTGAGAACTAGCCAATAACAATTTGTGATGACTCAGAATTCCAGGAAGAATTTTTAAAGGAAATTCATTACCGTATGAATCTGTGCATTTGGGGTGAGACACAGTTTTGGATGCCATGACCAAAACTGCTCTTGCCACACTTGGGTAGGTAGACTGGTGCCTTAGGATCCAACCCTGGGCTTTGGTATGCCAGGTAGGTGCTCTTACAATTGCTCTGCATCTCCAAAAGCTTGTTTTCTCTCATTTTTTCTTTTAATTGTTTTTAAAGACAGGGTCTTGCTATATATTCTAGGATAGCCTTGAAATAATAATCCCCTGCCTCAGCGTCATGAGTGCTGTGCTCACAGGTGGGTGTCACCATACCTAGATCATTGTTGTTTTCTTCTTCTTTTCTTTACTTTTTCCTCCTCTTCTGCTTTGCAGTGCTAAGAGGCAAACCCAGAACCTTGCATGTGTTAGCAAGTGTTCTGTTAGCGAGTTTCATTCCCAGCCCCACATAGGTTCCCATTAAAAAATTGTGTGTCTAAGTATGTCTATTGGAGACTGGAAATCCATTTATTTTTAAAAATTACTTAGGTTTTTAAAAAATATGTTATGTTTAAATTAGGGCGAACATACCATCTCCCCATGCCATCTCCCTAACATTCATCCATCTTTCCTTCCTTCCTCCCTCCCTTCCTTTCCTCTTCCTTTTTTTAACATTAATTTAGTTATAAGGTTCAGCAATGGCATGCACATCAAGGCACACATATTGAGGTCAGATGACAACTTTCATGAGTTGATTTCTCTCTTTCCACCATGTAGGTTCCAGGGATCAAACTCAGGTCTTTAAGCTCGGCAGCAAGCACATTTAACCCACTTTAGTCATCTTGCTGGCCCAAAACATCACTTATTTTTAATTTTTCCTTTTTTTTTTAAAAAAAGGTATGCTTTCTATTTTTAGTTGTGTGTGTGTTTGTATATATGTCGGTGTGTGAGTGTGTACATGAGTGTGGGTAGTCGTGGAGATCAGAGCAGGGTGTTGGGTCCTTAGGAACTGGGGCTACCTGTGGAACTGTGTTTGATCCTCTGGAAGAGCCATCTCTCCTACCTCAGAATCATGACTTTATGTTGGAGTATCTGAAATCCTTTCTTTTAGCTCTTTTGAAAGTGCAGCCTTTGTTTCTTACGTGTTCGTGTTAGTGGAGTTTGAAGTCTTAGATTTTCAAAGTGACATTCCTGCTCTGAAGTACAGAACTGTTTTCCCATTCACAGTTGCTGACTCTTGGCCTTTTTTAGTTCTAGGAAGTCGCCTTTGTGTGTCCACATGGCCTCGCTTGTGGCATATGATGATTCTGACTCGGAGACTGAGACGGAGCCTGCCAGAACTGTGAACCCTGAAGGTCAGACGGATGATGCCTCCGGTGTGACCAGACCTTCTGGGACGGGTTTCGTATCGGGTACAGTGGATGTGACAAAAGAGGGGGTACAACACACAGGGCACAGTCCTTATAAAGACCTGGGGGACCAACGTCTGCCACTGGCTCAGATCTGGAGAAGTCACCCAGGATCTTGTCCCAGCCAGAGGCTACAGTGGCCCTCAAAGGACCCTGATACCACCTTCCCCACCAGTAAGCCTCCTCGTCCTTTGTGGATGAGCTGCGCTCCAGCTGGCCATGTGCCCTTGGCAGCTGCCTGCTTAAAGCCAGTAAAACCTGCTTGGGATGCCCTCCATTCACCTTCTCAGACTCAAAACAAAGTTGAAAGCACCGCTAGAAATGCCAGCTCTTTTCAGAGGAAAAGGGGTGAGGACTGTGTGGTTCCCTATACTCCCAAGAGACTGAGGCAGCTGCAGGCACTGAATCCAGAAGCTGGTGGGGGCAAAGATCTAGAGCCTCCAGGACCCCCTGCAGGGTGTGCCCCAGCCCCACTCTGTGTGGCTCCCACTGTGTCTGAGTTCATCCAGCCATATTTGAACAGTCAGTACAGAGAGACTAAGGTTCCCAAGAAAGTGCTTTTCCACCTGCGAGGCCACAGGGGCCCTGTCAACAGTATTCAGTGGTGTCCAGTCTTTTGTAAAAGCCACATGCTTCTCTCTGCTTCCATGGATAAAACCTTCAAGGTAAGGTGAGGGAAAAAAACCTGCAGTGGCTCTCTTCCTGGGACGTTGTTCTGATTAGAGCCAGGCGGTGGTTGGGGACAGTGGTTTTGGAAATTTCTGTAGTTCTCTTTGGTACATTTGAGAGAGGGTTCTCTGTGCTTTGCCTCAGATCTTTGGTTTTTCCTGCCCCATATTTCCTTTCCCAAGGCTGCCTTGCCATAGCATCACAGTGTTAAATAAATTACAGTATGCCCAAATGATAAACATCTTACTTCATTTTATAATAACCCATTAGTTTAGACCAAGTATGCCATAGTTCATTCCTTTTCTGTTTTGGACATTTCATCACCCTTCAGTGGCACATTCCCATGAACCATGCTGCTGTAAGCATGCTGCTGCTTACGTACCCCCCTGCCAGATCCTGGTCCGCATAGCAGCAGGCCAGGCTTAACCTGAAGACAGGTGACCCCTACTCAGGAATAGCCGAAGTAGAAGCAGCACATTTTCCCATGTGCTCACAGCCCTGAATATTGTTTCTTTTAATCTTTTACTCATAAACTGTGATGCTTCGTTTTGTTTTACCTTGAACTCTGGTACAGAATTATCAGCACTTGAGTTTTGATAATTAACTTTGGAGACTTATTTATTTATTTATTGAGACAGAGTTTCTTTGGTAGCCTGAGGCTACCTAGAACTAGCTCTGTAGATCAGACTGGCCTCGAACTCACAGAGATTCTTCTGCCTGTTTCCTAAGAGCTGGGATTAATGGGATATGCCACCCCCTCCCAGCCTATTTATTTATTTATTGATACAGGATCTCTCTAGCTCTGGCTGTCTTGGAACTAGCTATGTAGACAAGGCTGGCCTTGAATTCACAGAGGTGTCTGTTTCTGCCCCCCCCCCCCGCCCCCATCATGCTGTGTTTAAAAGGCATGCATCACCACACCTAGCTAGCTTTGGAGATCTTTAAATCAAACAACAACTAACAAGTCTGGGGAAATGGCTTGGTCAGTAAAATGCTTGCCTTGTAAGTTTGAAGATTTGAGTTTGAATCCCCAGAATCCAAGTAAAAAGTTTGGCAGGGTGACATGCACCAGGTGGAGCCTTGGAAGTTAAGGGGCTAGAGAGTCTGGTCTTTATGGCAAAGTTCCAGGTCAGCTGAGAGACCCTATGTGAAACACAAGGTAGAAGACACCTGAGGATTGACATGGGGCTGTCCTCTTACCGTCACATGTGTGCCATGCATGTACACATGCACAGACACAGGCATAAACAGATACACATAGAAACACAGACACAGACATGCACACATACACACACACACGGAGAGAAAGAGAGAGAAACACAGGTAGAAAAGTAGATGTTATTGCTTGTGATGTCAGAGAAATTAGACATCTGTTTTCAGGGGATGCAGGGTGTACAATGTGATTTTTTTTTTTTTTTTGAGACAGGTTCTCACTGTGTGGCTAGCTCTGGCTGGCCTGGAATGCTCTATGTAGACCAGACTGGCCTCAAAGACAAAGAGATCTGCCTGCGAAAAAAATAAGCATTTATTGCAGAGCTGGACCCCATAAAAGCTCAGTAAATGTGGCCTTAGCCCACTCTGTCCTCAGCATTCTCAAAACCACTTATCTGAGACCTTTTGTCTGAGATTTTGTTTTGAGCCCCAACCCACCAACCCAGGATGCATTTTCTCAAGTGAAGAGAGGGAGACCCAAGTGTTTAGAAGTGAGCTATGTCTGTGTGTGGCAGTTTTAGATAGACATATACAGATCATGCTGAAACTCTTGTAGCTGGCTCCGGCAAGGCTGATGTCTTCAGTTCAGTCTTCAGCTGGAGTCCTGGCTTCTTTGAATCAGGTTTTAGTGCTTCTGCAGCGTTTGGCTGTGTAATCTGTGTGAGGGGTGTTGAGTAATCTGTGTTGAGTGTTCCTGGAGCGGCTCATGACACCCTTGGACCTACCCAGAGTCCTGGCCTCTCAGTTCTCCATCCTGAGAGCCTGATGCACAGAGGCCAGCAGGGCCTGGGGCTGTCTAAGGATTTCAGTTGGGCCCGTGTTCCTGGCAGTGTCTGGCTGGCTCTGGAGTACACAAGACACTCCTTGACTTTGAGCCCACCTAGTTGCTGAACTTTTTTCCTCTTTTGTCCTTCTTTCTCTAGGGTTCTGCTTTGCTTTTTGCTTGGCCAGTTTCTACTGAACAGTCAAGACCCAGCTCAGAAAGGGACCAATGGGTTGGGTTGGGCGGTGTGCCAGGAGCAGGAGCTGCATCAAGCCAGATGGGTTATGTTCTTCCTGTTGGGACCAGATAGTCGACAAGCTGCTTTTGTATCTAGCCTTCTGTCTTCTTATGCTTAACTGGGTACTGTCCACTGTTTGAATGTAGAGGTCCTTCCCTTGGATGAGCCTGGAAGCAGGCTGGGCTCCTTCCCCAACCTCTCAGTACTAAGGGTGTGGTAGCACTCATAGGGTGGAGGAGGTTGCATTACAGTGGACTGGCTCACCTGCTGCTTTATGCCCTTGGCAAGGCTTGAGGGTTCTCTAGTGGCACAAACACCTACATGTGCTGTGTCCACAGTATCTAGTGTGCTCTTGGCTTCTGGTGGGAACTTAACTGTGGTTCTAAAGTGGGTGCTATAGTCATATCTGTCTCTAGGCCACTAGAGAAAGGGGAGTACAGTTTGGTAGATGGGGGGAGCTCAAGCCAGCAAGAAGGTGGAGAGAGTTGCCATGGCTATCGTGCCTTGAACCTATGATGCTGCTTCATGGAGAGGTCATGTGTGTCCTCATGGATGCCCACCTGCCAACTACCTGTGCACTGATGGGAAGAGGCAGACCTGAATCCTATGGAGTTGGTCTTTACCTGAAGCCCCCACTGAACATTTGACTACCCTGGGTTATTACTGACAAGAAATTTTAGTTTTCTGAACAGACACTGTAGGTATCCCTGTTTTTTTTTGTTTGTTTGTTTTGTTTTGAGGTTTTGGGTGCTGGGGGCTTGAGGCTAGGACCTTGTGCATACAGGCAAATACTCTATCATTGAGCTATACTCCCACTCCCCATGATTATTTTGTGTGTGTGTCTGTGTGGGCACATGTGTGCATATGTAGGACAGGGCAACCTTGGATGTTGTTCTTCAGGTGCCCTTTTTGAGATAGGGGTTTTCATTGGCTTGGAACTTGCCATGGAGGCTAGGTTGGCCAGCTGGTATATCCCTGGGATTGTATGACTGTGCCTGGCATTTTTTTTTGTATGACTGTGCCTGGCATTTTTTTTTGTTTGTTTGTTAATATGAGTTCTGGGGATTGAACTCCAGTTCTTCTGCTTGTAAAGCAAGCACTTTACAGGTTGAGGCATCTCTCCTCCCTACCTCCGGACCATGAAGACTTTAGTTTTTAAATTGTTTGCTTATTTATTATATGTGTGTTTGTATGTGTGGTCACATGCATGCTATGTACATGTGTAGAGGTCAGAGGATAACTTTGGGGAGCCAGTTCTCCTTTTACTGTGCCATTACTGGAGATTGGGCTTCTGCCTTGTAACTCATTGTATAGGCCAGTCTGGCCACGAACTCATAAAGATCTTCCTGTCTCAACCTCCAGAGTGCTAGGACTAAGGGCATGCGTCACCATGCTCCACGGTGGTTTTTAAAGGAGTCTATGAGTTGGAGCCTTGACTCTGGGTTTGGTGAAGATGTATGTGTCAGGATTGGTCCAGGAGAAGTCACAGTTGCCTTGTTTGGAATGACAAGAAGCCTGAGTTTAGGACCGTATTTAGGATGCTGTTGTGTGGCCTGTCTCCAGGAGGCATGTGGGCTGGAAGTGATGATGCTAGCTTGAGGCTCCTTGGCTGGTAGGAAGCTTCAGGGAGTGCCCCACCCTCCTGTCTAGTCCTCCAAATACATCCCAGGGATGACCTCAGATGCAAAGCACTTGCCGTAGTTGATTTGGGTCAATACTGACCGTGGCTGCTAGGATCAGTGTCTCCTGTTCTTCTCACTGAGAGGTCTTGAAAATGAGGCTTTTAGAAGCTGGAGGTGAATGTTGAACTGGAACCTGAGTGAGCAGAGACTTTCAAAAGATGTTCGCCAGTTTTAGTGATTGAGGTTGTGTAAGTGGGACTTTGAGTAAGTTTAGTTTACAGAATGGGGAGTAGGCATCAGGGAGCTGTGATGGGCAGAAGGATTAGGGCATGGAGGAGGGTTCAGGTGGGCACGTGGGGATGGAAGTCCTGCCATAGATGCAGGTTGGTATGTGGCCTGCCTAGCAGTAACTGCTCCTCCTTCATGTCAGAGATGTTGTCTACAGCTGTAAACCAAGCTCAGCTGAGTGTGAAGTGGAGGTGATTATCTGCGTTTGCGTGGTCTTTCTGAACAGTAGATAAAGTTGGATGTGAGCACCTGGGCTGGGACCTGGCATGCACTTCTGGCACTCAGAATGCTGGGGTCTTGCTATCTAAGGGATTTACCTGCTTCCCTGCCAGGTGGTGGTGCCTCTCTGGGATCTGAGTTGATAGATAGGATGTAAGCTTTGCGGGGGCAGCAGCCACGCCAGACTCATTTTTATATTCTCTGTAGCATCTGGCATGAAATTTGGTACATGTTAAGTGATCAATGAAGATTTAAAGACATTTTCTGGAATTTACTGCCTTGCTTTAGGAAGATTTTTTTGTGAGTGCAGAAATCCTACTTGCCTCTAGGGGGCACAGTAAGACTTACTAAATCTTTGGCCCAGCCAAGCTTCTAGAATGTGGTAGAATCTTTGACTCACCAGAACGTTTGCTTGAGAGGATTTTTCTCTGATCCGGAGCAGAACAACGCCGCCCATCTGACTGGCATAAAGAGTGCTACATGCCAGTCTCTCATAGCCTTAGAGCTCAGCTTTGCCGTCAGAACTCTCAACTAGGCACACTACAGTGGAAAGATACGTATTTTAATATGTTCTAAATGTTCTGTGAGCTGTAAAATATGCTTATATTAGTTTTGAAAAATTTACAGCCAGAGCAATTAAGTAAAATAAAACAATGAGTCACAGTCTCTGCACCACTGCTCTGTTGTTGCAGGCAGTGATCCTTCCTGCCCTCCACCGTGAGCTTCAGGCTTTCATGGCTGTAATCCCAGCACAGATACCCTTTTAGACTCTCTCTTCATTTCCCAGTAAACTCGCTCGGCTCTACATGTTTGAACACCCACTGCACGTCAAGATAGAATTCAGCCTTTGATGCCTTTTCTGAGGGAAAAAACCAAACACAGCCAGCCCCGCCTTTCTGTCCATACAGGGGCTGTGCCACCCCCCCCAGGGGACTCCCTGCTGCTTCGGTGTGCTTCCCACTGTGGGGGACCTGAGTTCTTACACAGGCAGATTCACACATAAAGCATTTGAGTTAGGTGCTGTTTATTTGCTTTGTTTTAGAATTTTTTTCAATAACAAATTTTCTTAATATATTAAAAAAAAAGCGAAATTGATGCTTATTTGGAAACCTTTGTAGACGAAGATAAAGGGGTACAAAGGTGATACTACTCCAGCCCGCATTCATCACCGGTCCATCCTGGCCTGGCTGCGGCATCCCACGTGTTGACACAATCCAGCTGGTCGTGCGCTATCTTGTCTGCCACCAGATTGTCTTCTGTATTGTTGTGGGGCTGGGGTATAGCTCAGAGGTGGAATGCTGTCTAGTAGGCACTAGGCCTGGGTTCTGCCCTCATTCCCCCAACTAAAACCCCCACTGAAAAACTGTCCTTAAACATCTTGTGATGGTCTCATTCCTCACACTTGTCCTTGTCTCTTCTGTGTTGTTCCCTGTAGCTTCTGGAGTCCATTTGAAAGCAAGGAGTCCCGCAGTGATCACACTGTGCATAATGCCATCTTTTCTGCTGCTTAATGTAGTGAAGATGGGCTTTGCACTATCGGGCTTCAGCAGAAGGCCTGTGTGTGGTAAATGGAACCTGAATGTTGGCGGGCTTTCAGCGCCATGCTCTACCGCTGCTCAGTACCGGTGTCACTTTTCTTAAGGTCACTTAGTCTCTGTGATCCATGGGTATCACTGGTAAAGTAGAGAGAATGCCTATCGACGAGGACTGTTGCTGTAAATATGAAAAGAAATGATCTAGCCCAGTGCCTGGCATAAGCAAGAATTTCACCCCTGGACCTATATTGATTGGTTAGAACATAATGTGCAGAAAAACACCTCACCTAGGGTCTTCTGACTTAATATAGCTTCTGCCTTTGTGAATCTCTTCATAGTTTGTTTTTGTGCATCTGGATTTTAGAGAGTTTCATTCTCTGTGTTCCTGAGATAAATACCTTTAAAATTTATGGGGCTTCTGTGATCATCAACACCAAGCCACCTATGCAGTCTTTTGCAGTGCTGTGCACCTGCTAGGCCCTGCTGAGCGCTGGTCCACTTGCCAGGTGCTCACTCTGACCACCAGGTGATAGATAGTTGCTTGACTTGAAAAGTCTGAGCCTTAGGCAGTACTGGGGAGGCAACCTCACAGTTTAGGAGACCTGGGAGGGAGCGTGTTGTCTCCCTCAGGCAAACTGCATTCAGGAATAGCTGAAAGCCCTGTGGTGGAGGTTGGTGACCCCAGTTGGAGCCTTCTCATGTGGATCACCAGCTCTGTGGTGACCAGGAACATGTGAGAGAATGGGGAGTCAGCTGCACTGGGTCTACCACATGCTGCTAGGCACAGTTTGTAGCACACTTTATCACAGGGGTTGAGGGACTTGTTCCTAGCTACACAGCAAGCATATGATGGAGCCAATATGGGGAGCTGGTAGGCTATGGAGACTGAGCAAAACCAGCAAGCTGTTGCCTCCTCCCTCTTTCACCTCTGGAAATGCCCAGTTGAAGAGCAAACCCCTCTCCCAGATGGACCCAGATTCTCTTGGGCTTCACTCCTTGGGTTCTGTTAAGGGGCAGGAGGAGCAGAGATGATTTCCATGGTGGCTTAGATTTGCATTTTTATATATTACAGGATCTTGCTGATTTATCATTGTTAGTGCATCTGATTATATTAGGGTATCTTGGATGTGCTTTGTAAAAAGTGATATATTTCACATTCAAAGACAAGGAATTTATGGATCCAAGTGCCAGAGCGAAGGTTTAGTTCAGTTTTGAAAGAATTATTCTTGATGGATTTTTACGAAATGAGATTGAGAAGTGATTTGATGCGTGGAGTAAGGAGTCGTGGAGCATTATGCAGATGATTGGCAATTTATTCCGAGCACGAGGCAAATCTGTTGGAAATGAGAGGCGCAGCTGGGGAGGAGGTGCGGGTTGTGGTGGTGGGCGTTTGGTATTTGGGGAGTGAATGATTAACAGTGCATCGAGGGTAATTAGGTGAAGGCAAGGAGAGAATTTGTGTGTGTGTTAACACGAACACACACCAGCACTCGCAAAGATCATCTGGTCCTTTATTTGATAGAGACCAAGGGAGGGGTAGGCAGACACCCTGGGGTGTACATTTCTGGGCCCTGTTTCCTCCTCTCTTTTCCTTCCCACCTTCCTGAGAAGGTTGACTATCCTCCGGGCTGCCCCTGAGGTGGCTCCAGTGGCTGACAGCCAGGCTGTAGCGCCTCTAGAAAGTTGTAAGCTTCTGGGCTGGAATTTTCTTTTTGTGGGAGGTGAAATGTTTCTGACTCTCTCTTTCCTCAAGTGAAAACCGCTATGAATTTGAGGCCAATACATGAGACACTTCCTGTTCCCTTGGCTTTCTGAGCGTGTGGCTCTTGGAACAAACTGAGCCGACTGAAAGCAGCGCTGTGCTGACCCTGTGCTTTCTGCTCTCTGGGAACCTTTGTTGTTGAACTTGACTCGTTCCATGCACCAAGAGCAGCCCATGTGCAAGTGCTGCCGGAGAAAGCAGGGTGCATGGAGGTGCTGGCTCTGTCCTCGGGGAGCCAGTCTCATCCTGTGTCATTAAGGGGAGAATAGAGCAATTTGGAAAAATGCTTTTAATGTAATTGAAAAATGCAGATTGCAAAATTGGCACACTTAGGAGTTGAGACAGTCTAGTGAATTATTTCTTATTGCTTTTAAAAACTTGGACACAGAAGACTGTTAAAGGAGCCTGTCTAGTGCCCAGTGAGAGCAAGGTCTTTTTGCTTCTTAAAAATGGG
The DNA here is from genome assembly GCA_004026605.1 of Ondatra zibethicus. Classification (NCBI taxonomy): domain Eukaryota; kingdom Metazoa; phylum Chordata; class Mammalia; order Rodentia; family Cricetidae; genus Ondatra; species Ondatra zibethicus. The sequence continues at coordinate 94,969 of PVIU01000331.1, read as the reverse complement.
AGTTGCTTTATATTTGATTTAGCTTTATTGTAAAAATGGTCAAACTCTGAGAAGAAAATGGCAGAAATGAAAAGAAAAAAAAAAAAAAAAGAAAAAAAAAAAGCCTTAGTGCCCCTACTGGTGCATGCTGGCCACAAACATCTTGTGACCAGCATCCCCTCTGCTGTCTCTTTCTGCAAGCACCATCAGGTTTTCATCACACCACTGGCACTTTTTGTAACCCACACTACAAAATATTGAGATGAATTTTTTTTTTTGATAGCTAGGTGTGTTGGTATATGCCTATAATCTCAGCATTTGAATGCCTGGGGCAGGGAAGAGTGAGGCTAGCCTGGGTTACATCTCACGCAAAGCAAAACTCTCCCCCCCCCAAAAAAAAAAACTTTTCAAAGTAGTGATTTCTCATCAGTATTACCAGGACTTTCCCAGTAAGAGAGGAGATGGTGGGCAGCGTCACTCTTCACTGTCTTCCACTGCTGCTTTTTGTCTGTTTAGTTTTGAGTCAGGGTCTCACTCTGTAACCTAGACTGGTCTGGAACTCATCCAGTGGCCCAAGTTGGTCAGGTTGGCATTGAATTTATGGTATTCTTGTCACAGCTTCCTGAGTGCTGGGGTTTATAGACATATTTCACCATGCACAGCTGCTATCTCTCTCTCTTGTCCTTTTGCCTTAATGGACAGACATCAAGCAGGTGTAGGTGTCTCCGATGTTGCCTTCCTGTGTGGACTGAGAACATCAAGGTGTGGTGGCAATGTGGAGATATCCTGCTGTCAGCCAGGATCCCCACACTCCCCTCTAGCAAGCTTCCTGAAGTATGTATAAGTCAGTTGGACGTGGAAGAACTTGTCTACGGTGAGCTTGCCTGAGGGTTATGAGGTGGTATGCTGAGTCCCCTACGTGTGTGTGTGTGTGTGTGTGTGTGTGTGTGTGTGTGTGTGTGTGTGTGTGTGTGGTGGGGGAGAGTTTCTTTTAGTCTGGGCAGTTTCAGACTGGTGTCTCTTATGTCCTGTGTGGACTCTCTGCTTGCTGCAGCCTCTTGTCATGTGTGCTCTGGGGGAGGAAGGGTCTCGGTGGTTTGCCATGCCCACTCCTGTCCCTCCCTCTTGTCATCAAGTTTCACTTCTTCACTCATGTCACCAGTGCATCACTTCTGGGCACGCAGACTCACAGCATTCATTTCTGTGGTGGATCATATCAATGCCCGTGTGCACAGTGACCATGTCTCCTTGTCTTGTAGAGACAGAGATATTACTCTCCCCCAACATCTGCTAACTTAATGGCATCTTGTTTGAGGACCAGATGAGTTCATTTATGGACAGGATAGCATGGTTAGACTCAGGCCTGGCACCTTGTGAATGCTAAATAAGTGGTTTGTCATTGGGGTTCCTGTCCATTAATCTCCTGTGGTCTTAGTGTTCCCCTTCTCCAGGCAATTTACATGCTAACAATATTGACCCTCATTATATCCTACTTCTCCTTCCCCTTTTGATATTTGAGCTCTGGTATTTCGTTATCAATTTTTTTTTTTTAAGCAGGGAAAACCTAACATCTTTTGTAGTCAAGTGTGTGGGCTTTCCCTTTGTAAGTGTCCATCAGCTTTAGGTAGTGGCATGTCCGCTCATACCCTGATAGCTGATATATAGTCACCTATATTTGACCTTCATCTAGCAGTGATTAGCTTGAGCCAGTTTCAATTCTCGTCATTGGGTCCCAGGCAGGCCACATGGCATCATGATGAATGTGTGCTGGGTGCCAGGGATCGATCAGCATATTAAGGAGCAACGCTGCCATCCCCACCAGCCCTGCTTCGTGACGCTCCCTCCCCCACACCAACACTGGCTACTAATGATTTCAAATGACCTTCCCATTCAGTTCATTCTGCAGGGCATGAGTACACCATGACTTTCCAAACCTTGCCTCAAAAAATGTTTTTTGACCCTAAAACAAATATACACACACTATAGAGAAGCCTGAAAGGTTAAAGGAGTAAAAAGGCCACTATTGCCTCTGGAGGCCATAAGTGTAGACGTTTGGATATATTTCCATCTAGTCTTAGAAATAATTCAATGTGGTTGCACTCCAACTATGAATTACCCCACTGCCCTGTAGCTGTAGCTTGGTATGCTGTAATTTATTGCAGTGGTTTTCAGTGTAATCTGAAAACCCCAGGGGTCCTCAAGACCCTTCTAGAGGGTCAAAACTATTTTCATAATCACACCTAGAAGTTACTTGCCTTTTCTACTCTCATTCTCTCAGGAGTGTAAATGGACTTTTCCAGAGGCTACATGATGGGCGCTGTTGTCATAGATTAAATACTAAAGCAGATATGAAAGCCCAGCTGTCTTGTATTAAGCCAGGCAATAATAAGACTCATAAAATGTAAACAATGCCTTCTCACTAATTTTCTTTATGCTGTGAAGAATCTAGTTATTTTTATAAGATATACATTATTTATATTAACAAGTGATGGGTTTACTATTGCTAATTCTATACCAGTTAATAAATATTTTCCAATGTCCTGTTTTCAGCTGATGTGCTAACCAGCAGTAGCTGTGACGCACATAATCAACAGCTCTCTGGGGCCCATAGTCATTCTAGATAGTGTGGGAGAGACCAAAGGTTTGACAAGTGTAGTTTTAAGTAACTTGCAATCTCATTTGGGGATGTAACTGACTTAGTAGAAATGACATCTTGTCCCAGCTCTGGGGTAAGTGACTGTGTTCTGCTCTAGCTGTGTCTCTGTTTTTTACTTGAATAGATTCCAAACTGAGTGACAAGACCATGATGGGGTGGTCCTGAGCCACCATTTGCTCTCAGGTGCTGAGCAGTATTACAAGGGTAATTCCTCCATCGTTAGTGAGTGCTAAAGCCCTGTTTATCCTGGTGCCACCTCCTGTCCCATTCTGGTCCACACAGGCTTGGTCTTTTCTCAGAGTGCACACACAGTTCTAACAGCCTGCGTTTGCCACTTAACATTCTCCCAGAGCCCCGCCTGCCGCTGCACCACCAGCCGCTCTGTGTCTTTGGAGGGCCGTCAATTTTCACTGGTTCTGCGACGCTCTATCGAGTTGATTAACTGTAATTTACTTAGCCGCCCTTGGACACCGAGGTGGTTTCTAATTTTTGCTGTTACAGATAATACTGAAGTGGTTATCTTCATGCATGAAACCCCTTTCTGTTGGATTATTTCTTTCAGATTGATTCCCAGAGTGGGACTGCTGGGTCAAAGGGCTGTACATTTCCATGGGTCCAGATTCGTCTCCTGTCAGATTGCTTTCCAGGAGGATTATACCAATTTGCACTGCCACGCAAAGCCTCCATAATAACCAACTATTTTGCTTAACTATCATGCCTAGAATTTTCCCTTGGAGCCCCGAGGGGGCAAAGGCCCTTATCTAAGTGAGCACCATCTATAATTATTTAGACTAACACCAAAATTGCTTTCGGAATGGTTTTAACCTGCTGGGTTTAGAATTCTGATTCTCATACATGCTAGTATTAAAAGTTTCACAAGCAGCTATTTCTCTCCCCCTCCTCTAAGTGTGTTTACACGGCCCAACCACTGTAGGGAAATGTGAGAGCTTTTTATAAACACAAGTGATCTCTTTCTACACTTGTTGAAGTGTTATTTCAAAAGGTTCAAAAACACAAATTAAATCACATTTTCATTGTAACCTTTGGCTAGGAAAGTTGTTTGCTTTCATCTGTGCCTTTTTTCACATTCCTTCACTCTAAATGTGTTCTGAAATGTGTTGGCACCTTGTGATGACCCCTCCGTGTCATCACTTCTTTGGGAGCATGACACCTGTCATCAGGCTAGGGCTATTAGGAAAGGGAGCTTGTATGCATTCACGCTACTCCTGAGGGCAGCAGTTCTTATGTGGAAGGTGCACTGAGAATTTTCCAGTACTCTGACTAGTCACCTTGGGGAGTGGACTGTTGGAAAGAGGGCTAGAGCATCAGTCTGGCAGGGCTCTGTTATATTGTTGCCAGTTGGCAGAAGAAGATGCTTTTGCTGGGTGGGGTTGCGGGCTTAGGTGGCTTTTGAGGCCTCTTTGGGAGTTGTATGACCCACCATTCTGTGCTGATCTGTCAGCTGTGGGCAGTTCTGGAGAGAGCTTGAGTGTGGTCCTGAAGCAATGGCCAGCCTGGCTCAGCCTAGTGCAGGGCTACATGCTGCGCATATGCCACTGACAGTTGGGATCACTGTGCCCTCATTGCTCTGAGCTTCAGTCTGCCTTTCTGTGAACTAATTACCTCCTAGGGCTAGAAGGATCGGGAGGTTAGATGTGTGAAGTCACTTTGTAAACTATGAAGCCCTTACAAATGGAAGGTATTATCCGGTGCTCCAAATGGGGTTATTCTGTAATTGCCTCCTAAGCCTCACTGCTGAGCAGGTGAGGCTTGCTATCTAATTTGCCTGCACTTGTAGGCCTGGCTGATTAGCACGCTCCATTGTACATACTCACTCCAGTAGGTCTCTCAGGGGCCTTGGCTCCTCCTGGCATGGCTGACTGTTTTCTAGCTTAGTAACATGGTGTCAGCTGTGGTGGGGAGGGAGCAGAGTTGGAGATGGCTCAGGTCATGGGTTTCTGAAAGTGTCTGCCAGCCAGAGTTCTGGGACGTCGCTGCATGACCTGTGAGTTCCTCTGGCTTTGCCTGGGACTGTCTGTGTGTCTGTCTGTCTGTCTGAAATATAGGCAACAAGGGCCCCAGAGACTGACTGGGAGATGGCCCTTGATTGCAGTATCAGAAGGTATGTCTTTTCCATTTCCTCCTTCATGTGGTCATCTGTCTGTTCATCCAATCATGGAGGAAATTCTGGATTGATGCAGGACTCTAGGTTTGAGGGAAGTAGGCACACACTGGCCATCAAGAAGGCTAGTTGGGGACGGACATCAGCATGAAAATGTGTGTCAACTCTGTAGGGACCACCAGTGTTGGAACAGTGCAGTCTAGAAGAGAGTTGGATGGATCTGTTAGGTTTAGAGGCAGGGAAGGTGAGATTGAGCCTGGACTGGATAACAGAGCAGGCTAGGGAGGATGCAATGTGAGTCGGTCAGATGCGGAGCTGGCTGTTGGCCTTGGGCCTGAATGGTCATCACAATGGCTTCCTGTGTGTCTGGAGGACTGGGTTTTTTCAGGGCTTCCAGGCTATTTTTTTCACAACTGGGGCATAGGGAAGTCAACGAACTCACAAATCTTATCTTGGGGTTCTACCTTACATCCCATTCTTCCCAACTGGATTCAACTCTTGGTTTTAGTTTGCCTATTAGTGTGACAGCATCCACCCGAGCCTTCCGAGGCTCCAACAAGAGAATACTGGAAGGACTCTTAGGTGAGTTACAGGCCTGTGATGGACACTCCTTAATGCCAACTGTCTTTGGCGACTTCCTTCTGCCCATTTGACAGGAGAACACTAAGGACCAGAGGGGCCTCTGAAGGATATGTGAGCACAGAGCTGGCTTCTGCACTTAGTCCTTCCTTTTCTATTTTGGTGCTGTTTTATACACTCCCTCCTTAGAGTGGCAAAGGGCAGTCATGTGTCTCTGCTGAGGCCCTCCATCCTTTTGAGCCTTGTTGAGTTAGTTCATCTGTCATGAATGGCCTCTACTTTAAGTTCCATGATCACAGGTCTCTGTTCTTTATCATGTAGTTCCAGTCCTAGAGGAGAGCAGGACTTGTAGTCAGTGCTAAGAAGACATTTGTGATGAAGCTCTTGAGCCACAGCATCTGGGAGACCCCCCAGAGGTCTCAGCTGTCCTCCCTCACTGGTCCTGTGCTGTGCTCCAGAGCATGCAGGAAGCATCCCTGCAAGGGGTGATGTGTTAACTGTGTTCAGGTTTCTTCAATGGCCTTCGAAGCTGCTGGGAGCTAAATCAAAATGATGATTGGGCCACATCTGCTGAGATGTTTGTATTCATGCTCCCAGGTAATAGTCTTGGGCTGCTGCTTGCAGCTTGTGTGTTTATTTATTACTTATTTATAAATCACAAATCCAGAGAGGATTTGAGGAAGCTTACAATAAAAGACACAAACACAGTAAAGCTGTTAAAACAAACAGAACATTAGAGCCATCTGAAAAAAGAGGGCGCACATAGATCAGGGTTAGGGCCAACCTACTTCCTGGCTTTGTGTGCCCTTGCTCTGTAAGAGGCACATGGCTCCCCAGGTCCTGCCATGTGAAGCAGCCAGCATGAATGTCTCTCCATGGGGGATCAGAGTGCAGGGGATAGGAAGTGAGTCCCTTCCAGGGGTGGCCGTCTCTGAAGTCAGCCTGAGGAGAGGCTGTATATAGGCCCCTGGCCATACAGCCTGAGTTGTTCTTTTTTCTGTCCCTCAGTTTCTTTCCAACGCATGATGTTAACGAGAGTCAGTTCAAGGAACTGATTTTCTGTGTCTGCCTGGAATTTGGTTCTTGGAAAGTATTGTTCTTAATCTGACTTAGAATTCTTGTGGTCACTGTTGTACTTGGCTAATGAATCTGGTCCTTTTCTCAGGCCCCTACGTGCAGAGGAAGTGTGGGGGGGATAGGGGATGACAGGATGGGGTCTTCCTGTGTGCCCTTGGCTCTGTCCACACTGATCTCACCCAGAATGGTCTGTTTCTTGTTGCTTAAACACTTACACGCGTTTGAAGCAAAGGGAATAATACTTTTTAATTATTTCCCTGCTTGTCTACAGCAATGCTGTTGTCAAGGAAACCAAAGCCTCTGAAAAGCTTTTCAGCTTCCCCATCAGAAGAGGACTCTTATGCCACACTCACATTGTCTGTGGGAATGGACCTGTCCTTCTGTAGCAAAATCTGTTTCTTCTGGAGGTCTTGTATTCTTTCCTCTAGCAGATAGAATCTTCCCGACCTTTTCACAGGAGGTGGCAGGTTGTTACTGGTATCTTCTTTGAAAGAGATGGGAAGAATTACCTGCATTCCTGACTCTGTCTCTCATTCATCCCACATCTGTTGCAAGAGTTGGGTGGTTGGACAGAGTGGGAGACAGATGAATGCATGGCATGGTCTTCCCTGAGAGGAAGCCACACAGGGGGTTAGGGTGTTGAGGAGGATGTGTAGACGCACAGCAAAGCTGTGGAAGGGTATTGCAAGCAGAATGCAAAGGCCTAGCCATGTGGCAGAGTGTCCTGCCATCAGCAAACTGTGGTAATCCAAGGAACATGGCTGGTTGGATACCTGAGGCTCAGGAGGGACATGGTTCAGAGTGACCTGTACAGTCAGAGCTGAGGAGCAGGGAGGGCAAAGAGATTCTAACAGTCTTCAAAGTGTGTCTACTTTTCATGGTCTGAGCTGCAACTCCTTGATGCATGGAGGCATGTCAGTTCTGTGTTTCAGCTTCAGAGGGAAGGACGCTGCCAGAACACTCAGGGTTTAATAATTCACTCTGGCTGTGGGAGTGCAGCTTTGCTGTAGTGCTTCAGCCAGCACGCCAGTAAAACTGTATGGCGTTTAAGCTGTCGAGAGTGCTGGTTTATATGAAAGAGATGAATCACTGTGAGAAAAACAGGACTCTTAGTTTCTAGCAGCCCTTCTTATTTTCCTTGTAAAACTTTTAAAAATACTTTAGATTTATAGACGAGTTGTAAAACAGCACAGAGCACCCAACCCTTCCCAGCCTTCCTAGGGCTGACCCTTGATCTAGCCCCAGTGCTTCAGGCTAACTAAGAAGGCAGCATCAGACAGCTCTGGTAACTGTGGACTGAACTAAGTTTACTAATTTTCTGTTAATGCCTCTTTTCTGTTTCAGGATCCAGTTCAGGGCACCATGCTGCATTTAGATGGCTTTTGAAACTTGGCAGGTGATGTCTTTTGGGGTATCAGAAGAATGGCTGGGACTTGTCCTGACCACTTACTCTGAGTTTCCTGTGCTGCAACAACTTCTACCTGCTCTTCACCAGGGGACAAGCGTGATGATGCTTAGCTGAGTCTAGACTTTCATGCCTTGTTTAATCACAAACAAGAGTGAAGGCTTGCTTCTTGGTAAGGCTGCCTGTAAGGGTAGCTTTTTCCCACTACAGGTGCCTCATGCCCTCGCCCTCTCCTCCTCTCTTCCTTCTAGGTTTGACCCAGCCAGCCTTTTGTGCTAGTGCTGACATTAGCGAGAGTTTGTGTTTAGGCATTTCTACCACATTGATGTTTTCACAGTTTTCCTGTGGTTTATCGGATAATTGAGTGTGTCTTGAGACAGCTACTGAGAGTTGAAATATGTTGCCTTTAATGAGTGAGACAAGCTGTCTTTGCATACAGATAGCTGCACATCTGTGGGCACTCCCATCTCATCCTGCTCCTCCCTGTCCCTTCCATCCTTCCTCTCATGTCTTGTTTTTACTTTCCTGTTCTGCTTGCCCCTAGTCCTCCATCATCTTTGTCCGCCTCCGCTTGCCTTTCCCCACTCCCTCTCCAATTCCCTTCTTGCATTCTTTTCCCAGCAACAGGCCAGTGAAGCTGTTGCCACGGTAACAGAAGCCTAGCAGAGGCTCTGCTCTGCTTTCCCTATGCGTCTAACAGGATGACGCAGATTGTGTTGACTTCTAGAAGCATCTGAGCTCTGGCCTGTGGCCTCTGGAGGCCCTTCATCTTCCAAAGGCCAGATCAGCGCCACAGCTCATAGTTCTGTTCAGCTGATGCTCATTTTTTATTTGGAAACATCAAAATTTGAGAAATCTGCTTTTCTGCCACTCCAAAATACTGGTTGCACCTGTGTGGAAGAGCGTCCCCTGAACTTACCTACATGGAGATGTCAGGGAGAGAGAGGGCTTCAGGAACAAGTCGCATGCAGTCTTTGCTGAACTGCTGGGATAAACGAATGGTTGCTTTAGGAGAGGGACTTCAGGTCTAGTTGGAGTTTTAAAACTTTGGATCTTAGTTCTGTTCAGCAGGTGTTTGAGAAAAGCTTGCTGGTTCTAAGACTGATGCCTTGGGTCAGGAGTGTGCAGAGCTCTGTGCCACCTCAAGGAGTCTGTCCTTTAGTAGCAGGGCTGCTGTATGCACACACCGCTGTACTGATGTTACATGGGGGTTTGTCACAGTAGTCCAGTGAGTCCAGCTGGTGCTTGTTCTGCCTGCACATTAACTAGGCTTTGTGGTCCCCTTGAAGGAAGCACAAAGCACTTGGCTCCTGGTCCACCATGGAGCTGGTTGGTAGTGGTGGCAGCCACACTCCATCTGGGTTTGACTCAGGCCCAGCTTGTTGGCATTAGTGAGGATTTGGAATCCTGCCATTCAGCCAACACCAGCTAATAGCCCAGCAGGGAAGAGTTAGTCCATGGATTATATTTAAGTTAGTTCTTATTCCCAAAGGTAACTTTGCTTAATAAAAACCTTAAGCCTCTATTACTGTGCTTATGGGTATCCTGGCTCCAGGGTGTACAAATACGACTTACAAAACTCAAATATTATTTGTGGCGGTGCACAAACATGTTCATTAGTAGAGGGTGTGCTAGCAGCACAGGCAAGCTCCGTCTGCTGAACGGGCTCTCTGCACTCTGGTCTTTTATTTTCCTAATTACTTGGAGCTTAGTTAAATACTGCCCTTTTGGTAGTGAATTTTCAAGGGAGGGCGCTGTGTTGCGTGGGTAACTTCACGACTACCCACAGCATTGACAGTCAGTTGCTGTGACTTAAATTGATAATGGACCACACACAGCAGTTGCTAATGGGTGATGATCTGGGAGTGTTTTGTTATTGTTTTTATTTTAGAAGAAAGGTTTGAAATTAGCATAGTAAATCTCTGTGGGATCTTTGCAAATAAAAGAATATCCACGTTAAAAACAACTTTCAGGAAAGATGTATGGTAATGAATAAAACATCAGTGAGTGAAAATAAGCGTGTTTAATTATTCAAGTAGAAGTAGTAATTTAAACTAATTATTGCTTGCGGATTTCATAATTCAGTTTTTGTCTTGCAATAATATTTCCTCTGGGCCTCTGGGGCGCGTCAGTGGCTGCCCCCCCCTCCATTCCTGGGGCAGAGAGGCCTCCTGCCTCCCTTGAGACTAAGCGATTGAGTGTGGGGTTGCTCAGGTTCCTGCTTCTGCCCTGCTCCTTCTGCCTTCAGTCCACAGCAGTCCCATGTGCATTGCCTAATTAAGCACTTCCTTATTAATCACCTCTGGTTGGCTCAGGGACTTAGAACAGTCCTGCACATTGATTTCCAAGTATTGTAGGAGCTGGCATCTCCCCACTCAGGGTCATAGGCTTCCCTGGCATGCATGACCCTGAGTGTTCTGCCTATGCCCCCACCAGTAGGTTCCTGCCCTTTATGGCTGTTTCAAGTTGGGTCTCTTCTTGGAGGCATCCCTTCACTCCATGAGAATCCATACCCTTCCTATAGCTTTGTGTGATCAGATTGTGGTCTTTTTGTTTGTTTAAAATTTTCATATTGGGCTTCTTTATACTTTGCTTTTGTTTCTGGGGGGAAACATGATCACCCAGAGGAATGGAAAAATACTGGAGGAAACAGGAAGCAGGCTGATCTATCATTACCTGCAGCTTGCAGCCATGGCCTTCTCTGGCCCCTGGGCTTCTGCTAGCAGTCTTGGTGGGTGCTCTCTGTAGTTGAGCTTCTGTTGGCCTCCCCAGGCTCCATGGCTTGGGTGCCTTTTGTACTATGAGTGCTAGGAGGGGCTGGATCACACTCTTCTCAGTTCACTTCCTGAGGTGTTACTGCCATCAGTTGGTACTGATGAAGGAGGAGTAAGTGCTTGAAAGTACTTTTGCTCAATCGTGAGAGGCTTTTAAAACCCAGTTATTACTGTGCTCCTATGAATGCCCATAATGGCATGGGAGCTTTTCTGAACCTCTCTTTATTGCGCAAATGCTGCCTGGATCAGATCCCGACAATTCAGGTGAATTATTATTCTGCCCCTCAGAAGGTAAAGGGAAAGCTTTCTATTTGTGACTTCTTCTTCCCAAGTGCCCTCTGTCAAAAGGTAGTGACATGTGACAGCCGTTATTACTTTGGTGTAATCATGTGCCATTCCATCTCGTGCCCGAAAGCTTTCCATCTGTCGTGTAGGAAGGACAACCTTTATTTAAGACACTTTCCTCCTTTCCTTTGTTATTACCTTCTCTGGAAAAAAAAAAAAGAAAAAGAAAAAAAAAACAACCTCCTGACTTTAAAGGCATGATCTGTAGGAGGAGTGACTCATTTCTTTATAAGGTTATTGCCATGGACAGGGGTGAGACAGGTGGGACACAAGGGATGGATGGAGTGATGAAGCTGGTTGCCAGGGGCCAGAGGTTCATACTGAGTCACCAGCTGAGGCCCCAGGCAGGTCAGGCAGCCTCTGGGTGTTGGCTTCTTTATTTGGGAGAACAGGGAGGTGTGACTGATCTTTGATGCCCTTTCTTGCAGTAGTCTTGTGGTCTCCAGAGTAGCGGCAGAACAGTGTGGTAATGAAAGGATTGCAGGTGGCAACCCTTTCTGCAGAGCCATTGCAGTGAGCATTTGCTATTCTCCATTGATTTTCTCTCCATGTGACCTCCAGAATAGGTCATTAAGCAAACAGAGGCGTTCCTAACGGTTTCCAGCCATTTGGGTAGAGCCACAAGCCTGCCATATGTCATGTGGGTTGTGGAAAAAGAAGAACATGGTGCTGGGGCTTTACTGTGGCCAGGCCATCCAGGACCTGTCAGTACCCTTACCTCCCTTAAATGCCAACTATGAACCTGCATTTGTTCATCTGTGCAAATTTGCTTTCACCATTTGTTTTTATACCATTTGATTCTTTGTGTATGTGTGCTCACATGCATGTGGAGGCTGGGTGTCAGCATCGAGAGTTGTCTTCTGTCACTCTCCACTCTCACTGAATCTGGAACTTGATATTTCAGCCAGGCTGCCTGGCCAGCAAGCCCCTGGAGTTTGCCTGTCTTCTACTAATGCAATGCTGAGATTACAGAATGTGCTGCTGGACCTGACTTTGCTGGGGATGCTGGGGATCTGAATTTAAGGCCTCATGCTTGTGCAGTGTGCTGAGTAGGTTTATGTCAACTTGACACAAGCTGGGCCATCTGAGAGGAGGGAACCTCAATTAAGAAAATGCCTCCATGAGATCAGATTGTGGGCAGCCCATGTAAATCATTTTCTTAATTAATGATTGACGGAGGAGGGCCCAATCCACTTCAGGTGGTGCCATCCCTGGACTGGTGGTCCTGGGTTCTATAGGAAAGCAGACTGAGCAAGTTATGGGAAACAAGCCAGTAAGAAGCACCTCATCCATGGCCTCTGCATCAGCTCCTGCCTCCAGGTTCCTATCTTCTTTGAGTTCCTGCCCTGATGTCCTTCAGTGATTAACAGTGGTAAGGAAGCATAAGCCTTTTCCTCCTCAACTTGCTTTGGTCGTGGTGTTTCATTGCATTGATAGAAACCCCTATCTAAGACATGCAGTAAGCACTTTACCCATCGAGCAGTCTCCCTAAGCGCCTTTCGATTCTTCAGACACCTACTCTAACATCGATGTCATGAGTAATATTTATTGTAAAAATTTTCTTGTATTTGTGTGTGTGTGGGGGGGGGAAGGGTTGCTTGTGCTTCAGCATTCTTTTGGATGTCAGAGGATAATTTTTGGGAGTCGGTTCTCTTTTTCTACTATGTAGATCCAAGGAATCCAACTCAAGTTGTTAGGTTTGGTGGCAACCAAACTTTATCTGCTGAGCTATCTATCTGGCCCATAAATAATTCTTGTTGCTTTTGTTTTTGATAAAGGGTCTCTCTATAAGCTCTGGCTGTCCTGGAACTCACTATGTAGGCCAGGCTGGCCTTGAACTCACAGAAATTCTCCTTCCTTTGCCTCTCTAGTGCTGGGATTAAAGGTGTGCACCATTATGCCTGACCTCCCATGAATATATTTATTTTTAAAAGATTTGTTAATTTTTTGTTTCATGTATATAAGTGTTTTGCTTGCATGTGTATGTATACACACACACACACACACACGTGTGTGTGTGTGTGTCATGTGTGTGCCTGGTGCCTGTGGAGGCCATAAGAGGGTGCTAGATTCCTGGAACTAGAGTTACAGATGGTTGTGAGCTGCCATGAAGTGCTGGGAACTTAAGCCATGTCCTCTGCAAGAGTAGTCAGTGCTCTTAACCACTCAACCAACTCAGCTAACTGTGAATAATTTTAAAGTATCACATGAGCCTGTGTGTTTTGTTTTCCTGGATGATTTGACCAAGGTACCTGCTAGTCCTGTCTCTTATACATTTGTTTAAGAAATGCCACTTGGGTGAGAATAGCACAGACAGCTGGCATTCTAGAGGCTTGCTAAGTGGATACTGCTTAGGTTGTTCTCTGAGGAACTGGCAGCTGCGTCTCATTACATTTGTGACCCTGTCTTGCCTTTCTTCTGTATCCGAAGTGCCCAATAAATTGTTGTCTGGGTGAATTAAAGTTTCTTGTATAGATTGCACCTGATTCCTTGTTGTAAGCTTCTTCTGCAGGAGTGAGAAAATATTCTTACTTCTTTTAAGAATAGAAATACATGAATTCGGTACAAAATTCAAAAGAGATAAAAGGATGTAGAGAGAAAAATGCCTTCTTCCCTTTCCTGTCTGGTTCTCAGAGAGTCCACATTTGCCTCATCTCCATACCTAGGGGCACTCTGCTTACTGTGGGATGCAGGGCTGGCTTGGGCCATGTTGCCTGGCTACCCTTCCTACCAAAGCATGTCTGGTCATGTGACAGGGAGCAGACTAGAGGTGAAGGACTTCTGGGAGGAACGTGGCCTTGGATTGGAGCTATGGCTATAATCTAGGCCTGGGAGACCCCTGCCTCATGCACAGTCAGGTTGGTGTGTTCAGCTTGCAGGACCATGCACATGGTCAGCTAGGTGGCTGCGCTGAGTGACTCCCAGAGCTTGGCATAGGCACTGTAGCTGCTGCTCCTTTCCTGTTCTTAAAATTGAGGATGGAAATGAATATGTATCATTTTGAAATGATAATATAAAATCAATGCAGAGGTGTGATTCCATTAATAGATGGCTGATTAACTGAATTTTTTAGGAGCCCATTTGTTGCCCAGAATGAAGCTGGCTGGAATGAAGCAGAATTCAGATGGCAAACCTTCTTTTCTAATTGAAACACACATAAAGTGCTTGGTCCTCAGACTTCCATCGAGATGATTGCAGCGATCAATATTCCAGTTTGCTTGGCTGGCAGCTTGCAGGGAGTCAGGATGGATGATGGACCCAGAGAGGCACTGCCAAGCAGAACATTAAGTTATTCCCATTTGCCGGTTTCTGGCTTGCCTGATGGAGTGCCTAGACTAGAGCTAGGCCATGCTGGTGCAAGCTCTATCAGGGTTTCTGTCTGGTGTCATAAGAACCCCACATGGCCAGTTCCTGAGGCTCAAGGGTCTCTGTCTGGTGTCATAACAACCCCACATGGCCAGTTCCTGAGGCTCAAGGGTCTCTGTCTAGTGTCATAAGAACCCCACATGGCCAGTTCCTGAGGCTCAAGGGTCTCTGTCTAGTGTTGTAAGAACCCCACATGGCCAGTTCCTGAGGCTCAAGGGTCTCTGTCTTGTGTCATAAGAATCCCACATGGCCAGTTCCTGAGGCTCAAGGGTCTCTGGTGTCATAAGAATCCCACATGCCCAGTTCCTGAGGCTCAAGGGTCTCTGTCTGGTGCCATAAGAATTTCACATGGCCAGTTTCCTGAAGTTCACTTTTGGTAACACTGAAAACTCCACATTTTCCAAACTTCCATCATGCACTTACCATAGAGTACCACAGGCAAGTGATTCATCATTCTAGAACCTCTGAGTTGCCTGTCATACACATAAGGTTTAGGGACATGGTGGCAGGACTGGAACTAGAGTCTTGGGTTGCTGGTTTCCAAAACCTATGTCCTCTCTGTTTGTCCATGCTTCCTGTCAGAAGTTTGAAGCCTAGGTTCTTGTTTTCCTGGAGAAGCTGTGGGCAGTGAGGGCTGGTCCACAGAAGCCAAGTGTTTCACCTCTGTTTCCTCCTTGAGATTTTCATGCGAGGCAGCTACTGCTCTGGGCAGCATGCTCTTGGTAAGCCAAGCTTAGATGTACCTTGGCTTTCGGCACTTTTTATGATGGCAGTGCTCAAGAGAAGCTGCTAAAGAGGGAATTCACCTGGATGTGGCTCCTGTAATTGGCCATTTGGAAGCAGGGCCTGGCCATATGTAGGCTTCTGGGTTTCTTAGGTGCTTAGATGGGGCCCAAAGAGATTATGCAGTGCTTCCGACTGGTTAGCCAAGGATAGCTAGCTCATGACTATGTGCTTGCTGAGTAGATAACAATGGACTTGCCTTTAGAGAGGATGGCCATCTGTCTGTGCAAGGGAAGGACTTGTGGGCCAGCCTCTTCCAGGGCATAGATGCTTTGGCCCACATGTGATAGGTGGGGCCCATGTCCATAGCATAGGATAGAGAAAGAGGCTTGAACCCTCCTGACATCAAAACAAGTGCTCCAGTGCTGACTTAGAGTGACCTTGGAGGTCAGGTGGACTGTTCGCATCAAGGATGTGGGCTTGATTCAGGACCACAAGGAAGTGTATTTTCTGTTCTTGGCACACTCTGAGGGTATGTGTGCAGCAGTTGGAAAGTGGAGGAAGAGCAGTCACAGCAGCTGCTCTTCACTGAGCATCTGCTACGTGCAGTATCTGTACATGCATTGCCACAGCCTCATAGGAGTCCCTTCCAGGCATCCTTGCGTAATTTTGTAATTGAAGAAATTGAGACTTAAGCTCGAGATGCCTCTGTTTCATGTGAAGAGCTAAAGTCTAACAGGGGAATACACTGGTGGGAGTGGGTGACCCATGCCCCTCATAGGTGGCTTACAAGGATCAGAGTGCAAGGTCACACCACCTAGTGACACAGCTTGAGTCCATTCTTTATAGATTCCCACTTGAGGCATCTTAGAGCTGTGCCTGTCCTACCTGGCTCATCAGGGTCAGAGCAGGTCCTGCACCTCCTGTGCTACCTGTCTTCCACAGAGCAAGTTCTGGATAGATGCCTAGGCTGTGAAGGAATGAGAATGAGGGATACTCTAGCTGGCTAGAGAAAGAAGGAACATGGGAAGAGAGGTGTGGGGGTGGGGATCCATCAGCTCAGTCAACCTCCCACCTTGGCCAGCATGAGGTAATGGTGTGGAGTGGAGGAGGGTGAGCAGGGATATGTGGAGTCAATATGCTTCTTGGGGATGATGGATGCTTCACTGAGCCTGTAGTAACCAGGAAGTTTCTGAAAGATCAACTGATGGCATATATTCAGTGCTCAGTCATTTGATTGCATGGTTTTCAGGTTCTTACTGTTATACATACAGTTTGGGGCAGTTGTCCTGTGGCATTAGTAGCCCTTTTCACTCCTAGGTTCATCACCTCTGAGAGTCTGGGAGGCAGTACGGAGAGGCTCTTAACTTAGCTCGTCCATGTCCTCGGCTCAGGGAGGGGGATTTGGAGGGGCTTGATGAGATGATTGAAGCCGGCACTCTGGGCAGTGGTGATCTAGCCCTAGATGGAGCTGGAGTGGTGGACAGGGCAGGCTTTAGGTTCTCATGCTCCCTTCTTCAGTGTGCCCTTGTTGGAAGCTGGTGCATTCACAGGGCAGTTGCTGCTGGTGGCTTCATCTTGCATACAAATTGAAGAAAACTTTTGGACCATAAATACCCTGAGAATGGTGGTGCATTCTTTCTGCAGACTTTGGAGATAGCTCTCCCAGAAGCTAAAACTTTTTAAGATCAGGTATCAAAGCTTCACACATTGGTGCCTCAGCAGGACCCGACTCCCAGTTTTGCTAGTCTGGGTCTGGGGAACAGAGAGATGGCAGTTTCTCTGTGGGAGCTTGTGGTACCAAGTGTGAGGGGCCTTCTCAACAGATAAGCAAAGATGGAACACGGGAAGGACCCTTGGCTCAGTTGCTGACCAGTAGGAAAGGGCACTTAAGCTGGCTCTGGGAGTAAGGGAGCCTGTGGGCTGTGTGGTGATCAGGGTAGTGATCGGTGAGTGTCTGCCATGAGGATGGAGGGGTTTTTGAGGCATGAGGTGAATGTAGAGATTTAACTGTATAGCTGGGAGCCATCAACAGTTTGTGAAGTAGGATTCCTAGGGAGACCTGCTATGAGGTTCCTGTGGGGTTGTATTGATCCTGACTTCAGGTAGCTCTGCTATGACTCCCCTTCTTTCTTATGGAGCCTCAGGATATGAGGATAATGTAATTAAATTTTCAGCGCTTAGGAACCCCTTGGTTTATAGAAAACCTATGTATTTTGCATAGGAATATTGAATTTCTACATTTCTCAGCCCTGAGTGCCAATGTGGAAGAAAGTTGAGATTTGAAAAGGTCACATTCTTATGGAAAGATCCCTGGCACGTTAGGGTCTGGACTGGAGCCCCCACCCTGCAGTGATGTCTTTTGCCTGCAGTTCCCCCGTGCCACCCCCGCACCTGTCTCTGAAGCCTGAGGTGAACTGGAGGTTATGAATATTTACGCAGGCAGCACAGGACTCAGTGACGCAGCTGAGAGCTGCAGCGTTCGGCAGCTCATCAGACCTTTTCCAAACACTTGTGATATTTTCCTCGTCTGGAGGGATGAAAGTAATTACCAGTACGGTGGCAGATGACGCCAACAGTACGCAGACCTGCCCAGCTGCTCTCTTTTGGGCCTAGGGTATTTTGTTTTCTTCTCAAAATCTATGTGAATGATTTTCTCTTTAATAATGTTTGTTTTATTCTGATTATTGAACTAATGTATGCTCATTGTGGAAAACACATGAATGCATTAACTAGAAAATAAAATGCATGAATTATTTTTCCATTACAGTCTTATTAAGGATATTTTGCTTATGCAAAGAAAATTTGGAGTACCAGACTTATTTGAGGGACTTGTTGAGGTAATGAGATAAGCAGTTTTCAGGCCATGCTTCAGGATCTCCACAGGCTCCATGAAAGTCTTTAGGGGTTCATCAGGAAAGGAAGCTAGTTGTATTGACTTCATCCTCAGAGTTCTCAAACAGTCTTGCCTGGCTGACCTTTCTATGGCTGCCTTTGAATGATGGTTGTGGGTTTATCAAGTTGAAAACCTGGGGATCTAGCCTAGCCTCTCATTTGACAAGTGAGAAAGTCCAGGCCACTGAGATGTGGCTGGTCCTTGGTGGCTTGGGCTAGTCTTCATGGCTTCTGACTCACCATTGCCTTTTAGAATGAGTCAGTTAGAAATATTGGCACTTTAGCTTGAATCATTGTCATAAGCTATGGCACTGTGTGGAGACCCTCCCCCCTGAGAAGCTGATAGAGGGTCCCCAAAGGGCTTCATTTTTAAGGCAGGGAGACCCTAGAGCAGCTGGTACTTGAAAAGATAGAAAGTAAAAGCCCATCATTGTTGTTAGGTGTATAAAGGAGGAGAAATTGCTCTGGGTGATCCTTGGTTATATGAATAATGAGAAGAAATTAAGTAAAGACCATGTTTCCTGACACTGATATATTAGAACACGGAGTAACTTTCTACAGGAAATTGGAACAGGGATTCCTTGAAATTGAATTTGTGGCTGTGAATAGCAAACCTGCATTGGCCCTGTGTGTCCTAATGCGAGTCAAGTAAGCAGCTTCCTGGGTAAGAGTTAAGTACGTGAGGGGGACAGGTTAATGTTGAGGCCGACGTGGCGCAAGTTAATAAATTGCCTCTCCCACATATTGTCTGCAAAGATGCCGGAGAGTAATTTGCTTCCTGTGGAGCTGCTGCAGAATCTGCATACTTATTTTATTAGATTTTGGCCCAATACATTTGTTCCTTCTCATTGGTTTTGCCGGTAATAATTACCCTCCCCCCTTCCATCTCTCCATGGCGCTCTCTCAATTTTAATTGTTTGCAGTAGCCACAAAAGCTTACCATTTTAGAAAACAAGTATTTTAAAAGTAAGAATGCTCTGGGCCAGAGCCCATCTGAATTTCAGGAGGGGAGATAATCGAGTGGTGTTAAGACCAGCAGCTGCCGAGGCTAGGGCAAGGCAAGGGTGCCCTTCATCATGTATGCTAGCAGGTGCCTGGCTCTGGGGCCTTGGGAACATCCATTCTGGGGTTTGGCCATGCCCACAGAGCTGGATATGTACCATGCTTTGTGGTATAGTTAGAGAGGCTAATGAGAAGAGAGAACACAGATAAGGCAGCCACTTCTTAATGATGCCTTGCCATTGGCCAGACACTACTAGAGGGTTGGCATAACCTGATAAATTCATTCCTCATTTAGGTGATTCTTAATAGTGAAGTTGCTTTTATTGGGAAACATGGGAAATGACTGGGCAGGTTGGAGAGAACTGTGGAATCTCACAAAAACCTGTAATGGACTGGAAGAAATTTGGGGAAGCAGGTAACTCCTCTAGAAGGAACAGCATAGCTTCATAGTCCTGACCACCAAGGAGAACCAACGAATGTGATAATCATGGCCCTACTATCTTTGCATCTAAAGGCTCTAAGGCTACCTCACTTCCTGTTTCCAGCTATTCTCACCCAGTACTTAGACATTTATTTCATCACAACAGCTACCCAGAGCCCAGCTTTGCAGAGAGGTGATGTCCTCCAAAGAGGCAATATCCAAGGAGATGGGGAGAGATTGGTGTCAAAATCAAGGTTGCAGCCTTAACACACCATTGAGTAGATGTTGCTGTGTTTCTCTTAAACAATTAAAATAGCCCACTAGGCACCCCTGGGAGTTGCTGTGACAGTGCGCAGGTAACTTATTTTTATTTATTTTTTAATGATTCAGTGAAAAGATCCTTGCAAGGATCTGGGCAGTGCTTGGAATGAGATGCATAGTGATGGCTGCCCCTCATCCCTGGGGTGCCTTTTGCTGGTCTAAATACCATTTCCTAGAAATAGCAAATACTGCCCTTGATGCCTAGGGAGAGGAGCACACCTAGCGTGAGATGGCCTTGAAATATTCAGTGGTTCTGGCAGTGGGTGACTGTTAATATATTTGTGTGTGTTGATTACTAGGTTAGATGTAAGCACAGACCTTCAATTATTTTTTCCACGTCTGTACAAGTGTAACCATCTGAGTTAGTCAGGAGATGACATGAGCACATGTCGGGACTCATGTGTCCTAACTTCTTTGTTGTGTTTATTATCTTCTCCTTGGGAAAACTGGGTCTCTGTGTTTGCCTCAGACCGAAATACCAAAGTGGGGAGCTCCCAGAGGATTGAACCTTAGAAAATTAACTTTGTAAGGATTTGTTTACATACAGAAAAATATATCCACTCTCAGAATACTCTGGGCTGAGTTTGACAGTCTGTATATTTGTGTAACTGTCATTCCCATCTGTTCTGGTCCAGAGTGTGGCTGGTGCTCTTTGTCAGTCAGTCTCCCTCCCTCTTTCTCCCTTTTTTCCCTTCTCCCATTTCATGCCCTTTTCACTGTCTCCCCCCCCCGCCCCGCCCATCTTTTAGACAGGACATAGCTGTTAGCCCACGCTGGTTTGGAGTGCACAGGTAGCTTTGAGTTCATGGCAGTCTTCCTGATGCATCTCCCTAGTGCTGGGATTATGTGCATAAGCTACCATGCCCAGCTCAGGTTTCTTTCATATAACAAAATATTTCTGATATTTATCCATAATGTTCATCATATATTCCTTTAATTTTTTATTATATTTTATTTACTCATCTATTTATTCACCCATACATGTGTAGTGTGTGTGTTTTGCACATGCATGTGATTGTGGTCAGAGGACAGCTTTCAGCTTTCTACAGTTGGCTCTCTTCTTCCACCATGTGGGTTCTAAGTGTCAAACGGGCTGTAAAGTTTGGCAGCAGGCACCCTTATCTGTTGAGCCATCTTACCGGCCCAAAATTCCTTTTTATTGCTGACTAGTGTTCCATTGCATGAAAATATTGTGATTTGCCTCCATTCTTTTGTTGGTAGACATCTTCTTTGTTTCCAATTTGGGCCAGTCAAAGGTCATACTTTTTTTTTGTTGTTTGTTTTGTTTTTAGACACAGGGTTTCTCTGTAGCTTAGGAGCCTGTTCTGGAACTTGCTCTGTAGACCAGGCTGGCCACAAACTCACAGAGATCTGCTGTCTCTGCCTCCTGAGTGTTGGGATTAAAGGCGTGCTCTACCCCACCTGGCCAGAGATCATACTTTAATAACTGTTTATATGGACAAATTCTGTTTTTCTCAGGCGTACATCTAGGTGTGGAGCCACAGGTTGTGTGGTAGTTATCTGTTCTGCTTTATATATGAGGGACTCTAGTGATGGATTGGAGGATAATGCTCTGGCTCCAGTAACTAAGGAGATGCTATGTACTGTGGATAGGGTATGATGTGTCAAGATTCATATCCCACCCATAGTACATGGCATCTTCTTCTCAGTTACTAGAGCCACATCATCCTCCAATCCATCACCAACTACCTACAATCCTGTGCCCAAACCACCCTTTGACGTAAGCCCCTTTCACCATTTCCTGATCAAAGGCAAGAACAGCCAGTTTGCTCAGGCATGCTTTCAAGAATGTTTGTATAGCAAGCATCTTAGACAATGAAGGTAGCATGGAGCCTATTTATTTACATCCTAGGTTAATAAAGATGGTGACTTCCCCAGATCAGAGGTTGTGCAGGCTCTCCTTCCCAGTGTTGGAACCCTTCTCTGGGGTGCATCCTAAGGTGTTCTCAGGTACTGCTTGGCCTTCATCCCATCACTTGTGTACTCTGGAGGTGTTCTCTGGCCTTGCCATGAATAGTGGGCTGCTTTTCTCTCTGCCTCAAGAGTCTTGCGTTTTCTGCAGTGCATTGAGACTCTCTGGTAGTCTTGTCTGTCAGTTTGCTAGCAGGGTTAGTTCAGATGTCGCATGGTTCTTGACAGTGCCTGTGAGCTACCGTGCACAGCTGGCTGTGTTACCTCCTCCCCACTACCCTGCTGCTTTTGATGAGCATTCTACCAGATGGCAGGCCCAGGGGCAGGAGATTGAGAGGTAGGGGTTGTGTTCCAGCCCTCATAGAGCAGGCACACGCTGTGTAGCCTTTGCTGCCGTCATCACCAGGCTATGACTCATTGACTTGCACAGTCTTCCTGAGTGTGTCCCGTTTCCCACTACAGTTTGTTTCCCTGTGTAGGAAGTGCATTTTTAGATGGTCAGAGTGAGCACACTGAAGTGCTTCGTGTGCCCCAGGCAAGCAGCAGGTGCCATATGGTGATTGTGTGGCCATTATTTTCCATTATCAGTCATGGTAAGTTCTGGTTGTCTTCTGTGCCGAGTCTTGTGCCCACACCAGCTCAGGGTGGAAGTAGGAGTGAGTGTGTCTTGGTGGGCTGTTATTGTGTGTGCATGTTTTGCCAACTTGCTAGTCATCTGTGAGATTGGTGATAAGTGTTTCAGCCTGCAGAAGTCTGGTAATGCCCAGTTGTAGGGTCAGGTGATTTCCCATGATCCAGGGAACCTCTTTGAAGGTCCTGAGCTGTTGGCTGACGCTCCTTGTTGACTCCCCATTGGTGAGCCGGCTCAGCTAAGCCTCCCTCATCCCCTCTGTGGATAGCTGCTGGAGTGACTCCTCCTCTCATGGACAGGGCACTAGAGACTGAGCCCTTTGGTAGTTGTGGCTGGGAGAGCCAGGAGCAGGCCTGTGCAGATGAGCTTGCCTTCACCCTCTTGCTGCTCGATGGGGCTGGGGCATGCACAGAGGCAAGAGTATGGCTTGTGCCTGACTTTTGACTCTTCTTTGTCCTTCTGCCATCTACCTTCCATCATCTCTTCATGGACAGGCTTGTTATGGGGACTCATAGCCCTGTCCTGCTCCTAGCATGAACCTGTAGATTTACTCGAAGGTCACTTTGGTTTCTTGTTTCTTTCTTTTATGCTGCCTGAAGCTTTGTGCCTCACACATTGGTATCCTAGAGATGTCTTTGCAACTATTAAAAGTGAAATATTTGAGCGATGTCTCAACTGCCGGAGCAGTAGGCACACATGGTCAGTGCTAAGGTGAGTTTGTGGGGCAGCCTGGGAGATGGAAGTCACACTCAGCTGTACTTGTTCCAGGATGGACCTAGCACTGGGCCCATGGTCCTGGGCCCTCATACCCACGACTCATGGGAGTTTCATTGCTTCCCTCTCTGTTTTCTCTTTTAGGATCCTGCCTTGAGATGCTGACCCTAAGAGCATCCTGTTTCCTCTCCTTCATGCCTCACTCCCTTCTGTTACTGCCTGCCCTGTAATGTGATAGCCTTCTTGGGGAGTCTTCAAATGAAGCTTTTAGAATTGTTGAGGGCTCTGTTGGAAAACAAAAAGGCTATTTCATGGGAAGATGATGACCTTATTAACTATAATTAGGCAATTCACAGAGGTTTCCAATATAGTTCAGCATCTCTCCGTGTTGAAAAGGGTGGGGGCTATGGTAATGTCTTTGGAGATGTAATAGTCTTTACCACATTAACAATCTTGTATCTGCTGGAAGGTTTGGCAGCCTGGTGTTTTCATTTAGAGGCGAGGTATAGTTTTGTAGTCATTCACATTAATGTAATAACTTTGATAAGTAGCTTCAGACAACAATGTCAAGAGCTGTCTGTAGCTGGAAGAGGATCGTGGGTAGGGGCATGAACATGTCCACATCTCACAAGTGGGCCTGTGCTGTGCCCCTAGGCAGCCCATGACCCCTGGTCCAGGCTTAGTGCTGAAGGCCAGGGCATATGCTTAGATGCTCTTCTTGTGCTAATTATCCAAGGATGTGCATATTTGAAATAATGGGAAGCTGAAGGTTTAGGCATACATCAACCCATGCTCTGGAGTCTCTTCTGGGATCTTTCTTTTCCCCTGGATTGTGGGACGGGACCTAGGAACAAAGTGTGCCACAGGGTCTGCCTGATGTCAGTCTATAACTGTGCCTATAGCATCACAGGGAAGAGCCTTCCAACCCTAGACCTGCCAAGAAGCACCCAGGGGCCTGAAGCTGCTGCTTCCACAGCCGCGTTTGTATATGGCACCGGCCCCAGCTGCCTACCTCCTCACCTCCCTCTGCTGACTGGGCCATCCAAGCCCACAGCAAATAACTTCTGTTTTGTGTCTTTTACTTGTGAACATATTGTTTAGTTCTGTAGGGATTTTTTTCATATGTCATTTGGGTTGTGTTTTCAAAACTAATTAGTAAATTGGCTCATGTTTATAGGCTCTGACAGTCACCCTCCGTGCTGTGGCTGCACCAGGGTTAGCAGAATTGTACGTTTTGTTCCATCCGTTTTTACCATGGTTTTATAACTAGTGCTGCAACAATCTCCTTAGGTATGTAATATTTAGCTTCCGTGCAGTTACTTTCCTAGGCTTGATTCCATGTCTGGAACTAACCAGCCAAGACTAAGAACAGCTTTTCTTTTTTTAATCAAAAATTACTTATAGTTTTGGAAAATAGAAATAAAAAAGAGCCATGGGCCTCAAGAAGTGTGTCAGCCAGGATCTCACTGGGCCGCAAACAACAGGAACCCTAGGAACCAGGGAGTTTAAGGGAGAGACTGGGCTGGTCTCAGAGTGATCATGGCCATGGCACTGGAGAGCCTGGCTAAGGGAGCTTCCTGTCCCGTGCCCTTCACCCTTCAGCTTGATTGTTGTCCTTCTTCTGCTCCCTTGACAGCTCCTGGCTACCTTTAATGGGCCTCTCCCGCTTCAGCTGAGTCATTTCTGTTCATTTTTGATACTCAGAGCCTGTACTGCATGTGGGCCATTGTGGGATACTTATTTTTCCTGTGTTCCTTCACTCTTCAGCTGCTTGTTTGATAGCATTTCATCTGGCCAGAGCAGAAACTTGCCTGAGTCCTGATGGAGCAGTGCAAGAGCCCTCCTTGGGCCCAGGAAGGAGCTCATTCTTTTTTAACAGGACTGCCTTATCTCATTTTAAGTTAAAAAATGCCTTTTGCTCCCCATGTGGTGGAGTCAGGAAGAGAGCAGAGGCTTCCAGGCTCAGTCGTGTCCTGTCCCATGTCCCCATGTCCCGTCCCTCCCCCCCACCCCTTTCCAGGCTGGTGAGTAAGTTTGTTGAGTTCCCACTGGGTGTGGTGGGGAGTTGGGAGCTCACAGAAGAGGGGAGGAAACGAGCTTTCTAAACTGCCACATTGCTCCTGTGTGAACCAAACTGGGGTGGCTGAGTAGAAATGAGTGTTTTGTGACCTACTTTAATTCTATAGAAAAGCGTGAGAAGCAGCCCTCTCACATGACCATCGCCAGGCTTTACAGTTGTGAACATTTGCCATATTAATGTTGGACCCTCTTTTTGTTTTGTAAGGAATAAGATAGGGATAAGGTAGCTGGAGTTCTTCCTCCTCCTCTCCCCGGGTCCAGCACTGTCCTGCCTTTGGTGGGGATGTGAATGTTTCCTATATGTGTTTATCCATAAGCAATGTACGATACTGTTTTTGCATTTTTAATTAAAAGTTGTATTTTATTATTTTTTTATTTTTATTATATCTGTTTGTTTGTGTCTGTGGGTCTGTGGGCGCCATGCCATATATGTGTGCAGCTCAGAGGACAACTTTGAGGAGTCACCTCTGCTTCTACAGTGCGGGCCCCAGGGCTGGCACTTGAGCCATCAGGTTGGCAGCAGCTGCCTTCACCTGCTGGCCATGTTTTTGCATTTAAAAATTAGATTTACTTTTAATTCCTTCCTTCCTTCCTTCCTTCCTTCCTTCCTTCCTTCCTTCCTTCCTTCCTTCCTTCCTTCCTTTCTTTTCTGAGACAGGGTTTCTCTGTATAGCTTTGGAACCTGTCCTGGAACTTGCTCTGTAGACCAGGCTGGCCTCGAACTCACTGAGATCCGCCTGTCTCTATCTCCTAAGTGCTGGAATTAAAGGTGTATACTACCACTGCCTGGCATTACATTTAAAAATTTAAGATTCATAACAATGCTGTTACACTCTGTGTCCTTTTTCAATTTATAAAACACTAAGCTTTATGGGTTTTTTTTTTGTTTTTTGTTTTTTTGCTATCTAGCCATCCACAAACCAACCAACCATCTATCCATCCATCCATCCATTCATCTATCCATGGGGCTGGAGAGACGGCTCAGCTGTTAAGAGCACTTCCAAAGGTCCTGAGTTCAATTCCCAACAACGACATGGTGGCTCACAACCATCTGTAATGAGATTTGGTGCCCTCTTCTGGCCTGCAGGTGTACATGCAGGCAAAACACTGTATACATAATAAATAAATAAATCTTTTTTTTTCCTTTTGAAAAATATTTATTGAGTATAAATAAATGTCCTATACATTAAATATCAAGAAATATCCATTATTCATTACAAGTCAGGCTATAATACCGAGGGAACCATGGGATCAAAATAGCAACTCATGATACAGTAGTGACAGTTCATTCCAACGTTAGACAGAGTAATGACTTGCTCACATAACACAGCAAACCTATCAAAAAAACCCATCACTTAAACCCACCTGTAACACCACAATAGACAATGGTTTGGAAGCATACTATCGACAGTCTCAATCTCATTAATAATCTCTATCTTATCAATGTATCAAATCACACTGAGACTGCACTTACACTACCATAAAGTTTAGAGTCTCATCCCCTTGTTTATTCCAAATTATTAATGATGAAAACAAGACATACAAAGTCAAATGGACTTTTCTGTTAGTCTTTCCTAAGAGAAAAATAAAAAGAATTAAATTTTAGTAAAAGACAGCTTCCCCCAAGCAATGAATCTCTTAACGGAAAAAATTAGGATACAGGAGCAGTGTAATTAGCTTTTCCTTCAAAGAAAGGAAAGAAATCTAAATCTGTTTGGCAAATCGGGAAATATTTCCTAGTCCCAGAATACTTATTTTTTGTCTCATGTGCTGCAATGCTGCAGTCTAGGAAGCTGGAATCTGCGGTAGTCCAAACTCATCCACCAGCACGCCATCCTTGTTTTTTGTGTCAGTGGGAACACCTTCTGGAATTGCAGGCGCAGATGCTGCTTCGTCTAAGTAGGAACTATCTTCATCAGCCAGAAGCTCATCGCCCAGTGCATCCAACTCCGCTTCCAGGTCGTCCTCGTCTAACTCTGGGTGCCGTAGCTGCGACCCAGGGCTTCCTGGATTTCATTTGCATCTTCCATCATATCTTCCAGCTGGTCTTGTAAATCCTCAATCTGTTCGATTTTGACTTGCTTGTATGCCTTCTTCATTTCCTTTACTCCCAATTTCATGGCATCCACCGTGGTCCTAGTGTCCTTCAGAGACTGAATGGTGTAGTTAGCCTGCTCCATGTTAAAGGACTGCTGGGCAAGGTTGTCTCGCTGCTGCTCATACATCCGCTTTTGCTTTAAAACCCTCAGGGCTTTCTGTTTGACCATGTTCTTGGCAGGACCCTCTCTCATCTTCTTCATTTGATCCTTATATTTCACTAGCTCAGCATCCAACCGGGAAATCTTTTTGTCAATGGATTCTGCCCTGCTATCCACTGTCCCAATGCAGTCAGTCAGGCTAGGCGGTGGAGCCTTGGGTTTCGCTTTTCCGAAGAATCGGTTCATTTTGGCCGGTGGCGAAGAAACCCAAACACTGCATAAATAAATAAATAAATCTTAAAAGAAAAAGAAAGAAAACCACCCATCCACCCACCTACCTACCTATCAATCCATTAATCTATTTCATTCATTTTTAAAAGATTTTTTTAAAAGTTATTTTTACTTATGTGCATGTGGAGTTGAGTGGCTATATGTGCTTGAGTTAAGTGCCTGCAGAGGCCCGAGGCATCTGATCCCCTGGAGCAACCTGAGGTGGGTGCTGGGAACTGAACTTGTAAGAGCAGTGTGTGCTTTTAACCACCGAGCCATCTCTCTATCCCCTACTTCATTCATTTTTAATATCTGTGTATCTTTCCTCTGTATGAATTAATAAGTGTTAAGTATTTTATTTCTTTTTTGTTTGTTTTCGAGACAGGGTTTCTCTGTTGCTTTGGAGCCTGTCCTGGAACTCGCTTTTGTAGACCAGGCTGGTCTTTTTGTAGATCCGCCTGCCTCTGCCTCCTGAGTGCTGGGATTAAAGGTGTGCACCACCACTGCCTGTTGTATTTTATT
Source organism: Ondatra zibethicus (assembly GCA_004026605.1). Lineage (NCBI taxonomy): Eukaryota > Metazoa > Chordata > Mammalia > Rodentia > Cricetidae > Ondatra > Ondatra zibethicus. Next base: position 66,958 of record PVIU01000331.1, on the reverse strand, counting down.
TCTTTACTTACTTTATGTTTTGCCAATAAAATCGTGGTGAACATGTGTTCTGGCTATCTGTTTCTGTATAGTAACCTCTGAACTTGGCACACTAGAATGGTAGTTTTTATTAAACGTGTAAAGCTGCAGTCTGTCTGACTAGGTATTGTATAGGGGAGCTAAAAGGCTGGCTCTGGTCTCATCCGCAGGCTTGTTTACCTGGTGTCTGATGAGTGATACTGTCTATCAGCCAGGAGCCAAGCAGTGTTGCCATTCATGGCCTACACTGTTTATGTGTCCTGGGCTTCCTCTAGCTGGGCTCTAGGGCTCAGTGTCTTGAAATAATCAGTGATCCAGTCTGGAAGTTAGGACTTCACTGTCAATTGTGTTCTTTTCTCCAGGTTCTGTCCTTTAGAAGCAAGTCCATAAGGCCGGGTTTCATCCAGGGCAAAAGCAGTCAGTTTCATCTTGAGTGGGGTGAGTGTCACTGGTTTCTGTGGCCTTGGTCTTGGCGTGGGCCCCTTTTGGACCCACTGGGTGTTGCTGACTTGTTCTCCTCCGTGTTTGTTCCCTGACACCCACCCGTGTACTGACAGCTCTGCGCCTTCACACCCCCTCCAATTCTTGCGGTTTTTAGTTTTGCCCCTCTGGTGGGTGTGAGATCAGATCTTGTTATTTCATTTGCCTGCCCACTGGTGAGGCTGAACCCTGGGGGCCTTGTGGGGATGGCTTTGTGTTCCCTTCCCAGCTGGTTGCCTTGAAGAGACAGAAACGTCAAAGTGCTATTTTTTGGCTTATGATGTCAATCTTTCAAGAGGGAAGTGGTGAGTTTCCCACAGAGTTTATTGTGAACTACTGTGAAGATCTTGGAGTTACTATTGGCATGACTCACTTATGAAAAAAAGGATCCCAGTAACTGCAGGCTGCATTTGTAATGCCATAGATTTCCATTTAATCTCTCACCTCTCTGTAATTTGCCCAATTTAAAAATGCCCTGAGGCTTGCTTTTTCTTCGTCTGGGAGCCCTGTTCTTAGTATGTTGAACTGCAATAATAGAAGTAAGAAATGGTGCCAGTATGTGTTTCCTGGTTCTCGCTGTCTTTGTGGACTTTGATTTTTTTTTTATTTTTAATTTTTATTTTGTGTGTGTATGTGTGTGTGTACGTGTACACCACAGGTCAATGTTGGGCATCTTCCATTGTTGCTTTTTACCTTATTTTTCACCTAGAGCTTCCCATTTTGGCCAGATATGCTGGTCAGTGAGCCCCTGGAGTTCACCTGTCTCTCCCTCCCTCCAGCACTGGGATTGCAATCGTGCGCTGCCACACCCTGCCTTTACATGGGTGTTGGGATCAGAACTCAGGTCTCCATGTTTGTGCAGCAAGCTCTTTGCTCAGCAGGCATCTCCCAGTTCTTCTGTGGACATTTGATTACTCTGGACCTATTCCCTTCCTGTGGTCTCTGTTGCAATGATCTGTATAAAACCTGTAGGGGGAACTGGAAGCCAAGGTCTCCACTTGGATTCATCATGGACTGCACCATACCTAGTTATTCAGGCACACCTTTGAAAGTGGCACTGTGAGGCCACAGGGGAGGTCCGTCCCCTTTTAAATACTGGTGTGAATCCTGGCATGGGGTGCTGTTCAGGAAATATACTTTTAACTAAATAATAAGTGCTTGGTTATTAAAATTATCAGTTTGATCTACTAACTTCTCTCAGAAACATCTGGATAATTGCTGTGTTAGACCAGGGGTTCTTTTTTTGTTTCGAGACAGGGTTTCTCTGTGTTGCTTTGGAGCCAGTCCTCCTGGAGCTAGCTCTTGTAGACCAGGCTGGTCTCGAACTCACAGAGATCTGCCTGCCTCTTGCTTCCCGAGAGCTGGGAATAAAGGCGTGCGCCACCACCGCCTGGCGACCAGTGCTTCTTTGATAAGTTTCTTAACAATCCTTGAAAAGTGAAGTTGGGGTTCTGAACACTCAGAACTCCGCCTGTTGCTCACTGGAGGACGTTGCCTGCTCCATTTTCCTCCTAAGGGCTGCGGGTATTGTACAGTGTTGGGGCCTAGAGCCTGCTTGCAGATATGAAAGGTACATAGAAGCAGAACTGCGGCTTTGTAGTGCCCAGAAGTGGCCTGCTGCATCTGCAGCGTCATGCTGCCAGCTGTGTGTGTTAAGCCATCTGTCCTAGGTTGTTCAGGTGCAGTGAGCCTTGTGAACATGGAAGCCCTATCCAGGGCTAGTGAGAAGGCACAGGCCTTTGCAGGACTTGTAGGGGGAGCAACTCCATGGTGGTCCCTGGGAGGCAGGTGGAGAACAGTGCCTGCTGCCATGGGATGGGAAAAGCCATCTCATGGGCTCTTCATATACCAACTGAGTGAGTAGAAACAAGGAGTTGATTTCCTGTTGTGTCCATGTCTGTGTGTGTGTGTGTGTGTGTGTGTGTGTGTTGATGGTTGCTTTGAGATATAGCTCTGACTGTCCTGGAACTTGTTGTATAAATCAGGCTGACCTCAAACTCAAAGGATTTGTCTGCTTCTGCCACCCAAGTACTGGGATTGAATGTATGTGCCACCACACCTGGCCTCATTTCCTTTTGTCTTAAGGAAGACGACTTTGGAGGATCTGAGCCTCTCTCCATGGATCCACCAGGGTGTCCTGAACATGTCAGGCCAGTTTCCCAGGTTGGCATGGTTACTGCTCCTTAGTTCATGCACTTAACACTCTTTCATCCCTTCGGGCAGCCAAGTTGCAGAGCCTTGGAGTTTTCAAACAGCATTCTTGGTACCAGTAAGCCAAACAAAGGGCTGGGTTTTTGTTTCCGTTTCTGAGAGACTGCTCACAGCCTAGCAGTTCCAAATGCAGGCCTCTTTTGCCTGTTGTTCTCATTAAGTTCCAAGCCCTGCTTGCATATTGAGAGTCTACAGGGCCTGGCCATGCTGTTGGAAATTTGCTCACTGACCACTGGTGAGAGGAGGAACCACATGGCACCTTGATGGGGCCTTGTATAAAGTGTAATCTGCTCCTAACCATCCAAGGATCCCACCTTGCTTGGGAATGCCTAGGGCCAGTACACTGCCATCTTCTTAGTGCTCTGGGCCTGAGCATCTGGCCCTGGATTCTGGGACCAGCTCTTCCTGGCCTAATGTCTTAGTTTTCTGGTTAGTGAAATTCAGGCTTGAGCTATCACTAGGAGTCCTTGTAGTAATAACAGCTGTTACCACCTAGGTGATCCTGTTCTGGACCTGGCTTTGCCACACACCTACTATCCCACAGCTTAAGAGCTTGATCATCCCATCACACTGACAGGGAAATTGAGGCTTGGTAAGGCTACACCTTCCCCAACACTCTTAGCACATGATCTTATCCCCTGCGCGGTGACTGGGTCTGTCAAGTGTGAAGAGCCTGGTCTGCCTTCCCTCAGTCTGTAGCCCAGCTCACATGCTTTCAGGCAGGCCAGGATGAGGGCAGCCCTAGGCAAGTGTCTCTCTTGCTTCCACCTCATCTAGGCAGCCAGCATTTCTATAATTCTATGGGGTCTGGCTCACAGGGCTTGGGTGCTCCCATCTCCTGCCTGCCTCCTTTAGTATGCATGTCCTGTCTCTTCCTCATAGGCCTGAGCAGCAGCTATCTTAGCACCTAGTGTGGGGAGGCATGTAGCAGGTGTTTGGGTGCAGCTGCAGGGTGAATACATACAGAGAAAGCAGCAAGCCCTACATCTGTTAGTTTCCAGGGCCTTCCACCTCTTCCCATTGATTACAAAGGGAGTTTGACAAGGGCAGGTACTCAGGCCAGAGCCTGCTTGTGTATTTCACGTAAATGTCCATGGCAGCTCAACTCTCCCACGCACAAAATCCATTAGGCAGTGCTGTCACAGGCAGATGATGGCGGGCAAGGTCTCATGTTGACGCAGACTCAGCCGGCTGATTTTGAAGGCCCTGTCACGATTTTGTTTTGAAGGAGTTCTCGAAAATGACAGGCTTCATTTCAAGGGTCTTTGTTAATCTAATAGTGTCCCTGGCTGAAATTTGTGAGCTTATTTTTTCAAAGCTCTTGTGTGCTAGGGACAGAATTAAGACAATTTCAGCCTCATTTCAGGCATAGAGTATGCAGACAGAGAAATGATCTGGGGAAGCCGACTGTCTGTGTGAGCCGGGGGGTATGTGAGGGGGCAGGGTTAGACCCCAGGCCCTCTGAGGGCTCTTTCAGACATTTCTCCCATAGATTAGATTTATAAATCAGACTTATGCAAGCACAGAATGAGCACAAGGCTGTTCTCTGCACAGTGTCATGGTGAATGTGCACCCAGAGCCCCCAGTGGGGAAGTTAAAGTATTAACAGATATCGCTTAGTTTTTTTCTGTGAACCTAAGCTAGAATTAATTTTTTTGACTCATTAACTTGTGATTAAAAGTACGAATTAAGCTTTTAGGAAGAACCCACAGCAAATTTGTTAGTTGGTGCAGGGAAGATAATGGAGTCCATGTTGGGTTGTGTTCACAGGGCTGCTGTTTTATGCAATTACGCTTTGTTTTGTTTCTCTTCTACAGTGTTTTGGGAAATCAACCTGAGAATGGGCCCCCAACTCAGAAGAGTTATTGGTTATTTTTCCAGAGTGGCATTGTATTTCCAGAGAGCAGTGGGCATTTATTTGACAAGAAGTTATAAAGCTGTGTTCCAGATTCTCTGAAGAAAGTGAGAATCTCACACAGTGGCGCCAGACGTTGTATTTCAGGTGGGCATGCCGAACTGTAAGAAGTCAATCAAGTCCTTAGCAGAGGCCTGCCACCCCAGCCAGCATCTGTCGAATGCCCGCTCTCCTGCCCTTTATTCAGCACTGGAGGGAGGATTTAAACTCTGCTGCTCCTCTGGTCCCACAGCTGGCCTGGGGTAGGGTCTGCTGGACCCTCTGTCTTCCAGAACCAGGGCCCAGTCCAACTTATCTTGTTGTCCCCAGAAGAACAGCCCTCTATCCCTCATTTACTGAGGACCTGCTGTGGACCAGGCATTAGGGGCACAGGAAGGAAAGACATACCCATGTCCTGGCTATGCGACTTGGTTGGGTGCTGATGGCGCTGCTATCATTTACTCAAACCCTGGGAGACTCTGTGCCTATCACCTACCCTAGTGACTTCTCTAGGACAGCTACTGATGGCCTTGAGGCTTGCAGAAGCCCTTACAGCCTCCTCCTCAGCTTCTAGAACAGAGCCATGAGTCCTCAGTATGTCTTCCAGCCTCCAGGAGCTTTCCTTACCCTTCCTGGCTCTCTTCTCTTGCCTTTCTACCCTTGCCTGGAAGGGAAGGCTACTGAGCCTTCTCTTTTACACACATATACCCTACACACAACCTAAGACAAATCTCTCTTTATTTCTATATCTCAAATTCTATGGCTGTCATAGAATTTGCTATCTGGATCAGACTGGTCTCTGCCTTCCAAGTGCTGGGTTTAAAGGCTTGTGTCACCTACCACACATGGCATTTATTTATTTATTTATTTATTTATTTATTTATTTATTTATTTATTTATTTATTTCAGAAGACAGATTTTCATATAGCTGTGACTGGCCTCAAATTTACCGTATTGCCCAGTTTGGCCTTGTCCTAATCCTTCTGCCGCCACCTCAAAGGCCACCTGGGATTACAGGTGTGTGCGATCATGCCTGGCTTCATGTGTCTTTCCCTGTCCTGAACCAGCTTCCTCTTTTTGTCTTCCCAACTTCATCTGAATAATTCCTGTCTGCCCTTCCAGGGAGCCATCCCTGACCCCCTAAGGCCACCCCAAATAGCTCTCTGCTGCTGCTATGTTTCCCCTGCCCTGAAGTTCCTCCATCATAGCACTGGACCAATTCCCGGTGACTGCGAGGAAAGACCCCGTGTGTCCTGTTTGCTGTTGGGCCCTGGTATGGCACATGGCTGGAGCATTGTGAACACTGCAGGAAGGAGCTGTCCTGTGCAGCCAGTGTAGGTTAGCCCAGCAGTCTGGGCTGGGGCTTGAGTCCATGGGGAAGAGAATGTACTCTGTGGGTCCAGGCCTCACTCTATTGAGTAGACAGATCCTGTCACTTAGCATCAATCCTGAACCATGGAGAACAAGCCTGGGTCAAAGTGCAAGTTAAGGGTGTCTGGACCAATGCTGCTGTAAGAGAGCTGGCTGGAATGCTGGGCTGGGCAAGGCTGTTATTTTGCTCTGTTCATGGACACTTTGACTTCCTTCCTTCCAAGTATGCAGGAACCCTGTGGCAAGCTCCTGCACCTCTGTATGTTTAGGCCTGTGGTGCTAGGATGAGTTTCTCTGCCGGGAAGGCAGCTGATAGCTCTCTCTGAGTTTGCCATTCTGATCCTGATGCATCTTTGAGGGGTGGAGGTTCCCTTCAGAAGATCCAGAATTTTTCCCATCATCCCCTGCCTTGCCTGGTTCCCCCACAGCCAGGGATGCATCATTGTTCCCTATGGAAAACTCCCCAACTTCACTTTCCTTTCAGGAAACATCTGTTACATGCTCTAAGTGTTAAAGCCATTGATGTGCATGTGAGTAAAGTATTGAGGACTCAGAGCGCAGAGGTGAAGACAGGAAGTCAGTAGGCTATGTTGTTTGTCCTGGGTTCTCCCACCTCTGAGTAGTGAGGGAGGCACAAAGATATGAGCGACTCAGCTTAGCATGCAGATCAGAGTATGGGTCAAGAGTTAGGTGGCCTGGGTACCAGTACTGGCTCTGCCATTAATAGAATGCAGGTAGGCAGCTTAGGCTCTCTGGACCTTAGTTTCCTCCTCCGAGTACTGAATGTTTCTCCCTGAACTGGTCACGCACAGGTCTCAGTGGCAGTGTTACCTGCAGCAGTTGCCACCCTCAGTACATCCCTATGCTACTCTTAGGGGCTCCTTGGGACTCACTGGCCAAGGCCATCCTGCCCTGGTACTTTTCCATAAGAGGCGTCCTCCCCACAGCTGCCCCTGTGAGGAGCCATTGCACTCCTTCTCTGTCAGGTAGAGATGTTTTAAACATATGAGACGTTTCTTTCCAAAGTACTGTACCTTCACTTTTATTCTTCGAATAGAACTTTAATTCAGCTGCACATTCATATTTAAAATCTCATAGGAATTAATTTCATGAAACCAGGTTGTTTTCCTTCCTACCTCTCACAAAGCGGTGTCGCTGAGCTTCCTCTGGTGTCTTTGGCGTCGGTGTCATCATTATCCCCCGAGCCACTCTGACTCATCTAATGCAGTTTTCTCCAGCAAGCGTGTCAGCCTCGCTTCCCGTCAGCCTTCTCAGATCCTGCCCTTGGTGAATCACAGTATGCTGCCGCCACTGGGAACTATTCCACCTCGCCTCAGGCACTCATTTGTGAAACTTTGAAGCAGCTTGCCCCCTGAGTTTTAGTCAGGGTTGTAGAGCAGGACCTGCCACCCCTTTCAATGACCCTTTGCTACATAGAGGGCACATTATACCCTTCTCCAGGGCCCTCACTTGTCTTGTCACTGGCTCCTCCATTCTTGGGGATGAGAAGTAGTACAGCAGAGGCCACATGCCATGGATGGAGAGCCTCCCATGCTTCACCCCATGAAGTGAACAGACTTCTCTAAGATATGCAGACTGAAGTAAAAGACAGGAAAAGGAGCAGTTTCTCAGGTCTTAGAGGCATCAGAAGGCTTTAGAAACCCACTTGTCCCTCTTACCCAGCTCTTCGGGAGGCTCCAGTGGCTTGAAAGAGGCCTAAGCAACCCTTCACACACTCAGCTTGTGAGTATCAGACAGCCAAGGACAGCCATGTGCAACTGTGTGCAGTACACTGACCGGCACATGCTGCAGGTGATTACTTCCCACGGTTCTGAGACTCGTAGTTCCAAGGTCCAGGTGCTTGCAGGGTTGGAGTCAGGAGGGGCCTCCTCTTTTGTTGTAGAAAACTGCTCGATCACTATGTGCTCACAAGGCCTTTGCAGTGGGTGTACGTGTGTACGTGTGTGCAACGATGGGCAGGGGAATCACACTTCACACTATCAAATGGCTGTTTTCAGAAGGCTAAGAATCCTGTAGGCCCCTGCCTTAGGATGTCAGTTACTTCCATAGAAGCCTCTCTCTAAATGCAGTCATACAGGAGGTTTAGGATTCCGTTGTATGAATGTGTGAAAGACAAGACCCTAAACATACCCAGGTAGTGCCTGGTCCTTAGCAGATGCTCAGCGAGTTTGTGTTGTGACTGAATCTGAAAGATTTCAAACAGTGAGACAGAACTGGTCTCTGAGGCTCTACCTTAGGGCAGGTGGCCTCCTACCCTGAGCTTGCTGAGCTCTGCCTGTTGACTCTGGTGAGTATATCACATGAAAGCTAGGGACATGATCTACTGGTTGGGGCCTCCACATCCTCCACCCCTGCCCCTTCTGCAACAGACTTGACTAAGAAGAGGGGGAGGATACTCTTGGCTCAGATCTTCACTGTTTCTGTTCATGGCTATGCTTGTGTTGCCCCTTTCCCTGGTCAGTGCAGCAGTGTCTAGAGCTAGATGCCTGTATTCGCAGTACTCAGCAGGCTGAGGCAGGATTACTGCAAATGTGAGCACAGCCTTGGCTACATAGTAAGTTCTAGGCTGGCTTGAGCTACAGAGCGAGACCCTGCACAGTGGCAGAGTATCTGCACAGAATATGCAAGGTCCTGGCTCTAGCTCCAGCACTGCAAACACATGAAGAAACTGTCTGTCAGGCACAAAGTGCTGCTGACCACTGTGTGCTAACTGAACCAGAGTGGATGCCATGCAGAGAGCCTCACAGCTTACACATGGAGTGCTGCCTCCATTACAAAGGACACTGAAGCACAGAAGGGCAGGGCAGCTTACTGTGGGTAACGCAGGGAGGGAGCCTGCATCCTGGTGGGTGGGTGGGGGATTAAATGCTGAGTAGCCCCAGGAAGTAGGCTATGCTGGGGTGAGCCTGCACAGAGCAAGCTTGCCCTTTGCTCTCTAACTTGATGTTGCACCTTCTGGACTGGCTATCTAGGGTCCCAAGGGTGCTCACTCCCCTCTTTTCTGGGTCATTTTAACCACTAACTCTTGAAATGGCCAAGATGCTCCTGACTTCAGCCTGTGGGACATACCTCTGGTAAAGGGCTTCCCACTGGTATTAGGTTTCCATGTGACCAGTCTTTCGTAAGTATTTACTGAGCAAATCAATGAAAGAACACATTAACCACACACTTCTAGGTTTCAGTCGATGCCATTTCTGCTCAGCCAGTTAACCTGTTACTCTGGTTGGCCCCTGACATGTGATTAGGTGCATAGTGATTTTATTAGCATGGCTTAATTAACGCATGGCATTAAAACATTGACATGGATTGATTTGAGTATCTTTACCATTGGCGCTTCAGTTAATGAAATAACTTTTGATATGACCAATGGTTTTAGAGCATTTAGACTTAATTACATTTTCTAAAGGATTTTTCTGGACTCACATAACTGTCCAGGCAAGGTACTTTAATTCCCTAGTTAACAAAAAGAAATTGTTTTTTGTTTGTTTTTTCTTAATTCAAATTAAAAGTAATATACATTTGATAAAGGCAGTTAAAGGATTATTTATTAACATTTCCCTCTTAGTATATTGGGGAAATCCTAAGAGTTGAGTTAATTTTAAGGCTCATGTTAAGCAGATACGGACGTTCTAGCGATTTGCTCTAGAGACACAGGACTGCATTTCTGTTGACTCCTGTTCTTTCCAGTCCCTCCTTAGAGACCAGCACTTTGCTTCTCCATGCTGCTTCTGAGTGCCGTCGATGGTCTAAACTGAGTATCCCAAGCTCAGTGTCAGCAAACTGTATCTCATGACAGTGGCTGAGATGGGAACCCGAGGCAAATCCAGGAGCTCCGTTCTCTTCTCTCTTGAGTTAGGAAGTCTGCCAAAGCTGGCTGTTTGAAAAGAAAGAAGTGAAACAGTGGAGCAAAGGGAAGGAGCCCATAGAAGCCTGGGCTGCAAAGTGTAGCAAGGGCCCAGCTATTATCCCCCTTGAAGAGTCAACTCTTCTCATTATTATTTTTTGGAAGCTCACTGTCATAATGTCTGCATCTTTCAAAAGTGTAGCCTGTTGAAGGAGACCTTACAAATAAGTCTGGCGAATTTACTAGCTTACACAAACCCGTCTTCTGTCCTTTCTTCCTCCTCTTAAAAACGTTGACATACTTCAGACTTACAGAAGCATCCCAAGAATAGTACAGAGAATTCCTAGACACTCTTTACTGAATTCTCTAGGTGTCAGCATCATTTCACACCCTGTGTACATGTATTATTGATATATATTCACGCACGTTTCTGAACCACTATGCTTATTCCTAAATACTCCAGTGTAGGTCTCTTAAAGTAAGAGAGCTTCTTCTATACCCACAGAGCAGTTTTCAACACTGAAGCACTAACACCTCATCTGCTGTCTGCAAACCTTCCTGAGATTTTTGTCAATTGTCTTTTTTTTTTTTTTGAGGCAGGGTTTTGCATAGCCCATTCTGACTTGAAATTTGCTAATCCTGTGATGAAATATCATGACCAAAGGCAGCTTGGGGAGGAAAGGGTTTACTTGACTCACAGTTCCATATAACAGTTCATCATCAAAAGCAGTGAGAGCAGAAACCAGGAGTCTGGAGGCAGCAACTGATGCCGAGGCCATGGAGAGAGGTACTGCTTACTATCTTGCTCTCCTGGCTTGCTTGGCCTACCTTCTTATAGAATCCCAGACCACCAGCCCAGGGATGGTACTGTCCTCGATGGGCTATACCTTTTCACATCGATCTCTAATTAAGAAATATCTTAAGCTGGATCTTATGGAGGCAGTTTCTCAGTTGAGGTTCCCTCCTTTCAGATAACCCTAGCTTGTGTCAAGTGGACATAAAATAAGCCAGCACAGTAGTCAAAGTAGTGCTGGGATTACAGATCTCCTTGCTGGCTCCATTTCTGTGGTGATGGGATGGAACCCAAGCCTCGTGGCATGCTAGACAAAGCACTCTACCACCCGAGACATCTCCAGCCCAGGAATGTCCTGTATGGTCTAAGGGAGTTTAGGGCCTGGTGTGACTTGCAACTCCTCTTTGTCTCCTTTAGTATGGATAATTTCTGTGTCTCATGACACCCACTTGCTTAGAGAGCACAGGACAGCTACCTTTGTGGCTCTGCCATGTGCTTCCTTGTGATCAGGTTCCCATTCTACACTTTGGGCAGGAATGTTTTGTGAGCATTCTGTCAGGAGGTGGCTGCTGTGGCCACCAGTTAGTCCTGTTGATGGCATTTCCACATTAAGAATTATATAGGACATACTTTGGGTCTATATAAAAGCCCTGCTATTTCTCAAACTTTCGTTTATTGGCCTTGGTGCTGTTTTTCTTCTTACGGGAACCAGACTTCTGATACTGGTTGTCAAAAGGTGGTTTCTAATTCTCAGATTGCTTGCTGGCTGCAAAGAGTTGTTTCTTTTCCCAGCAGTCTATTTATTTAATTTGTATCTCTGCGGACTCCCTGTACTCTTAGCTTAATGATACACTGTATCCATTTTTGGTTAATGAAGCCCCTTCATGCCAGCTCACTGTCTAGTTGAGATGAATCCATCATTTGAGTGGTGTGTGTGTACTTGTACAGCAGTATGCACCAGGCTCTCTTGCTCTTTCTCTGCCTGAGTTCTGAAATCAGCCACGTCCAAGGAGCCCCTGTTCCTCTGAGTGGAGAAAGGCATTTGGAAACCAGAGTTTGGGTATTAGCTGTGCTCATCACTGTTATGCTGCAATTCTCAGCAATCCTATCTGGACAGCCTACAAGCTCACATGCATGTGTTGTGTAGAAACCCAGAACTGCACACTGATGTCTCTAGTTCCATTTGAGCATAGCAAAGCTTCTCCTGCCTTCTACCATTTGCAGCTCCTATTTTTTATATAATTTATTTATTATTATTTTATGTCCATTGGCATTTTGCCTGCAGGTATGTCCATGTAATGGAGCCAGATCCTCTGGAACTGGAGTTACAGATACTTGTGATCTGCCATGTGGTTGCCGGGAATCGAACCCAGGTCCTCTGGAAGAGTAGCCAGTGCTCTTAGCATCTAAACCATCTTTCCAGTCCTTGCAGCTCCCATTTCCATAGGCCATTTGTTGTTCAATCCCAGCATGTGAAGAAGAGGTCAGGTTTGCTGAAGAAGTCTACTGATGTCTATTGATGTGTTTTGGCTTTGGTGTGAGAGTATGCAGCTCAACTTTCAGATGATCCTTGGGTTCTTTTTTTATTTCCCCCCCTTTCGCCTTTCACTGTGGTCCTTTTACTCATTGGAAAGACACTTTGGCTCATTTATTTCTCTTTGTATTTTCTAGGATTTCTCCCTCTCCCCCTTTCCACAATACCTCCCAAATTCAGGCCAGTACAAAAAGTTCTGTTCTGGGAGGAGTCCCTCCACCCTGCCCAATTCTCTTGATCCTGTCTACCTACTCGCTGCCCCTGCTAGGCAGATATCTAGGTTCCTTACTTTTGGCTTTTCTCACTTCTGCTCTCACCCCTACCCCAACAAATGGCTAGTCTCATTTTCCTTCCTTTCTTCATAAAAAGTAGAACATTATAGAACTTCTTTTGCAGTTTGCTTTTTCATTTAACAATACATCCAATCAGGCCACACTAGTCCTTCTCAAAGCTGCTTAGATTCTTTCTGTGGCTGCAGAGTGTTGTCCATTGTTCACCATCATTTAGGCCATTTGGGCTGTTATTTAGGTGCGCAGGGACTGTGCTGTGTCTCTAAGAGCTGGTAATAGCAGAGATAATAGAGGCCCTAACTGGGCCTCATGGCTCCTGTCTGACTTCAAGAGAGAGGGTCTAGGGTGGCCACTGCTACACAGATACCTGCTGTCCTGGAGTCCAGGTCAGCTGTCTCGTGTCTGAGCTTAGACCCAGACGTGAGGATGCACTTAGACCCTCCTGTGGGATCCATTACACACCTGAGATGTCAAGAATAGCACACATACCATCCTGGGGGCTGTGCAAAAAGGCCTCAGAGATGGAGGGGCTCCCTAGGAGAGATCTTGAGACACTCTTCTCATCCTTAATTTTCAGCTCATCTTTTGAAACTGTATTTGCATATGCACTACAGAACAGCATATATGTATACATAAAGTTTTGAAAAGTAGCAGTGATCTCTGACAGTAGTTGGGATACCACTGAAAGAGGCAGTCTCTCAGCTCTTTGGAGGGTGAGCACCCTGGCTGGCCTGGTATCCACAGAGGAAGGCTTGTGGTCTGTATAAGGGGGCATGCAGACATACATTCATGGAGTAGAGCCCATGCAGTGAGCAGGACAGCTGGACAGAGGGTTAGGAGTGTGTGTGTATGTATTTCTGTGTGTGTATCTGTGTCTGTGTGTGTGAATCTGTGTGTTTCTCTGTGTATGTGTGTGTCTCTGTATGTCTGTGTGAATATCTCTGTGTATGCGTGTGTCTCTGTATGTCTGTGTGAATATCTCTGTGTATGCGTGTGTCTGTGTCTGTCTGTGTGTCTATGTGTGTGTCTCTGTGTGTGTGTGTCTGTATCTGTATGTCTGTGTCTGTGTGTCTATGTATAGGGCAGACAGGCCTAGGAAGGGGAAGAAGTTCAGTTCTGGTGCTGCGTCACCTAGGAGGAGTCTCTTTGGCCTCAGTTGCTCTCCCTAGTAAGGGAAAAGGAGGTGCTGCCTCTGGAAGTGCTTCTTGTCTGCTCAGAGGCCACACCCAGACACTACAGTTAATAGCTGTCTTTGGAACCTTTTCTGCCTGGGCCCGCTGTGCCACATTTTTACTTTTGACTTCTCTTTCTAGGCCTTCCAGGACAGGGTGTGTTCTGGAGTTCAGAGAGGAGAGACACTTGTGCAGGATCCTCAGTGGAGGCCAGTGACTGCCATGTTTGACTTTTTGCCACAGCCGCAAACCTGTCTTAGCCTGAGTTTTCTGGTACTTGAGAACAGCTCAGTTTCCCTTCCGATGCTTCAGTGCTTTCAGAACCTCCCTTCTGTTTATTTTGCAGCGGTGTTGAACAACTTTACCTGGGGCTCAGATGTTCTGACGGAGTTGTGATATTATTTTCATGGTGTCTCTGTGGATCTGCAGCCAGTTGCTTTGGTCACCCTAATGTTCCTATATGATGCCCACCATGGAGCGGCATGGCTATGAACTCTCCTGAACCACATGTGCAGAATCCCTTGGTTTGAAGGCTTTATGTTGTCTGTCCTCTGCAGCTTTCCCATACCATGTCACCAGATTCCTTAGTGTTTGTTTTGTACCTGTGTCTGGCTGGGCCTCCAGAACAGAATGCTCCAGTCTCTTCCTTCTATCCAGTCTTTGTGGTAGAGGAAGTGACAAGCCTACTTGGTAGCCTCTAGAGGGCCGTGATGTAAATGCCACTGCTTTCAGCTGTTCCTGTGCTGTACCATATACCTAGATATCCATCCCACCTTTTTGTTTTGGAGACTGTGACCCAACAAAGCCTTGTCTAGTTGGCCCTGGAGAACTTTCAGCATGGACTGGACCAGAGCTACATGGGGCTGCCCCCAGTTCATTGTGATTGGTTAAGCTGGAGCCAGGACTCATGGTCTGTGTTGACTGTTGAATGTGTCTGAGGCTGGAGAGCATGGTAAGGGAGTAGAGACAGGCCCAGCACAGGGGCTTTCTTCAGGACCTGGCCCACGCACAGCCAGTCTGGAGGAGTACCATCCTCACCATCGTCACCATCGTGCAGCTTCTATCCCAGTGTCTGCTTTAGACTCCATAGCAGGCACCAGCAAGGCCCACCATAGAGGTGTCAGCCAGTGCTGACAAGGGTTCAACCAAGGGTTGAACCTCATTTCAGTGTGGCTTTTAGCATCCAAGAAGTGATGCTAGCAAGGCAGAAAATGCTACTGGACATCACTCTGGCCATGGTCTTCTCTAGCCATGTGGCTGGGCCTAGCGATTCCTTGGTTCTGGTGGCCTTTTGTTCCCTCCCTGTAAAGTGAGGATCAGAATCCCCATTTGCCCAGAGCAGTTGTGGAAATTTAAAGCAACAGGCATCTGGCACCTCATGTAGGGACATAAGCTGTTTCTATTGTTACTCCTTCTACTGGTGCTACTATGGCCCCTGTCTCCACCTCCACTCCCTGTGTCATCCCACCCCCATGGAAGCAAGTCCTATAGGAAGCTGAGGCTACATCCTTCCCTCCTTGCTCCTTTATGGTGTCCTCTACTGACATACCATTGTTTCCTGAGAAGAAGAAAGGAGATAGTTTAAGTTGGGGGAGGCAATCCCCAAGGCCCCATTTCACATGATTGTCCCATTTCTAAACTTGAGTTAATGAGAGTAAACAAAGTGGTAGGTCGATTTGCACAGGAGACAAATATCATTCTGACGACTATGTAAATATTTATGTGTTCTGGCGTTCTCATTTTGTTACTGGTGTCTAATTTCCGAGTCTCATAATGAAGTGTAATTTGGAGGAGCTTTGCAAAGGCAGGCACAGCCACAGCATCATTTGATGTGTTCGGCAAACTTGGTTTCAGTTGTTCCTTTTCATCAGTTGTCTTTAGATCCCCTTCAAGTTCTTTGTGACTTGACAGCAGTTTTCAGCCCGCTGAAGACAGGGCTCTTAAACATCGCTAGGAATTTAGAAGAGCTTTATAATATTGTCACTTAATAAGAAAATGCATCCATTGGCAGGGCATGGGATTTATAGCTTCAAATGGATTTCAGCTTGGAGTTTTAGCCCTCTGTGTTTCTGCCCTTCCTGGGGCTATGAGTAAGGTTTTTTAATTAAGTCAAATTGAATTGAATGAGCTTTTATTGAACACCCACTCTGTGCCAGACACCAGCTCCTTAACCCTTGGACTGCCTCATGGCTATGGGGAGCTAAGCCAGGTGAGAGCTTGTAGGGTTAGCACTCACATCTACCTCCCTACAGTCGGCTGGTCCGGAGGGTGGGATTGGAAGTGGGTCTGACTCAAGCTCTTTCTTCTGAAGCTGGTTTTCATCACAGTTGACTAAGAAGGCTGAGGTCAGTGGCTATGCATCTTGCTTAGCCTGTCTTAGTCTCCGCAGACACCCCCCTAAAGTTCTTCATGTTTCCCTCTCTTAACATCCGAGGAAAAGACTCAGAGAGGTATAGTATGAGGCTCAAGTCACACAGCCGGCAACAGGCAGAGTTGAGATTTGAGTTCAGTATAGTCAGTCTTCCAAACTGTAGTCCCTTCTAGAACCTCTCTAGGGCCTGAACATTTCCTGGTTCATGAGAGACAGCCTGGCATTGAGGTGTGAGACAGTGGGCCCGAGCCAAGTGTTTTCCTTGGGTACTCTCTGGCTGTATCCTGGGCAGGTGGCATTTCTCTTCCTGACCTTTCCTGTACTTGTGGGTGAATGAATGGCACTATGCCATCGTAGGTGGTTGCCGGTCATAGGCCATACATGTGAAGTGTGGATGTCATGCCTTGGATCCAGGCAGGCCCTCAGAACATGGAGGGCTCTGCCTAGACATCCCTGGCTGGTCAGGTCTGCCCACTGCTCCCACCTCAGTCCTGTGTATCACATGGCTGACTGCCCATAGGGGTGGGTGATGGCATTTTGTGAAGGGCAGCCTGGCACAGTATACTCCACTCATAGTAGTCATTCAAGAGATCTTAATGTTTAGGAAGGAGATAAAACTGCCAACAGTTGAGGGAAGCTGTCAGAATGAAGGTTTGCCTGCCTCATGAAAGTGAACTCGCAGACCTAATGACTGTTGGGCTGTGGAAGCAGTGTGTCATCTGGGCTTCTCACTAGCAACAGAACTCTCTGGAAGGACAGTTGGCATCTCCCAATTGCCTTGTGGGGGTGGACACTTTTTATGTGACAGCAAGGCAGGGAAGCTAACAGTGATCTCCGAGGAGTTATGCTCAGCTTAACCCTTTGAATTGCTGCAGCTTTAACACCGACTCCAGAAATAGCTGCGGATTTCTCATGCTGTTCGTGTTCTCTCTGAAAATACAAATGACTCAAATATTTGAGGGTTTGGTAAAGCATCTGTACTAATTGGGACAGAGCCAGAGTGTTCTCAGGTGCCGAGGGGAAGGTGGCAAGTTTGCCCCAGGGTTCTGATCCACATGTCAGGGAAAGAGGACTCCTGAAGAAGGAGTGGAAAGCTCTCCCGCAAAGGCCCTGAAGCTGCATGCTCATGTCAAGCTGTTTATTGATAGAGTATTTCACTGAGGCGGGTTTTCATTGAGGCAGTGTTTGACATAACTTGGGGGTAGAAGGTAGTGTTTCCCTCCCAGACTCCATTTCCCTCTGCATGTTGAGGGCAGTTGTTTTAGGCAGTATTCTCCTGGTACTTTTGCTCCTGCCAGAGCAAGCGTTCAAGGATTCTTTGGTTGCAAACACCTCCTCCAATGTCGACAGGCAGCTGCTCAGCCAGCCCTGTGGCTGCGGGCAGCAGGGTGGCGCTAGACACCTGGCTTTGAGTCCCCGAGAGGCTTGCCTCTCTCTCCAGGCTTCTGAGCTTCTGCTTGTGCTGACTGAAGAATGGAGCCCATAATGAGGATGGGGGTGGGAGCAGGGAGAGGCCGGTGAGCAGCCCTGTGAGGACCGCACTGAGCTGCAGGGAGAGAGGCACCACTGCAGAGACAGGAGTCACGCCCCGATTGCCTCACTTAAGTGCCCTTCCCAAGCAGGCATCACATCTTCCGATGGACTTAGAGCCTTGTCTCTAATTTTTATTCCCTTTTCTTATTTAGGGATGGTCAGATCAACAATCTGCAGGTCAGTCTTATTTGGGAGATCCATATTACTTCTCATTATTTATGAACGGACAGGCCAGGGGGAGGCAACCAACTCGATTAATTCATCAGTGAGGCAGCTGGAGGGATGTGTGTCAAACAGACCAGGCTGTCATTTGGCCAGAGATTGTCTGTGCTGGGATTGTTCCCCCAGGATAACCATGATGACAAACATAATTGACATTTTTTATTAACCCTGAAATGATTAAAGATGCTGTTGCTGAGTTTGTGTCAAAGTACTGGGTCCCTGGCATTTCGAGAGGACTCGGTGTGGGGCCAATAAACAGCCTGTGTTTACTTCCTGTTCATCACTTTAATCAGCCAAGGCAGACAGAGCCCTGCCTGATTTGGTCTTGAAACTGGGCCAGAGACAAGACTCGCTTTCCGGCTTGCTTTCCAGAACATTCTGGCATCACCATCATGGACACATAGGAGGCTCTCTGTTCAGTGACCCATTTAGTCATCACTTAGCAGAGTTCCTACTGTGTGCTACATTCCGAGGTGTGGGGTTGGGGGGCCTTTCCATAGATCAGTAATGGCAGAGTGGGGCCCAGGAAGATTTGGGATGAGAGTGGTCACATGCTCTTATTGGGGCAGGATAGGCCTGTCAGACTGAATGGGAGAGGGAGTCAGTTCAGGAGGCAAGTGTAAAGAATCATTTTTGGTTAATATATAAAAGAATGGATTTCATTATATTTATATATGTATACCATTGTATGCAGCTCATATCTGATCCCTCTCTCGTTTACCTAACTTTGTTTCCTTCTCTCTGGGTCCTTTCCCCCCAGTTGCTCCCCGTCTACCCAGCTCCCCCACACACATTTCAAGCAAGATGTAGTAGTGTGCTCTTTTAATCCCAGCACTTAGGAGGCAGAAACAGGTATATTTTCCAAGCTAGCCTGGTCTATATAGGAGGTTCCAGGTCAGCCAGGACTATCTAGTGAGACCCTGTCTCAAAGAAAGCCAAAACCAAAAAAAAAAACACAAAACCAAACCAAACAAATAGGAAGTCGTTTCCATATGGGAGGAGACTGCAGCATCCATCTTCTTGCTCTCCATGCTCACTTGTTTGCCGCTCTCCATGCCTTTAGAGCTCTCCCTTACCCCACAGGGGCCGCTTTCTAATTTCCTATTTTAACCTACATTTTATATGTGAGAAAACATGCAAGATCTGGCTTTCTGATTTTGGCTAATTTTGCTTAATGTGATGAATCCCCAGTTCCATCCATTTTCCTGTAAGTGGCAAAAAATTCATTTTCCTTTCGAGACAGGGTCTCACTATGTAAGTCATGGCTGTCCTGGAACTCGCTCTGTTGATTAGGCTGGCCTCATCAGAGATCTACCTGCCTCTGCCTCCCAAGTGCTGGGATAAAAGGTGAACACTCGTACACCTGGCTATCTCATTCTTCTTTACAGTTGGATAAAACTCCATTGTGTGTGCATATGCGTACACAGTCAAGTCTAGGTGGCACACAAACTCCTGGGATTCTTCTGTATCCACCTCCTGTTTGTCATAGGGGACCTGGCCCTACAGAAATGTGCTGCTGCATATGATCCTGGGATCCAAACTCAGGACCCCTGTTTATGTACACATGCCTTATTTGCTGATCATTTCCCCAGCCCTCTAACGGTTTCTTTGTCCATTCATCTATGGATGGCATAGGGGCTGGTTTCCTTTCTTGGCTGTTGTGAACATGGATATGCAGACTCTGTCTACTCTGATGTAGACTCCTGTGGTTATAGACCCGGGTGTGGTTAGCTGAGTTACAGAAGTTCTGGTCTCATGTCTGAGTGACCTTCATACTGGTTCCATAGAGAACATGCCAGTTCACATCCTCACCAGCAGTGAGTAATCCCCCCACATCTTTGCCAATATTTATCTGTTTGCTTGAATTTAGCCACTCTTACAGAGGGAATTTCAGAGCTGTTTTAATTTGCATTTTCCTCATGAATAAGAATGCTGAGTAGTTTTTAAAATGTATTTACCAGTTTCTTTTTCAGCATGTTTGTTGCAGATGTATGGAAAACCATTGAATACTGTGTATTTTGTATCCTAGTACTTTGCTGAGGTCTATCAGATCTAAAGTTCTTGGTGGCATCTTCAGGGATGTTTTAAGTATAGGATAATGTCTGCAAGCTGGCATTCTTTGACTTTTTCCTTTACTGTTTGTATCCCTTTTGTTTCTTTCTCATGCCTTCTTGCTTGACTCTAAGCACTGTAGTGAATGAGAATGGTGATGTGGACACTCTTACCTTATTCCCAACTGTTAGAGGAAGTTCAGCTTTTCTCCATTTAGCATACTGTTGGCTTTAGGTTCGTGGTATATAATTCCTGCTATGTTGAGGTATGCTTCTCAATTTCCTTTCTTTCTTTCTTTTTTTTTTTTTTTGTTAAAAAGCCCCTCTTTGCTCTGGGAGCAGACTCTGGGGCTTCCTGTTGCCTGTCCAGGGGCAGGAGGAGGAAATTCCCTTCTTGTGCAGCCTGAACTCTCTCTTGATAACTCAGGATCCTTGAGTCAGGATGCTCCCTGCCAGGTGACAGTGGCTCCTCGCACTGCCTCTAGATGGACCCTGAGTCAAATACTTCATTCACTCAGCCACTAAGCCAGGATCCAGTAAGCATTTACTGAATGCCTGACAGTCTAATAGTAATGGGTATGTGACTGTAAGCCAGAGGTTGGGGCTTCCAGGCTGGTTGGGGGAAATTGCCACATTTTGCTGTGTGAATCAGAACCCTTTCAGAACTTTGAGAGTGAGTTTATGCCCCTACAAGTTCATGTGCCAGACAGCCTGCACTGATTGACCTATCTCTGCTTCCCTAACAGCATGGTCTTGAAGTTAGATCCATCCCTGCCTTCAACCTGTTGCTCAGAGCCTTTCCCGTCAGCTAAATTTCTTTTGCCTTTTAATCCCATAGCTGGCAGGATGCTGCAGGGGCAGTAATTAGATAAAAGTGTGCAGTTTGTAAAGCAGCTGCTTTTATGTGTACTAAATACACTGCCAGCCTTTTCAGGGAAACTTCCAAACTGTTCTTGGAACTTTAAGATAGAGCAGGGGAAACAAGAGTCCTATTTAATAATGTTTCATCCTTCGGGTTCTGTGGCTAATAGAAACATAAACGGAGGCTGTGTCTGAATACCATTTCTTTATGTGATTCAGAGAATCAGGACACAGCAATTATATTGTGGATGGGATTTATGAAAACAGTAATGCTTGACAAGAAGAAAACATCCCAGTAACTTATTTAGTTTGGAGTTGCAGGCCTGGGTGCTGGCTACTAATTCAGGCCTCCTACACTGTGTACCAGGGCACAGGCATGCCCCCCTCCCCCCCATGCAGCCTGTCTCCTTGAGTCCTGGTCCCAGGAAGGTACAGGTGCTTGGAGGCTGGGTCTGCTCAGTAGAGTGTCTTTTTGCCTAGGGCATGGTGCCCCAAGCTGGGTTTGAATCCTTTCCAGCTAGTCTCTCTCCCCAGCTGCATGTAACAGCCTCATTAGGTTTGTAGCATGTGGCAGCTGAGTGATCTGCTGGATGAGGGACACACATTTAAAAAAATTTACGTGACACATGCGTTTCCTTTTTTTTTTTTTTATTTCTCTTTCCCCTGAACTGGCATAAAAAGGAGAGTCACAAGAAGCAGATGTCAGAATGACTGCCGTGCTTTGCCTTGTCAACTGGAAAAGCCACCGATTGAATTACTCCCAACCCATTCCTATTTATGGCAGATGCGCTGAGGGGAGGGGCCACACGGTCCCCTGCTTTCCTGATAGCTGAAGCCTTCATTCAAAAACAAATTGAGTTCTTTTGCTGTCGCTAGGTTGTTCTCTCCTATGTTTAGGGATAAACATCAGTGCTCGCACCTCATCTCTTTGCTTTCTCCCTTTCCCCAAAGCTTCCTCCCTTTATTTATTTTCCCTCTGCCCAGAACTCCACATTCCTCTGACAAAAGCATGCATTATTTAGAGCCTGTCGCCTCTTGAAGTTCTTTAATTACAGAATTAAACTAAAGTAATGACAGTTTAATTTGTTCTCGCATTAATTGGGAGTGCTGCAGGCTGATGTGAAACTAGGGCCTTTGGAAGGCATGAGAAATATCTGCTGACTGAATGGCGCGTGAGGAATAGTCAGGCGCTGGGCACAGCTCTTTGTGCATATGCTTGTCCTCCTGGCCACCTTTCTGGACCCAGGAACTCAGGCTCCTCTGAGGGGTGAACCTCCAGAGCAAAGGCCTGGGCCTACCTTGTCCAGGGCTCCCTTGGCCCACTGGGCACCACAAAGATGTTTTCCCCAGGAGGAAGACACCCTGCCTCCACCCCAGCTGGAGTTGCCTGAGAATCACGTTATAGTGTGTCTTGATAAATTCTGAACACATGGAAAGAGAGCCTCCGTGGCTGGTGGCAGTACTGATCTATTGAAAGTAGTGGTTCCCTTCTGGTTGGCTTGGGAGTATGCTTGGGATGAGCTCTTCAGGAGAGCTGCCCCAGGGAAGGGCATGCCCATCCCAGGCTAGGCCGCCTTCCTTGTGCATGGCTGTGTTGTTGCCACACCTAGCTAATGAGCGCTTACAATGGCCTTGTGTTGGGGCTTTAGTGTTGGGTCTCTGGGTCATGCCATAAACTTAGGACAAATGTACACTTCCACATGCTGGTGGCCCTGGTTTAAAGGAAGCAAGAGACACCCTATCTCCCCCTCCCTGCCATGCTTTTTGGCCCATAGCCCTGTGTATACCAACACAGATTTTGGCAGCAGGCAGGGAAGGCTGGGAAAGAGCCAAGAGCTAATTATGGCTTCTGTGGTGCCTTTGCCTTCGTTGCTTTAATGTGCTCAAGTGCCCCTAGCCCTGGGAACAGATAACCTTAGCTATGGGAATGGAGATTTAGAGGCGTGGTCATTCGTCCAGGCCTTATGGGTCAAGGGGTCAGAGCAGGCTGTCAAACCATGAGGCATCCTGGAGTCAGGCTTCTATGTCCTCTTTGCTGTCCTCCTGTGTCACCCAGGGCCCTCTGGCACTGTTCATGTCTTCTAGCTGTCTCCAAGTTCTGCCCTACAAGTTCTCCTAGAAACTTTGAAGTCTGTTATCAGTGTGTTTCACTGCAGCAAAGGCTGATGCATTCAGGATTAGAGGATTCGGTTACACTTTATTACTGTTTGCCATTAAAAGTCATGCAAATAAGCACAGAATAAAGCAACTTAGACTGTTTTGAATGCCAGATTTGCATGTTTATGGCAAGAAAAATGATATGGAGCTCTTTCAAGTTACTAATAAAATTGTGCCTCAGAGACTCAGCTTTGTTCTTTTGTCTGTAATGTATGCCACGGCAGCTACAAGAGGGTTAAACACACGCACGCGCACACACACACAGACACATGCACTCACACTCACATGCACACACACACAAGTACACATACACAGTATTCAACCTAGAATCTTGTGCATGCTATAAGCATTCCAAGCAATATATCCCCAGCCTTTTTTATTTACTTTTAAAAGGCCTTTTAATTTTGAGACAAGGTAAGATTCTAAGGGTGAGGCAAACTGAAGGCTTAACTGAGTATTAGCACTCTGGCAGAACTGCTTTGCACCGTGGAAGGTTGAAGCAGCTCAGTAGCTATACCCTACATAGCTAGGGAGTCTTCCAAGATTGTTTCTAGGCAGGTAGCAGCTGCCCCCGTGGAAGAGGTACATGATCACGGTGTGGGGACAGCAGCACATGGGTAGTAGCATGTGGGTCATCACATGTGTGTGGATTGGGGTGGACAGCACATGTGGGAGGTGGGGGTCCCAGGCAGGAAGGGAGCTGTTTTTCAAGACTCATCAGCTACCAAGTCTCTGATTGTCTGCTTCTAGGGAAGCTGTGGACATCCTGCTGCCTTTCACGAGGGTCTAGACTGGGGGTAATCCCAGGCCAGAGCCTCAGCATGCTACAGGCTTTAGCACTCTGAATTTGGTGGCACCTGAAGCAATGACTGGGTGGCACTGAGCGGGTGGGGAAGGCAGCAGAAGCGGGCTTGCAGAGGACGTGTCTGTAGCCTAATGATTTTCAGAAACCATTTGTGAGATTGAGGTAATGTATTTCACAGACTCAAGCAATTTACTGCTTCCCACCATGCCAAATCAGGCCATTACATCCTCTTGCTGTGTGCATGTAGCTGTTGGCACCAGGGGAAAATGGTCAAGTTCAAGGCCCCCGCCATATCTGTGCTCTCCGGTTCTGGGATTGATGAGGAACAGCACCTTTGAAAATGGGGTTTTATGAGCACTGGGAGCCGTTAAGCAGTGGAACAGGGTGACAATTTTACATTCAGGGGGGTCCCCGGAAAGAGCAGCAGGCACAGAAGCGTGCAGAGAGGAAACTGCTGGCAGGCTCTCAGCTCTCGTCTGTGTTGGAGTGTAAGGGTCAGACCCAGCGTCACCCTCTGTCTCCTTTCTACACTTTTTCAGCTGCCCAGCTGTGGACACAGTGGAGACCTCCTGGGTGAGAAGCACAGGTACTCTGTCCGCATGTCCCGGCCTTCGCCTAGCTACGACAAGTGCCTTCTACTGAGAATCTCTGCCCCGTCATCTGTAAAGTGGCCCACTCATAGCTGTGACAGAGGGTGAGAGGGACCATGTGAACTTCCATTAGCTGGGAAAGCACCTGGCAGTGTGGAGCGTGGGAGTCTAAACCATAGTCTGTGAAGTGCATACGTTCCTTCTGGATTCGAAAACAGAACAGGTGACATGGTGGAGAAGTGGTGCAGGAGACAGAGTGTAGAGCGGGCTACCTGTACGCTCGTATCTCAGCCTTGAAAGCCTTAGGTGCCATGCAAACATCTGTTGGGGTTTCACCTGTCTTGGAGAGATTAGGAGGGCTTTCTGGAGGAAGGGGTTGGGATCAGTCGGCCAGAGCAAGAGAGTTGTACTTCAAGTGAGGAACAGGAGGGTTCAGAGAACATGGCTGGAGAAGGTAGTGAGGTGTGAAAGTCAGTATGGGAGGTAAGGCTGGGTGGGGTGGGGACTCCTATGTCAGGACACCTGATAGGGATTTTTGGCATATAATGAGACCCTCTCAAGAGTTTTCAGCAAGCAGGGAGAGATGGAATGGGCCTCAGCTCAAGACTGCTCGTTGCTTGCTGTGGGCCATGAGGTGAAGGTATGCACCAAAACTCTGTTGCATTTCACAAGATTTTAGTTTCAGTTGCAGGAAAAGAAAGTTTTAACCTTTCTTGTTCAATGTGCTATCATCCTGTATAGACTAGGCCAGTTTTGAACTCTTAGTTCTCAGCTCCCTGCTGCTAGGATTACAAATGTGAACCTCCATGCCCAGCTCCTTCTCAACCATCCTTAAGTAGATATAGTTCTGTGGTATTAGACACATTCCTAATTATGTCCAGCCAGCATTATCTCCTGACTCGTCCCATCTCTGGGCAGGGGCAGTGGATGACACCTCTTCCACGAGGTTCTGGTGAAGTCCTTAAAGGCATTCTAAGCATACCTGCTCAAGACATCATTGTCACTGGGAGGTGGTAAGCGCAACAATAGATTTTTTTTTTTTTGTCTCAGAAGAAGGTTCAAGATGCAAAGCTTTAGGAAAGAGGACTAGTTACTCCCAATCTCCCACTACTACTGTGTTCCCCACTGTCACCTGCTGGGAACCCTGCAGACCACTCTCAAGCAGGTGTCCCTGGTGATCTTCCCATACCCCACCTCCCATTCTGGAGTATTTGGTGATATCTTGCTCTTAATCCATTTGTCTCGCGCTCTCTCTCCTTTGCCCTTTACATTTTCTGTTGACATTTAAAACTCTGCCCTTTGTTCTGGTGGTGTTGAATAGAGAGACTAATTGCTTGGAATTCTCTGCGTAATAGATGCTCATGTACTTCCAGATTCTGGTCATTTCTCCTCAGACCATACTCTGGGAGACCTTGCATCTTGTGGCACCCAGGACATTTTAGGAAGTGGGTGGGAGGCTAGTGTAAGAAGACACTGATCTTGGTCTTGCTGTGTGAGCAAACGTGAGAGACCCTTGTCACCCAGGTAGGTGCTGGGTGCTCTGCCCTTAGGAACTCGCATGAGATTGCCCAGGCGGATTAGAAGCTCTGCAGCCTTCTCGAGCTGTAGGGAGGAGTGAGAAAGTGTCCTCGATGTCTTCATTTCTACAGTGGAGGAGATGGGACCCACTGCAGTCTAGTCCCACTCTGTGCCTGCAGTGGCTGATAACCCATGAACCTTCTTGTTATCTGTGATGTAGCAATGTACCCCAGGAAATAATTCCTCTATTCCTCAGTTGTCCTAAATATTCTTTGGGTGTGAAGAAGATGTTTCCTTAAGCAATGAGATACTGGAGTATGTGTGGAGCAAGTGTGAGGGTCAGTGGCATCGATGAAGTGCTGGCTAAACGCCAGCACTCTCCACTGTTGTGAAGCAGGAGTTTAAAACTGAAATTTCAGCGTGACTTTGGGCAGTGAACAGGGTACCCCCTGAACTGTCCCTTTCATTGCTACTTGTCAACAATGTGCAGTAGTGATGTCCCCTGAAAGTACTGTAGGGACATAGAAGCAGGCAGAAAGTAGGTGGAAGATGGCACTGGTTTTCTGTATGGGTATGCTTTTACCTCAAGCAGGCACAGTGCTGAACAGTTGAATAAAAGAACTGCGATGTTGCTGACTTGGCAGAGGGCAGAGTTGGGGACAACCACAGCAACTGCAAAGGGAGGATGGAGATTCCAGAAGCAGTCTTATTCCCATGATGGTCCAGATATTGAAATTAGCCAACAAGTATTTTCAAGTAGCCATCATAGATATATATGCTCAGGGACATAAAGGAAAACACCTCCAATAAATAAATATAGGAACTCTTCTCAGGGAAATCAAAATTAAAAGTAAGCAAGTAGAAATACCAGCACTGAAAGTAGTGTCTGAAGGCAGGACTGCACCACGTGGCCATACAGTAGTGTGGAGATGACAGGAGTCTGGGCCCTGGAACCTTTGCAGCCTAACAGCCAAGGGGAAAATGGAAGAGAGAAAGAGCAGATGCCCAGGGCCTGCTGCACGGTGTCATCAGATCGATTACATGAGCAATGTAAGTTTCAGATGATGAGGAAGAAAAAAATACCTCGAGTACCAAGTGTCAGGACATTTCTCAAGTCCATTTAAAGAGCAGAAATCAATACAGTGCAGATTCCACAGGACAGGCACAAGGAGAACCTCATGACAGGACATCACACTCAAGTTTCTGGAGGTTAAAGTGAAAGTCTACAGAGAAAAATGACTCCCACCCAAGGAGAGTTGTGGTAGGAATCTACTGACCCCTCGCCAGAAACAGTGGTGTCCAGAGACTGGGATAGTGCCTTCAGAGTGCTGATTGAGCCCCCAAACTGCCTACCTCTGGTTCATTGTCCTTCAAGAATGAAGGCAAGATTAATGTGTTTTGGGTAAATGAGAATTAACTGCCTTTGGTGTTAGGAGCTCTTCAGGATGCAGGTAGGTGACAATAGTTAGGATGCAGTGATGGCTGGAAGACACAGGAGCATGTGGTTGTCTGAAAGGCAATTTCACCTTAGATTAAAAACACACATAACTGTTGAAGGCAGACAGTGCTGCATTGTGTGGTTTATGACACACATCAATGCAATACATGACACTACAGGGTGAACAGTGGGTTTAGTGGAAGAGCGTTTATAGTTCTGCGTTGTGTATGGGAACTGGTACAATCTTATTTGCAAGAAGGTGACAAGATATTAAGGATGTATATTAGGGCTGGAGAGATGGCTTAGCGGTTAAGAGCATTGCCTGCTCTTCCAAAGGTCCTGAGTTCAATTCCCAGCAACCACATGGTGGCTCACAACCATCTTTAATGGGGTCTGGTGCCCTCTTCTGGCCTGTAGGCATACACACAGACAGAATATTGTATACATAATAAATAAATAAATATTTTTTTTTTAAAAAAAGGATGTATATTATAATTCCCAGAGCAACCACTAAAGAGATACCTAAAAGGCCAGGCGCTAAGTAAAATGGAATTATGAAATTTTGAGTTATTTTTAAAAAGTTAGTAGAGGAGAAAGATAAGAATAAAAAGAGAGGTAAAAAAACAAATATCTAATAGAAATCTGATTCCATCAATGATTACATTAAATGAAGTAAATGAGACAGTGAAAAGAGATTTTAAGAATAGACAAAAAAGTTAGATCAGGTGTGGCTCAGCAGTTAAGAGCACTAACTGCTCTTGTAGAGGACCTGGGTTCAATTCCCAGCACCCACATGGCATCTCACAGCTGTCTGTAACTCCAGCTTCAGGGGATCTGTCATCCTCTTCTGGCCTCTGGTTCCACAGACATCCATGTAGGGGAAACACCCACACATATTTTAAAAATCTTTTTAAAAATGCATTAAGAAAAAGAGCAAACTATACTGTTGAGATGTGGTATGGCTTTGGCAGGAGAGGGTAAGCAGGCTGAATAAAGAGACAGTTTCCAGACAGTGAGCATGAAGAGGAGGGGGAGACTGACCAGGAAGAGACTGTCCTCGGAGAAAAGCCAGGTGTTGCGGGGTGGTAAAAGGGTAGATTCCCATGCATGTGCAGCAGACAGCAGTGTGTCCGAGTACTTGACAGCAGTTTTCACAGAATGAGAGTCAGAGCAAATCCACGGTTGCCGCTGGAGTCCTAATGCCCTTCTCCAAGCAGTTGGTTGTAGGAACCAGACAAGCCAATAAAAGTAGGCCAGAGATCTGGCACATACTGACCACTGTACATAAGTGCAGGGCACATGCACTTCCCAGTTTCTTTTTTTTGCTTTATAAATAATACCATTCAAAATTTCCACCTCCTCCCCTCCTCCCATTTCCCTCCCGCTCCCCCACTCACCCTCTCCCCTCCCCCTCCAGTCCTAAGAGAGGGCAGGGTACCCTACCCTGTGGGAATGCACTTCCCAGTTTCAGTCCTGGGAGGTAAGCATATGTCAAAACATTTCTGATTACCATGGGGTTAGGTCAGTAAGGATTCATGATTCATCAAGCTAAAGGGAAAGCTGAACATTGGGAATAGTTTCCAAGTATCTCAAAACTTTTATGAAATTACATTTAGTGTGTGTGTGTGAATGTGTGTGTGCATGTGTTCATGCACGTGTGTGTGTGTGTGCATATGCTCACTCATATTGTGTTGCACATGTGGAGATCAGAGGACAGCTTGAGGGAGTCAGTTCTCTCCTCCCACCATGTGAGTTCTGGGGATCAAACTTGAATCAAACAGGCTTGGCAGCAAGCACCTTTACCTGCTGAGCTATCTTGTTGGCCCAGTTTCTAAGAGGAATAGAGACTGGGTTTATAGCCCAGTCTTCAACAAGTAAGAAGCTGGGCAAAGTGTACAGTGCAGTGGTTTTCGGGAGCATGGGCAGTGCAGGCAAATGTCACTGAGGGGTGGCAAATGAGACAAGTGCTCAATTGTCTCTGTTACTGCCTTGGGAACTTTTCAGGTTCCCAAGAGGAGAAACCCTGGTCCTGTGATGTCCCCAAGTGGCTGAGGTGGCTTAGCAGTCAAGTTCATTGTAGGGGTACTGGTGCAGAACCTGCTGTCTCCAAGAATTTAAGTATGTTCCAGAACAAACTTCCAAGATCTTTTTAGGAAGACAGAAATAGGAAACATTTGTAAAGTAAAACTCATTCTGTCTAGTACCCAATTAAGGAGCACAAGGCATCCGGAGTGGGAAACCACGAGGGAAGCTCCGCAGAGGTCCAGACGCGGGACTGTTGTGGAGCAGCATTTTAAGGTGTGTTACTTTTGCTTGTGTTCTGGAACATTTGTTTAATGATGCAAAGATGTGTTTGAGTAAATAAAATTCACCTATGTTCAGGAGGTTGCATTAGCAACTAGCTGACCAGAAGTTGTAGGGCGGAGCCAGGTGGAGAAGGGTATTAAGGAGTCGGAGATGCATGAGAACTTCTTGGGAGACACAAGGA
This sequence comes from Ondatra zibethicus, assembly GCA_004026605.1. Lineage (NCBI taxonomy): Eukaryota > Metazoa > Chordata > Mammalia > Rodentia > Cricetidae > Ondatra > Ondatra zibethicus. The sequence continues at coordinate 37,296 of PVIU01000331.1, read as the reverse complement.
GGTGAGCTGCTTGCTATTCAGCTTCTCTAGGGAGCAGAATTCTACCTCAGCCTTTGAATATTGAGTTCTTTAGAGGGACAGAGATTTAGTTAAGTTCCTTTTGTAGCTTTGAAAGAGTCGGTGCCTGAGGGAACAGAATTTCCTCAGGCTGTGGCTCTTGAAGCACTGCTGGTTGTGGTGGAGCTGCAGTTGCTGACTAGGATAGCTGCAGCTTAAAAGGCAGCAACAATTAAAAAAGAAAACAGCATGGAAGTGGTGCAGAGGAGGAATAGCAACAGTCAGTAAACCAAGGGTATATTTCCTTGGTTTACCAGAAGAGGCGGGATGGGCATGCTAGACAGAGAGTCATGCATGACAACACCCAGGACCAGCAAGATGGCTTAGTGGGTTAGTGCTTATCACCAAGCCTGAAAACTTGGGACCTACATGGTCGATAACTCCTGTCCTTGGACTGTACATGGTTAATGATAAATATAATAGTAAAAAAAACTTAAACTTTTAGAGATGGAAACCATTTTAAACAAAAAAATACATTGTGTGAGATTACTAGATTGGGAATTACAGATGGGAACGTTTACAGACGGTAATGTTACCTGGAGTAACATGCAGCATGGACGCATGAGCATCAGTGAGCCCTGGGACAACCTCAGACTCCTAGCATGCATGAAATGAATGTTCTCAGAGGGAGAAAGAAACATTTAAAAATAAGGGCCAAATGTAGAAAATGAGACAGAGCCTTACTGTGTAACCCAGGTTGGCCTGGAGCTGGAGCTCCTCCTACCTCAGCTTCCCGAGTACTGGGATTGCAGGTGTGCATCACCACACTTGGCTGGAAAAATCTTTTTATTAAAAAACAAAAGTTGTTTTTTTTTTTTTTAAGCACTCAGGAGGCAGAGGCAGGCAGACCTCAGTGAGTTTAAGGCCAGCTTGTTACAAAGCATATTCCAGGACAGCCCTTATCACTGCCCTCCCCCATAAAAAACTGTGTGTTTGTGTGAGCGCACGCACACATGCACATGCTTTGGTACACATATACAAGTCAGAGCACAATCTCAGGTGTCAACTCTTGCCTTCCCTCTTGTTTGAGACAGTTGAAACAGGCTCTCTGGTTCACTGTCGTGTGTGCCTGCCTGGCTGCCTGGCCAGGAACATTGCTGCACCCAGCTTTACATTAGTTCTAGGGGTTCAGACTCAGACCTTCATGCATGCTTGACTTAGAAATCTGAAAAGGAGAAAAAGACACAAGGTATACAGAGGAACAAAGATTAATGGCAGAAGAAATTCAGTTATAAGACAGCAAGAAGAGAAATCCAAGCCACTGCAAGTGAAAATTTGATACGGTCAACATAAAAGCACAACTCATAGACTAGAGCCATGGCTCAGCAGTTAAGAGCACTGGCTGCTCTTGCAGGGGATCTAAGTTCAGTTCCCAGTACCCACATGGTGGCTCATAACCATCTAACTCCAGTTCCAGGGGGATCTGATGCCTCCCTGGCCTCCTCAGGCACCAGATATACATGGTGCACAGACTCATGTGCAGGCAAACCCTCATCCACATAATAGAAATAAAGAAATACGAATAGAAAAAAAAAAAAAACAAAACCCGAAAGCACTAGTTAAAAAACAGAAAATCAAACACAGCTCTCACCTTAGTGGGAATAAGAGGTAGTTTAATTGAGCCAAAGATGAGCCTGTCCATGGCCTGGGAACACAGATGCAGCGTGCTCCAAATTCATGTTCCCATGTGACTGGATTTTTATAGTAACAAGACAAAGTCATAAGTCAAGACACTTTTCAAATGCCTTGGTAGAATATCATGTAGGTGGGTTAAGCCAAAGGGAGTCTCTGCTTGAGGCCTCAGATGGTTTCTTAGTCTTTGGGTTAGTGAAAGCTAGTGGTAGGTAAATACATTTCAAAAGATTGTACCTCTTACTCACAAGGATGTTAGGCCACACACAAAAGTGGGAAAGGTAGCCTGAGATAAATTGTGATTAGGCTCTGGATCGTTAACAATCCAACCTCTCCCCAATTACTGAAGTGTAATCAGTGAACCAACCTTGCAGAAGGCTCATTGGAAGGTGAAGGTCATTGCAGGAACCTTTGCTCACAATCCCAAGCAAAAGGTCTTGAAAAGACAAAGGCAGAGTTCTTTCTCAGACACATAAAAGCTGAAATGGTGCATCACCAGCAAGTCTACATTACAGGAAATTTTCTTTAGGAAAGGGAGTTCATGAGGCAGAGGGAAACTGATGCTGGGTGAGATTCTCCATCTGTTCTAGGAATGACAAGTATACAATGGTGAGTGTACAGTGTACATTGGAGGCAATGTAAACACTGTTCTTATTTAAGAATTCTTTCAATGACAATTGACCATTTGAAATAGAATCATGTTGCTGATGCATTAACATACATGACGAAAGATGGGGAAACTGGATGCATTATTTTCTTGTTCTTTTTTTATCATAAGGGAAGCGGTCAGTATTGAGAGTAGGTCAGGATAAATTAAAGTTGTGTGCTGCAAACCTTAAAGTGACTAATAATAAGAGAAACAGAAAGATTTATGGTTATGGGTCCTAACAATGGAAAGTATAATGAAATAACAAAAGATCACAAAGAAGCACAGAGAATGAGGGGGAAAAAAAAACAAAACAACAGGCTGGATACACAAAACAAACCTTATCAGAAGCAGGTGGAAAGGTCTAAGCTCCATTTAAAAGACGAGGGTTGTTTGGTTGGCTGGAAAGGCAGCACACAATTATACGTTGCCTGCAGGAAGCCCACCTTAAATATAAAAACAAAAAGGTTAAGTTGAAAGGATGGAGGAAGATAAGCAATACTAACAGTAATAACAGAAAGCTTGCGTGGCTATATAAATATCAGGCAAAGCAGATTTCAGAGCAGAAATATTACAGGGATAAAGAGAGTCATCTTATAATAACAGGAGGGATCAGTTCATCACAGCACATCCCCCAAGGTGCATAGCACCAGACACACAGATATTTATATACACACAGAATAAGAACGCCCTAAAACACACGAAGCAAAGCTGCCAGGATGGGATATATGAACAGTAAAACCCACCAAGGCCTTGAGAATTTCTAGCCCTTGCTCAATATCAGTAGATCACACAGACAGAAAGTTAGTTTAGATGTGGAGGACTGGGGCAAACTGTCACCAGCTGGCCTGACTGACATTCATGCGACTCTCCATCATGCAACAGAATATTCATTCCTTTCCAGGGCACATGGAATATCCATGGATAACCATGTGTGGCCGTGAAACAAATTAATCAGGAAATTCAGAAATACTGAAATCATTCACAGCTGATTTCCTAAGATAGGATTAGGGGAAAAAAATCAATAATGAATATAACTGGAAAATTCCCTAATATTTGGAAACTAGACAAATTTCTAATGGCTGAAGGGTCAGTTTGGGGTGTGGCATGGTGGTAGGATCTCTGTCTAGCATGTGAGAGTCCCTGGGTTTCAGCCCCAGCTGTACCACAGACAACAAAACAATGCTGGCCGTTGATGACACCTAAACTCAACTTCCACCAAAACACTGGGAAGGTCCAAATAAATAAGAGAGGACAAAGCAGAAGGACCTCAAATAGAGGGAAAGGAAGTAACAAAGAGAACCAGCTATTAAAAAGACAAAACTTTAAAAATCTGATTCGTGTGTGTTGCATGTCTAGCACACATGGGAGTGTGTGTGTCATGGTGCACATGTGGAGGTCAGAGGAGTTTCCTGGAGTCGTTTTCTCCTTCCACCATGTGTTCTGGGGATCGAACTCTGGTCATCAGGCTTGCATGACAAGCACTTTTGCCTGCTGAGCCATCTCTCTGGCCCAATTTTATTTTATTTTTATTTTCTCTGCAGCCCAGGCTGACCTTGACCTCCCAGGGACACTCTGCTTCAGTCTCCTGAGTGTGGAATTATGGGAGGCAGCCACCACGCCCAGCTCAGGAGGTGGTTCTCTGAGATGAATGAGTGTTAAACTGTTAGCTAGAGTCAAGAATATAGAGGAAAGACACAAATTACCAATGTGAGAGATGATTAGAGTATGCTAATTATAGACGCTACGGATATTAAAAGGATGTAGAGGTAATGCATGATCAGCGTGTGCTAATGAATGCCACAACTTAGGTGACACGAACAATCCCCCAGAAGACCCTAATAATAAAAGCTTACCCAAGAAGAAACATATCTCATATCTATGGAAATAATTGAATTTTTAGTTCAAACTGTTCCCACAAGGAAAACTCTAGGCCCTAATGGCTTCACTAATGAGTTCTAACAAACATCTAAGGGAAAGAGTATCCATTTGCTGTGGGTTGAATTACATGTACCCCTGTCACCCTCAATTTCTTTCTCAAAGTCCCAATCCTTAGTGTTTCACAACATAACCTTGTTCAGAGATTGAATCTGTACAGAGGTAATTGTTGGAAATTGAGGCTGTAGGGTGGGCTCTGGTGCTATTATGTGACTCATGTTCATAGATGGGAGATCAGGAGACAGGCATTTATGGAGGAAGACTGGCATGCAGACATGAAGGCAGCGCTTAGGCATAAGAGAAAGGAGCCAGCCCATACTCAGAGGGACCCAGCTCCTGGAACTATATTTTTGGGGGATGTTGTTACACTGCCTACTAATTATCCTGGTATGTTAAGGAGGAGGGCACCTCCCCTGACTAATTCTCCTGACAATCAAGACAAGAAAAAGACATAATAGAAGCAAGCATCCATCCAATATCTCTGATGAACTGGCAAACATTTTTTGACAAAAACTTTAGCAAATCCATCCAACCATCCACTTAAAATATCATGACTAAGCAGGGTCAGTCCCAAGAATGGGAGCTTAGCGTAGGTTTTGAAGATCAATCAGTGCCATGGTTGATGATGGAACTGTAATATTAGCGATTAACTGTAGAGAGAAAGCTATAAGTACATGGATTTTGGCAATACCTAACATTCATTGCTGATTATATATGTAGAAAAACAAAAACAACTTCTCAGGGCCTGCACAGTGACTCAGCATAGGTGAAAACGCTTGCCAAGCAAACCTGATAATTTGAGTTTGATCCCCGGAATTCATAGTGGAAGGAGAGAATCAACTCCCTCAAATTGTCCTCTGAACTCTTATGGCATACGTGCTCCTGTACTCATACATACAGATCACTGTTTCACATACATACACACACACACACACGCACACACACATACACACACAACACTTTTTTTTTTTTAAAGCAATGTTGAGCAAATAGTAGGGAACCTCTCAACTGATAAGGGCTTTCCACAAAGATGGCTCTGGCAACATACTCAACTGTGTAAAAGACTGACTGGAGGAGCTGATGGAGCAGGAGGAGCTACTGAAGCTGTGGGCCACACAGCAAGCGCAGTCTCCCTAGAAATGTGACAGTGACAGTCTCCAGGTGTGGAGATATGGGCAACTCTTAGGTGATTTTTTTTCTGTCTGTGATAAATACATTTTGGGGGAACATGCTTATTTCCCATGTCACCTGAGAAACAACCATCTCATAGGGGTCCCTACAGGGCTTTCCTTTTTTGCATTTTGTAAAGTTTGAGTGTTTTGTAAGAAGATTGCGTTTCTCTTAAAATATGGGCTAGGGCCTATGAGATGGCTCGGCGGGTAAAGGTGCTTGCTGCACAAACCCGGCCACTTGAGTTTGATCCCTGGAACCCATGGTGGAGCAAGAGAATTGAATCCTCATGGTTGTCCTCTGCCTCCCAATAATGATGATAAGTTAAATAAATGAAAACAAAACCCAAACCAACAGGCAATCAAGAGTGTGGCCTGAGACTGAAGTAACAGGCTGGATGGTCTTTGAAGACCCAGAAAGGCTGCTGTGGGAGTGGTGGTAGCCAGGGCGCCAATTCCCAGTCCTACTGCATTTTACCCATCATGTTCTTGTCAAATCTGTGCTTTGGCTGGACACACAAACCGTGTTAATAATTGTAGTTAGTACATGGAGCCATCTCAGAACATTCGACAGTAGACTGAGCTCCTTAATCCTGTGAAGGCAGTTTGGGATCTCTAATTACTTAATCCTGTGAAGGCAGTTTGGGATCTCTAATTACTTGGTTGAAAAAAGGCAGACACTCAGGCCTGCAGCAGTGTTTGGGAATTAATCTTTAAAGCCTGACAGTGAACATTCAATTCAATTAGGGAGAGCAATTGGCGAAGATTCCTCTCGCCTTCGCCCCTGGTAGCGAGCCGGGACTGACCGGTCCTCACCTATTCTCCTGCCACCATCAGCAGAGTGCCTTAGCAGACAGGTGTGCACCTTCACCTAGCGGGGACTGTCACACCTTTACCAGCTCTGGCTTAGACCTAGGCCGATGCAGGACACCACTGCCCAAGAATCCTAGCGCACTGTGATGCCCTTTTGACTCAGGCATTTGGGGGGTCTAAGCTTTCTTCTTCTTTCTTCCTTCTACCCCACCCATGTTCTGGTTCCCTCTGTCTGCTCCATGTCCCTCCCTGCCTTTTCTCTCTCATCTCTGCCCCGCTCTTTTTTCTTCTCCCTCCTCTAACTCAACATCTTACTGCACATCACAAAAGGTTTATATGTAAGTGCGTTATGCTTGGAAGTATAGGGCAAGGACTTCCCCACTCTTCCTTCTCATGGCTTCTCTCACTCAGTGCTGTGCTCTGGTCTTGCTTCCAGCTTGGTTCTCCTAGAGCTGGCCATTCTCCTTGCTGCTCAGACCCCAGACCTAAGGTGGTCCTGTTCTCTCTGACTTCTCTACTGTCTTCCCTCTAAGGGGTTCCTATTGCTTCTGACTCCCATATGGACCCCTGTCACCACTACTGCTACCTCTGTCCCAAATTCCTACATAAGCCCCTGCATCATCTTCCTGCAGGGCAGCTAAAGGGGTCATGTAGGCTGGAGCCAGCTACCTCCTCCCCCAGGGGACCCCGAATGCTCTACTGCCATAGAGACACTCTCACCTTGCCCCTTCTTGCCACATCTCGTTCACTTCTCTGGCCAGACTGGCCTTTGTGATGTTGCATACTCAGGCAGAACTCTTTTCTCACCCCTTCATGTGGCCTAACATGGCCACCCTCTCAGCCCCTTCTCTTGGCTTCTCTCACCCCCTTTCTTGCTGACCTTGGAACATCAGTCTTAGTGCCTGATACACTCCATTCTACTGGTTTGTGTAGGCCCTGTCTTCCTGACAGTAAGGTCAGTTCTTGGAAGGCAAGACTTTTGATTTTGGTTGTTTCCCGTGAGCAGTGCCTGGCTAGCTAATAAGCACCCAGGAGTGTTTGTTGAATGAATAAGTGGAAGAGCTTCACAGAGGCAAACATTTGGGCACCATTGTTTCAGAGCCGCCTTCTTCCTCCCTGTTCCTCTCACATGCCACTCACTTTCTCAGAGGAAATACTGAGCAGTGTTCATAGCTCCTGCCAGTCCTAGGAGTAACAACCATCCTGAGCTTGGTTTTAGGGTCTTACTGAAAATGCATGAGTAAACAAGATTTGTGTGTGTGTGTGTTTAAAAAACACAGTGAAATATAACAAACTCTACCACTGTAGCTGGGTTTAGGGCTGTAGTTCATATTGTTGGCCAGCCTTGGCTGCACCCATCCCCAGGACGCCTCTTACTCTGCCCACACTCCACCCACACTCTATGCTTCCAGCTCCTGGCAGCAGCCTTTCTGTTTCCTGTCTGTGATTCTGACTACTCAGGAAGCAGCACGAAGGGAAACCGTCCAGAATCCATCCTTTAGGGGCCGGCCTGCCCCACTGAGTGCAGTGTGATCAAGGCTCCTGCATGTCGTGGCTGCTCTCAGGGAGCACTGTCTAGAGGCACTCCACTGTGTGGGCCAACTGCATTTTGTTTATCCTTTCATCTGTCTGTGGACAAGTGGGCTCCTTCCACCCTCTATCCATATAAATAAGGGCAAAACTTCTTTGAGACCCCAGAACCAGATGTTTGGGTTTATTCTCAGAAGTAGAATTGCTAGGTTTCATGGTAACCCTACAGATTTCTGGCAATCACTAAGTTGTTGTCCATCATGACTACACTATCTTGCCTTCTTGCCAGCATTGTAGGGGGTTCTGATTTCTCTGCATCCATGCCAATGCCTGTTATTTTTGTTTTTGTTTTTTATACCAGCCTGCCTAATTAGTATGATGTTGTAGTTCATGTATCTTGGGCAATGCCGTCATACTTTGTAAATGTGGCTTGTCCTGTGTGCACGGTTTTGGCCTCTTACTGCCTAGCTGTGTGAGCTGTGCAGAGCTTCACTTGCTCACTTAATTTTTCTATTAGCATCATACTTGTACAGAATTCTGAAGAAGCAGCTACATTCTGCACTGTGCTGCCCTGCTGCCAATCCCCCCTACACTCACCAGCCTCCTGGCTGCTCCTATTAGTTCCGTGTTTTTAAACATAACTACTGCTACCTCTTGGTTTTAGTCTTTTTAGTTTGAGACCTAGCTATTGACCCCTGGCATGGAAGGAGAAAACAGAAGGGCCCTCCCCACATTCTGTGGGACCTTTTCCTCATGACCTCTTGTTTGGGAGAGCGTAGACATTTACATATTCCCAGAAACCTTTCAGAATTAGCATTTTGAGAGCCTCCAGGACTTGGCAGGTAGAGTTAGCTCATCTCTAATGGAAGCTGTCCTAGGAGCAGGTTTGTGGAAGTGAGTGGGTGTACTTGTTTGGGCTTTTCTAGAACTTACTCAGGAAAATCTGGTGCCACTGATACTCAGGGAATCTTGCTGTTTCAGAACTCTAATCCCCACACGCCCTGCTTAACTCTACTGTTGCTCCTGCTGCAGAGCCACCTCTGCTCCGGCCTCACTCCTGTCTGGGGTAATGCTTTCGTTTCCACTTCATGGAGTGAGAGACTTAGGCACAGTGAGATGGAGCCACTGGATCACAGGACCACATGACCAGCAAGATGAAGTGTCAAGAGGAGGTGTCTACAGTGTGCACCCTTCACCCTGTAGTGACAGTGAGGAGAACCAGCTCCAAACACCTCTGTGGCCAGGCCTTCCAGTTGTGGTACTGTAGCTCTCCTGCCTGGGTTTGTATGCCACTTGGAGTCACTGGACAGTCTCCTGGGAGCCTCATTCCCCGATGGGGAGGCAGGATGAAGGTGAGGGGGAAGGACCCCTCTCCTAAGAAGACACACAGTTGCTCCTAATCTGTTTCTTGTACTTTGTGACTGGCCCCTGTCTGGGTCTCAGTCTTCAAGACATCCTTTGACTGTGGCCTGGCCACGTGTTCTGTCTGCTCCAGAACAAGTAGCAGGCCAATGGAGGCTGGGGTAGGACTGTGATATCTTTGTAGCCAGCAGGTAGGAGAGGTGTGAAGGTTGAGTGGAGATAGGGACTGCTGTTTTCTTAGCCCCAGAGAAAGGAAGTCTGCACATTTCTATGAGGAGAGGGAAAGCAACTACAGCTTTTGTTTTGATGTGGAATAATAGGAACCCAGTTTCCCAGGAGCCCCTTGCTGACCTGGAGCTCAGGCACTCGTCACAGTGTCTGGCGCTGCCTCTCTGTGTTTCCCTTGCAGGTGTGGAATGCTGTGGACTCGGGGCACTGCCTGCAGACCTACTCTGTGCACAGTGAGGCGGTAAGGGCCGCACGGTGGTCTCCCTGTGGCCGGCGCATTCTCAGTGGTGGCTTCGACTTTGCCCTGCACCTAACAGACCTCGAAACAGGTGTGTCCTGATGTCTCACTACCCCACGTTAGCCTTCTCACTTGGAAAGCCTCTCCAGAGGGTCCTGATTGCAAACCACCCATAGTCATGGTGTGGTGAGGGCCTCAGGACAGACTCATTTCCCTGACGGGTGTGCATACCATTTGCCAGTGGTACTGCAGCCGTCTGCAAAGTCCTGGGACCAGTCCTCTGCCAGTTAGCAAAGGACAGCCACTGTTGTCTCAGCCCCAAGCTGCAGGGCCGGATAAAGAGGCAGCTTTTTAATCAACTTCTGCTGTGTAATTTGGACCAAAATATCATGGTGTCCTTTGGTTGGCATCAGTTTAGAATTCCTGTCAGTCCATGGGGTGGAACCAAGTTCTGTAGGGAACTCTTCAGAGGGGCTCTTCCCAGTATTTATAGTGAGAGGCCCCTGGGCAAGGGGGTTTCATGTAGGAAACCCTCAGGAAGCCTCCATCAGTTAGGGAAGGAGGGAGCAGCCAGCAAAAGAAGCTTTCCCAAGCAGGGTCGATACAACATTCCTGGGTTGAGCCACTCAGTGTCAGCAAGGGAGACTGGGGACTGTTGAATATGGAGTCTAACCTATACTATCCAACTCAGCCCTGGCTTCCTAGACAGAATTCTCATTCTGGCTGTCAGCAGCAATGGGCCCTGAGGCCTGACAAGTTAGGTGACTGATGATGAGTCTGGGACAGCAGTGGAATGTGGTCCTGTTTGTGTTCCAGCTAGGAGGACCTGGAACTGCAGCTGCTATCATGTGACATGTGGCTCAACGAAGGGGTGGGAGAGGAGGTGCTTGTCCCTTCAGGTGTGCTGAATCATGGAGGGCGGCTTGCTGCCAGGGCTCCCAGGGGCTCTTGTGTGCAGAGTAGGTATAGAAAGGCATGGCCCCACTTCTAAGTGCTACTGTCCAGTAGGGAGCGATTGAAGGCACTTCATCTTCCTTTGCCAAGAATGGTGTCTGCATGGGGCTCATCTACTGAAGAATTGTTTTCATTCCTTTAATTTGCTACTTATTATACACATACTGTGTGCATGGCCTGTGCTGGGGTATGCTGGATGTCTTCTGTCCCCACAGAGGACAGAGTTGATGGGTTTGGATCTCAGCCTCCAGGAAGGCCTCTGGACCCCAGATGAGGCCTCTCCTGTGAGGATAACTGGCATTTCTTTCTGTATCCTGGCAAGTATGTGTCCCCAAGGATGGATCCACCCTGGTGGTCTCTTTGTCCATTGCTTGGATGAGGCTGGCTTGCATCTGCATAATTGGAGAGCTGAGGCTGGCCTCTGCTGTATCCTCCTATCCTGAGTAATGAAGCTCCCAGGGCTGCTGGGGTAGGAAACAGCATATGCTTGCACACCCCTCCCTGGCCCTGGGTCTTAGCACTTGTGCACCCTGTGGCCTTTGTCTGGCTCTAGTCTTGTCCTTTCTCCTCCTGAAGTCTGATCTTCCATTTTCTTCTTCTGCTTCTCCCGCCCATGGTGATTTGGCTTTTTCATTTCAATCTAATTAGAGCGCCCTGCCAGGAGAAGGCAGCGCAGGGCGTTCTCTCTGCAGTGCTTTGGGAATTAGTCACTCGGTGCCCATTGTCATTAATGGGAATTTGGCGCCAAGGCCATTTATCCTGGTGTCCTCAATCAATACAGTTAAAAATCTGTGGATTCTAAAATGTCAATACCCGGCCTGAAATATGGAGGGCCAGTACCATTTTATCTCGTTAATTTATAGTTCTGACGGGCTGTTGGCTTACGGAACAGCCATGAATCAACACTTAATCAAATCTGCTCACAGATTAATTATTTTTGGCGCTCTTGTTTCCGTCTACAATCTTCCTAACAAACGTCTCTGCTGCATTAGGCACACAGGCAGCCCCAGGGAACACTGGCAGACACCACCCAGGCCCTGAGTGTCACTGACTTTGTACGTGACCTGTCCTGCAAACCAATCAGTTGGTTGTCTCCTTAGAGTCCCCCTGGAGCTTGCTCAGCTCTGAGAGCCCCTCTTGCAGATGTCAGCTCCTTAGAGTTGTCCTTCTCCTTCATGGTGGGTGGCAGCTCCTCCTGACAGTGGGGTGCCTTCTATTTGGGGTCTGAGGTGGGTGTGTAAATTAAACCCCACAGTTTAGCTTTCTGCAGAACTCTAGGCAGACATGGCCAGGGACATCAGCCCTTCTCTCTAGAATGCTCACTGTCCTGACTTCCTCCTCTTATCTTGATGCCACTGTGTCTTTTGTTGGGGTCATGGTGGGTGGGAGGGATTGGCCAGGTGGAATTGCACCCTGCATGACTATTCCTTTTCTAAGAATTGTCTTCAGCCCCATCACATGACTAGGGCTGATGCCATAGAGAAAGAGTGGTTTGCTGTCCAGGTTTTTACTGTAGCTCTGGTGTCCCACTAGGTCTATATTGAGCTGATACAGATAAATGGAGTAGGCCTTTCCTTGGGCATCATGCTTAGTCCCCCATTAGCCTGTGAGAACCCCATCTGTATCCCCATTTCTTTGATGTAGAACTGAGGCTTTGAGTCACTTCTTGACTTGTTGAGGTCACCCAGCCAGTGGTGAAGCTGATATAGTGTGGGCTTATGGGGATGGCAAAGGTGTCCTGCCAACACATGGACTGGTATGGCCTCCCCTAACCTTTCCCTGCCCTGGACAAACTGTCTTGGCAGGGTGCTCGGCTGTCTCCAGGTAGTGGTTCAACATCTGCAGAAAAGAGGCTTTGGGAGAATGGAGTGCCCGAATGGTCTTGACTAGCCCCTCTGATTAAGTGGTGGGCTGAAGGATGCTTCTTGAGCTGTGGACAGCTATGTTCCAGTATGAGCAGTGTTAGCCTTGACAGCTTCAGAGCACTTGGCATAGGAAGAGTGAATAATGTCCAAATGAAGGCCGTAGCAAAGAGCTCTGTTGGCTCCTGAGGTTTTGGAGGAGAGGCCATGAAAGAAGGCTCTGTGTCAGGTTAAGCCTCTGAAGTGGCACTAGCTCCCACTGGTGCTTGAAGCAAGTGCCGTACTGAAGCCAGAGCCTCTGTAGGTTTTCAAGCTCTGTGGCACACTCCAGGAGAACCTGCTTAGGGCCCTTCGTGCCCCTGGAGACCAGGAAGAAAACAGTGTGTGCTGGCTGTGTCCCAGGTCTCAGTGGGTAGGGCCTGATTTCAGACTGGCATTCTTGTCTATTTAACACTTTATGCCCAGTGAGGTTGCATCTAGGTCTAGCAGGGGCTGAGCTGATGATAGTCCCTGGCCACTGTCCTTCAGGTACCCTCTTGCTCAGTGAACAGCTACCTACCCACCACCTTTGTTAGCCATGTCACAAGCCCCTCCCTAACCCCCTTCTGTATGTGTCTGTCATCTGTGACCCCCTCTCCTGCAAACTCTCCAAGCAGCCTTTTATTGGCTCCTCTCTGGGGAGGGTTTCTGCACCTCCATAAACCAGTCTCATCCTTAGCTGGGAAGCTCATGCCAGCCCTCCTTATGAAGAAGGCAGCACCCAGGCCCTGGCATGATTTTATCAATTGGCACGGGCTCCCAGGAGCTGTGTTCCTCCTGTGTGTAGGCAGCCGTCATCAAAGAACAACTGGCCCTTCTTAGGTTAGGCTGCCTTTGTCGTCTGACCCTGGAGCTGAATGCGGCCGGGGCATGTTTGATTTCAGCATGGTTGGTTCTGTGTTTCAACAAAGCTGCTTATAGCTAAACACAGCTGGTTTGCAAACTCCCCACCCCCTAATTTTAAGAAATTCAGTTCTGTCCAGACAATTGAAAGTAGCTGGGCTCAGAAAAGGAGTGATAGCAACTGCCAGCCTCCTACAGCCGCCATTCATTATTTTGGGGCTTTGCTCCTGCCTTTGCTGCATCTTTTCTCACAGCTACTCCTGAAGGGCAGTTTTGAGCCCAGTTTTACAGTAAGGATGCCAGGCTCTGAGCTACACTGCTGGTGAATTCCAGAACCCTGTTAGTGGGCATGCCGACGAGGCCTACCTGGCCCTCAGCTGGCATCCTGCCAGTCCTCTGCCCACTTGCCAACATGGGCCCTGCTCCTGATACATGGAGGTTGATTTGAAAGTTAGCAAGCTTCTTTTCTCGTTAACTTTGAGTCAGGATGGTTAAATTTACAGCTGGCTGAATATTTCCCAGAGGATGAGTGTAACGATATTGATTTTAGCGAAATGAGTCATATGCCTGCTGCCTGGGAACACAGGCTCAATTACCACGAGCCAACAACATAAGCTTTCCCTTGTCAACATTTTTCCTACGTGTTCATGAGTCTATGGCTAGCAACAAAGAGCTACAGAGAAGGAAAGGTCATGAGTAGCTGGCAGGTCTGGAGGTGGGGTGCAGGCAGAGGGACTTTAGGGTTACACAAGTTCATTCACTGTCTGCATGGCTGGCCAGTAAGGCCAGATGTCCTTTCCCTTTCCTCAGCTCTGAGATGCAGGCTAAGTCCTGCCATTGCCCAGGATTGTGGTGTGCTAAGTGCAAGGTCCAGAGAGGCCTGAAGGACAGACTTATGGAACATATTGGTTCCCGTCCCACTTGTGACCTCACAATAACTTAGTTAAGGTGAGCTCTTACAGAGGAACAGATGGCCCCTCTCTTTCCTAGGGATCAGCGCTTGGCTTTCATTTAACCTGAAATGCCACTGATGTGACAGGAATGGTTTGGGAACCAGACACACTGAATGAAAATGGAGATCCTTTGGAGCCCTGGAGCCTGTCTAACCGTAGTGTCCCCTCTTGCAGACGTTAGGCTGACAGATGATGTTGCCCTGGTTACATGGGTGGCTACCTTTAGGGAAGCCTAACGGCTCTGCCTAAGGAAGGAAGAGGCGCAGCTCAAAGGAGTTGCCTGTCCAGGGTCACCCCAGTGTCGCCTCAGTGATACTGGATGGTGAAGCTATGGAAATGATGGTGTCAAGAGAGCATCCTGGGTTTCTGCAGAATCCTTGAAGCATGGTTTTGCTTTAAGGATGATTTATTCTAGGACTGGGGATTGCATTTGGAACCTCATACTCTTAAGCAAGTACTCTGCACCAAGCCACACCTCACCAGCCCAGAAACATATTTTCTATTTGTATCATTATTGATCCAAAAAGGAAAAGAAGTAATTTTTCTTAACTCCAAGAAGATCCAAACAGTTTTTATACTGGTTGAGCTCATTATAACTAGATCAATACAGCCAAGTGCCAATGGATTACATATTTTAAAGCTCAATTTCCTATAAGCCTGCAGTGAATAAACAGAATTTCCTATAACAAGCAGACAAGCAAGATAGTCCCAAGGTAAAGGTCTGTTATAGCTAGCCCAAGTACTGAAGAAGAGAACTGATGGACAGGCCACCGTGTGGGAGAGGGGAGAGAGTGGCCACAGATTCCAGGAGAAAGGCCTTCTCCTCGATAGTAGCTAGTGCCCCTGGTCAAGGCTGCTCCTTGATGAATGTCTCCTAACCTTTCTGCCTTTCTCTTAAGCAAAGGCAGAAGCCAGCCCAGGCTGCTGTATTCTCCAGGCCTCATGCAAAAGCTTCAACAGTCATTAGTCTCTTAAGGTTCCTGCTGTTAGAACCCAGCATCCCTTGGCTTTAGCTTTTAATTTAACCACAGATGAATTCAATAAGTTGGGGTTTAATTTTTCAAGCAATAATGGTTCACTTTGGTTGCTTACTCCACAGAGTGCTGTGTATGGCACTTAGTTTTCAATCCTCCTGCTTGCATGAGACTGAGCAGCGAAGGGACCACCTAAGTCCCTTCTCAAGAGACAGAGCTGGTCTGGAAGTTGGGCCTCTCTGGCTCTCAGCATTATCACTCTAACTACCTCAATTGTCCGGCCATGATGGTAGCTGTGATGCTGATTTCTGAACTAAAGTCTTAGCAGAACTTTTCCTTAGTGTTTTCCATTAAGTACCTGTTAGCTTATTAATAATCTCTTAGCTTTGGACTCCTTAACAAAGAAAAATAGTAAAGCCCTAGCTCTTAGAAGTAGAAAATGCTTATTTTTAAGTGGAAAATTTTAGTTCTTTCTTTCTTTTTTTTTAAATTTATTTTAACTTTATTTTATGTGCATTGGTGTAAAGCTACAGGCAGTTGTGAGCTGCCATGTGGGTGCTGGGAATTGAACCCGGATCCTCTGGAAGAGCAGCCAGTGTTCTTAACCGTTGAGCCATCTCTCCAGCCCCAATTTTAGTCCTTTCAAAGACAGATTTTCAGTGTCTTTGGGAATTGAGGGGAATAGCATTCAGAAATTTTTTTCTTTTTAGCAGGAAAACTTCAGCCATCACTTTTTAGCAGCCCAGCGTTCCCTCCCTTTCTTCCCTGTCATCAGCAAGGCTGTGTCACCCACCTTTTATTAGCAAGCATCTGGTGACTTGGTGCAATTTCAAAATGAAAACATGGCTGGTCTCATGCTGTGCTTCAAGGACCCAGGAAAGCACCTGCCTTCCACCCCCAGGGAGAGTTTTCCTTTGCTGTGGGTCTGAGGATGGACAGTAGTTTCCAGATTTGGGAGTGCAGAGGGGAAGAGACTCTCTCCTTGTTCTATTCGGTGGGACATTTGCTACCTGTTTATCAACTAAGTGCCTGATCTCTGTAGCTTAAGGGCTATGGAAGAGGGTCTGGAGAGATGGCTCAGTGGGTAGAGCACCTGCCTCTTAGGCATAAGGACCTGAGTTGGGGTCTCAAGCATTCACATAAAAGCCAAGTGAGGCAACTCCTGCCTATAATCTGAGCCCCGGGGAGGCAGAGACAGACAGATGCCTGGGGCTTGCTGGCTACCAGTCTAGGCAGATTGAAGAGCTCCGGCTTCAGTGAGAGACTTTCTCAAAAAGTAGGTTGAGGAAGGCAGCCAACATCAACCTTTAGCCTCTACACCCTCCCTTCACGCCTACATGCAAGCATACACTCACAAAAAAGGTGAAGAAAAGCTTGGGCTATGAAAAAAAATGAGTAAACTGGAGAAAAAGAATATTCCCAGTTAGATTAGCTTTCCGTATGGTGATTGTTTATGAGGGTGGTTTGAGGGTGTGAAGTCCTAATGCAGCACCCACAGCCTGCTGAGTTCCCTGAGCAACAACATAGCACAACATAAAAACAGTGCTGCAGTTTTAAAAGGCCATCTTCCACTCTCTAGAACCCAGTTTTGAAAACTGTGATCACAGCTCCACAGGGTTGTAGAATTGAGCGTAGGGTTGTGAAGACTCAGCAACTGTTAAAGGTTTCTGAGTGTGCAGTGACCAAAAATGAATTCAAGTTCAAAAGCGTAACGGAACCAAGATGCTTCCAGCAGTACTCACCCATGTTGCATTTCATGATTTTACTCCAGCCTTGGCCTGAGCATGCACTATGGGCATTCTGTACTGTGAGTGCCATCAGGTAGGATAATGCCAGTGAGACCCACCCCAAAGCCTCAGCTCAGATTCAAGACTCCTGTGTGATGAAGTGCAGCGCTATTCCTGTGTTTACAAAGTTTTCTGCTCTTGCAGAAATGTAACAGTTCCATTCTGGGACAGAAGGACTTTTAATATTTTACACTACTCAGCATGTAGGCGTCAGGTTAGACATCCTTGGATTGTATTGTGTCGGAGTGCTAGCTTTAAATTGCTCTTCAAATCAGCTTCATTTTAAGCATGGTGAATGAAGTTTGGCCTGGGATAGAATTTCCAGCAGTTTCTGGAATGGCTCGAGACATAATTCTGTGAATTTTTTTAGAAATGGATTTATGCAAAGTGGAGTTCTCAGCATCTCTGAATATCAATCAATTTTGAAAAACTTTGAAAGTATGATATACTCTGTTGTATTAAATATAATTCTTATTTCTTTTTGTTGTTTATGCTTTGAGTTAGGGTCTTACTCTGTAGCCTGGGCTGGTCTGAAACTTAGTGTGTAGCCCAGGCTGTTCTCCTACCTTCTTCCTGAGTACAAGACCTGCCACACGTACTCAGGATTTAATTATCCATTAAAAATAAACAAGTAATCCATCCATTAGTATGCAAATTTGCTTTCATCTTTTAATTTTCATAGTAAAATTATATGTATGCCAAAGAATTGCTTTTAAAATTTTTTATGATTATTATCAGCAAATATTTGTTGTTTGCACCTACTGTATATGCTTATGTACCTGAGGGTGCGTGAAGTATCTTGGATGAAAAGGAGCAGTGAATGACAAAGGCTGGTAAGCCCTCCTTTCTAGCATTGCTTTGTGTCATGTATCAGTGTCTCCTCCTAGCTTGTTCCATTTTTACTCCTGTTTAATTCTTGGGCTACTGGGGGGAAGGTGGTCAGCATTGTCCACTTGCCACTTAGCTGGGGGCCTCGAGCACTTGTGCAGCTTACAGGCACTCCTTTATAAAAACCAAGTATTTCCAGAATCTCCTGTGATGACAAGTGACTGTCAATCCTTGACTCCAGAGGAGAGTAGAAGAAAAAATCAACGCTCTTAGTCATTCTTTGAGGGAAAGGGCAGGTGCAGGTGCAGGTGCAGCGTGGGAGTGACTGTGCTCTGGGAAGTGTGTACCAGCTGGGTGTGGTGGCTCACGCCTGGAATTCTAGCACTTGAGAGGCTGAAGCAGAAGGAGAGCCAGGAGAGGTCAGCCTGGGCTACACAGTGAGTTCTATCCCAGCCTGAGCTACAGAATGAGACTTTGTCTCAAAACCCAACAAAACAAAACAAAAACAAACAAATAAAAAACAAAACAAAAAACAAAGCAAGGTTTGCCCAGGGATGACCTGTCTGTGCAAAGGAGACTGAGTCAGGAGCGTTAGCAGTTCAGTAGGGGCCTTTGTGGGTTACACAGTAAGACTCTGTTGTCCGTGTGTGTGTGTGTGTGTGTGTGTGTGTATGTACATGTGCACGCATGCACACGTGCCTGCACATCTGTGTGTGTACGTGTGTTGAGGCCAGAGAATGACAGTGAGGTCTTTCTCATTCACTCTTTACCTTATTTTTCTGAGACAGGGTCTTTCACTGAACCTGGGGCTCACTGATTCAGCTAGGATGACTGGCTGGTAAACCTCAGGGACCCCTACATTTTCATCCCCCAGCAGCAGGGTTATATGAATGTGCCAGCATGCCGAGCTTTTCATGTGGGGCTGGAGATCTGAACTCAAATCCTCATGCTTATATGGCAGGCACTTTATGTACCTAGACATCTCCCTGCCCTCCTAAAATTTAAAATTAATAATTACTATTTTTCACTTTGGAGAGAATGTTTTGAAACAGACTTCTTTTTTTTCCTGTCCTTTTTTTTTTTTTTTTCCTGTTCTGGCATTTGAACCAAGGACCTTGGACATACTAAGCACAAATTTTACTATAGAGCTATACCCTGGTACCTATAAATGGATCTATTTATTTATTCTTTGGTGTTGCAAATGATTTAAATGTCATCCGTTGGAGACTTTACTTTGTGTATGGGAAGTGTAACTCAGTGGTAGAATGCTTGTCTAGTATGCTCAAGGTCCTGAGTTCAGTTCCTAGCATCAAATGAAAAGAACCCAACAAAAACAAAACAGCTAGTGTCTGCACCCTGACCATTTCCCATCCATTTTAAAACCCTTTAAAAGAACATTTCATCTGACTTTGAACCAAGTTGTTGAAAACATAGGAATATAGTGATAACATCGTCTGGTTAGGTGTAGGGCTGTTATTTGCCAGAGAAAATGGGCTCTTAGTCCTTTGTGGTCACTGGAAGCTAGAAGTAGAGAATGTCTCCCATGTGGCCAGTGGCTAGCACCCTGCATCCTGGCGCATCTCTGTGAGGAGTCTCTGTTAGCCTCACTGAGTTCACTGGGTAAACAGAAACTACAGTTGGATGGCTCTCAAGCCCTGGGTCACAGGACGTCATCTGCGTTTAGATAAGAGAAAGCATGTTTGGTTCTGTTGTTGCCACTAAAAGTGCCATAGCTCTAACTCTGTAGCTCATATGGCTTTCATGATTTCTAGGAAGTCGCGATGCCCTTGGGCTGGCAGGACAGCTCAGCAGGTAAAGGCATCTGCTGCCAAGCCTGGAGAACTATGTTTAATACCCCAAACTCACATGGCTGAAGGAGATACCCAACCCCTTCAGGTTGTCCACTGACCTCTGCACACCATAGTAATGCACATTCACCCCAAATTAATAAGTGAATATTAAAAATAGGTTGCTTAATGTTCTTAATGTATGGCATATTAAGATATATTTTAAATTGGCTATTTTTATTTTTGCCTCACTATGTAAGAGATCCTAATTTTGGTGTTTAAAAAGTGTGATCGTGGCACTGGAGAGATGGCCCAGTGGTTTGATACTTCTTTCTTTCAGAGGAGCAGCACCTATGTCAGACAGCTGCCTTTAACTCCAGTTCCAGGGAACCCAATTCCCTCTCCTGGCCTACGCTGCCACCTGCACTCACATGGCAAACACACACACAAATAAACAATACAAAAAGGTCTTTAAAAACTGTGTCTATGCTATATTGGCACACTGGTGTATTTTGTCACTCATAAACAAATCACTGCGTGACAGTGATGTCTGTTTAGGTCTGTCCTAAATGGGGTATAGGCAGACAGGCCTGGAGACAGTGGCTCTGGCCATTGGATCTGTGTTGTCCCTCTGTGACTCTCATAAGCTGTGATTGATGAGTTTCATTTCCTTACCGGATGAACTGGAGCTGGTTGAGTTCTTACTCAGTGTATTGGGTCAGCAGACAGAGGCAGCCACCAGGGAGTGCTTTCTGCCTAGAATGAACAAACATAGTCTTCTAAGGCTTAGAAGGGGACCCATTGGTCTTGACATCTCATCACTGTCTTTGCCACCAGCTGTGTGCATGCAGGTGCTTGCATATGTACATGTATGTGGAAGCTGGTGGTCAGCTTTGGGTCCCATTCCCTGGGAGCCTTACCTTCTCACTGGGACCTAGGGCTTGCTGATGAGGTGAGGCTGTCCAGATAGCAAGCCTTGGGTATCTGCCTGTCTCCCGTCTCTGGTTGGTATTGGGATTGTAAGTGCACCACCAGGCCCAGCTCCTCATGCTTCTGTGGCATGCATTTTACAGACAGCCACCTTTCTAGCTCCTTGGCTGTCAGCCTCTGTGTTCCACTCTGCCACTGCGCTGGTTCAGTGGAGGAGTATGGTAGCCAAAGGCAGCCATGATTTTCCTATTTGACTGAGGAAGTCAGCCTCCTCTGTGCTATTGGAAGGTGTCAGGTGCTGTCCCTGGTATATGAGCCTGGCCCCTAGTGATGTGTCAGGAGCCAAACCCAGGTGCTTCCCTGTGTGGTGTCTCTTAAAGCTGGTCTGATTTCTTGGTGCAGATTTGGACAAATTAAGTGTGACAGATAAGAATCCCATCTGTGCTGTGGGATGCACAAGTCACACTGAGCAGTGGAGGGAGCGCTGGCTTTACCCGGCTCTGAATGATGGATACTTCTGATGTTTATATTGCTCACCTCTAGGAAACCATAGCGACAGCTGTTTCCACACCATATGTATCTGTGTGTGTCAGATATTTACCACAGTGCACACAGAGACTTGATACCCATTTATGATGATGTGAAAAGTGGCAGGGCTGTCTCGAGTCCTGCAGAGCTAGTGAGACCCCAGTGAGCCACACCTGATGTCCATTCTGTAGCTGGGCTGCTGTGCAGGTCACTGTCATTTGTGGCCCAGCATGTCAGGTCACTTGCACCTGCTGTACTCTGTAACAAACCCATCTTCATTTTTATAAGGATTGGAAGATGTATCCTGAAATAAATTCCAACCAACTCTGCTTTTAGATTTTAGATAAACAGTCTCCTATATTGCCCATGCAGTGTGAGAAATTTCCCAAGCCTCCCTGAGCCCGTTTTCAGCTGTCCTGTGGTTAAATGAGATGACTCTCGCAGACCAGGGAGAGATCGAGTCCTGGGATCAGCTGCCTGGCTTAGTCAGGGTCTCAGGGGAGGGGTTTGACAGGGAGTGGAAATGAGCTGCCACCTTGCTCTGTTTCCAGAAGGTCCACACTGGGCCACATAGGCCCTGGTGAGCTGTGTGAACATCTCCACTTTGAAATACATGTGATCTGAGTATTTTCTCACTCTTTCTTGTCTATCTATGTTGCAGGAACCCAAGTATTTAGTGGTCGGAGTGACTTCAGAATCACCACCTTGAAGTTTCATCCAAAAGATCACAACGTCTTTTTATGTGGCGGCTTCAGCTCTGAAATCAAAGCTTGGGACATGAGGACTGGCAAGGTGACACCTTTTTTCCGAGGTTGGCCTTTCACGTGTGGGGAATGTGTGTGTGCGCGTGCGCGTGTGCGTGCGTGCGTGCGTGCATGCATGTGCGTGTGTGTGTAGGACAGAGATCCGCCTTGGGTGTTTCAGGAGCTGTCACCTGGGTTTTGAGATGCTGGGACCTGGGCCTTTCTGACCGGGTAGGCTGGCTGGCCAGAGTGCTGTAGGGCTCTGCCTGTCCTGCCTCCCCACTGCACCTGACCTTCTACACGGCTCTGGAGATTGAATTTAGGGACTTAACGCTTACAAGACAAGCGCTTTACTGACTAAGCCATCTGCTTAGTGCCTGCTGGGCCATCCTTTCTATGGGAGAACTGTCCTTCATAATTCGAATAAGTAGGGACAGATCTGCACCTGTATATTTGAGGCAGAATAGTTTTGACTTCATATTTAATGAGGTCTGAGCATAATTTTTAGAGGTTTTAGAGGATAGTTTAGATATTAAAACATCACAGGTACAAGTTTATGCAGTGTATCACTGTGAAGATTTGTTGAGTGCCTACTGTGTGTGGGAAGTGAGTCAGCCTGCAGTTCCCCAGCAGATGGACAGCTCCAGTGCAGAGAACATTCTGCAGTGTGTCCATGTACATGGGCGGAGAAGCACATGCTTGCCAGCTTGTCTTGAGGGGCCTTCCTGGAGGAAGTGGTGGCCTCAGGGGCCTTAAAAGCTGGAGGTCTTTCACTCCTACCCTGCTGCAGCCTGAAGCTCCAGTTGTCCTTGTCTCTTAACACATGATGACTCAAATTTGGGTTCCAAACACCAGTTCCGTCTCTGCTCTTCCCATTGAACCCCCATTGTAATTGCCAGCAAACCATGTTCCTCCCATCATTGCATCAGCCCTTCTGCCCATGTCACTGCTTTGTGGCTGGCTGGAGCGCCATTGTCTTGAGTTAGGAGAGCTTGGGGCTCCTGTTTGCTTACCCTTGCTGCTGGCCTTACAGTTGTTTGCCACACAGTAGCAGAGTGATCTAAATCAGATGGTTCCATCCTCCGGAAGCGTCTCCAGGTTCCTGTCTTAATTGCAGCAAAAGCCCATGATCCACAAGGCTTAAATGATCTCCCCAAAGCCCCTGATTATGAGCCCCACCCTTCCACACTCTGCCTTTCCCAGAACATGCTGCACATTTTCTGCCTGTGTACTGACACTTCTCCAGTTTTCTATGTAGAGTATGTTCCCAGAGGGAACATCATTCAAATGCCACGTTCCCTGCCTGCCACCCTCCTCAAGTTCACTGGTCCCCTCTGCTCCTTTATTCCTCTCCATGTTTTTTACCATCACTTGGCACAGCTTGGATTTTTCATGTTCTTGTATTTGCCTGTCTCTCTCCCCTCAAATGTGAGCTTTTGTGGGGCAAAGAATCTGTGGTTTGCTGGAATGCCTGGCTCAGGCAGGCACTTGGTGGGTCATGACTGACTGGCTGAGTTAAGGAAGATGGCCATGTGAACTGTGCATATATGGGAGGTAGGAGTGTGAGCTCTAAGAAAGATATATAGACTTGACTGGCGAGGGCACTGGGCAGCAGGATGGGCTTGGAAGAGACCATCAGTGCTGTGTCTTGGCCAGGGCCAGAGGAGGGTTGTCCAATCAAAACTATTGCTGTGGCCCTGTGGAGGTTGGTGGGCTGGGCTGAGGAAGTGCTCTGTGTTGGTAGCAATGGCTGTGGAGTAGGTGGAGAGGCAGAGGTGTGTGAGAGGCTTATCAGGACTATGACTGAGGAACCTGGTGACTCCAGGTTGTTCTCAGTTTGTCCTAGGAAGATAGAGGCATTGCCTGTGCCATTCCTGTACCCTGTTCCACTTGCGTGAAAGCTCATAGGGAAGAAAGAGGTACAGGGCAGCAGGAGGTGTCCTTTTCCATTTCATCATGAAGAGAACCAGTGTCGTAGGGTCTTCAGCACTAGGAGGACCTACCCGAAGGCATCCATGTCACCTGGTGATAGCCCATCCTGGTGACACTGGTGTGGAGTTGATGTGGGACAGTGCAGCAAAGCCTCCAAAGCCCAGAGTCTCTATTCATATCCACACTGTGTACCAGACTAGCTTTCCAGGAGGTGGTACCCTGCAGGCTATGGAAGGTCTGTGGGCTTCTGAGCAGAACCTACAAACAGAGATCCTTGCTTCAGAGTACTTTGTGGGTCTCTTCCTTGAGACACTTCTTAAATGGCAACATAGATCCATACACTTTCAAAATACTACTTTTCTATTGTAAAAGAAATGTTTTACAAAAATAAGAGGAATATTACCCATAAACTAGTGGGCACAGTGGAATTTTTGAAAACACTAGAACACCTCCTTTTTTTAGGACACAAATATATAATAAATAGAAGGAAACATTTGAGCATGGTATGCAAATCAAAAATTTGTAGCCAGGTAATGGTAGCACAAACCTTTAATCCTAGCACTTGGGAAACAGAGGCAGATGGATCTCCTAGTTTGAGGCCATCTTGGTCTACAGAGTGAGTTCCAGGACAGCCAGGGCTACACAGAGAAACCCTGTGTTGAACAGCCAAAAAAAGAAACCTTGTAAGATCCTTGATGTGGGACCCCTGTATGGCCCAGCTCTCCTATAAAGGTGTGTTCTGTATTTTTGGCCTCAAAGACCAAACACGTAAGAAGTTACTCACTCTGGATGCCATCTGATTTAAGAGTTTGTTGCAAATACCAGCTTTTCTCCTGGGGCAAACGCCAGCTGACGAGTTCTGGGGAGAAGCAATCAGAAGCAGATGTTGCTGTTGCTGCTATCGGCACGTTTGTGAGTCTCTCCCAAGCTAATAACGTGGGTGAAGGGATCTGTGCAGTGTTTGTTTTTACTTCCTCTTCGCCAACAGTCCTCCCACACAGGGTCACAGAGCGTGGGGTACAGTGGCTCTGTTTGCATCAGCTGGGCTCTGGGGACAGCACACTTCCCTGTTTTGACACTGCTGCTGCTGCTGGTCAGTGAATGGGGCCTGCAGGGGCTCTGTCCCTGGTGCTGAAGTCTGCAGCGAGCTATGTGGCCCTTTTCTCTCCTTTTGTTTTAGAGGTAGTCTTGGCTGACCTGGAACTCTCTGTGTAGACCAGGCTGACCTTAGACTCACAGAGATCTGACTGCCTCTGCTTCTATGCCCAGCAGTATGGCCCCTTTCTGACCATCTTATCGGGGCTGCAGTAGGCAAGTAGGTAGAAGCAGGAGGGACACAGACCTTGGCTCACAGTCAAACTGAGCTTTCTTGTGTCACCACCCAGGAAAGGAGTGCTTATGGGATAGCAGTGTGCAGTCTTATGACTGGCAGTTCAGGGGGAGAGGCCAGAGAGCCCACCAGCTGGAGAGACATGGTGATGTTTGGCTGTTTTCCTTCCACTGCTCCCAGTACCTTCTAATCTCTTTTTAAATATGGAGCTATAGAGCCAGTTTAGTCTCCTCTCTCCCCTCACCTACTGCCAACTCTTGTAAGGGTTTTGCTTGAGATCAACTTTCCATGATACCCTTTGCCTTTGTGTGTCTTCCTCACTTGCTCCCGCCTTAGTTCCTGTGCCCAGCACAGCATCTGATAGGCACCTGGTAGACTTCTATGTAGGAGTCAGAAAAAGAGTTTCTTCAACTCGTCTTTTATTTATTTCTTGTAACTAAAGTTTTATTTGAACACAGCCACATGATTCCATTTATGTCCCCTCTGTGGCTGCTTTCCTACCACAGTAGTGGAGCAGAGACTGCACAGCCTGCAGAGCCCCAGATACATAGTCTGTCTGACACTGAGCATAGAGGGACCTGGCTCTGATAACTGTTTGGGACTAATCTTTATGAGCTGCTGATGAAGTGGGACCCGTTGTACCTGGCCCCTTTCCATGCATTTTCACAGATACCATGTGCTCAGAGAATTTTTTTTTTCTGGATGGTTCTCCAGCCAGTGGTGTTTGGGTCATTTTTCTTGTTTCCTCTCAGTGGACTATTAAGGTTGACTTTGTTATGCAGTCCACTGCAGTGGCATCTTTGTTCGAGGAACTCTTCCACTCCAGGGATTGAGACTCTTAAGCTCAAGTGCAAGAACTCAAATTCTGGGTCAAAGTAAGCCAATATTTTGCAGGCAAAGAGCAGGCCATCGAGACCAAGGGTCCCAAGCCCATCACTGTGGGACCACTTTAGGCCAGCAGCCTCATCCGAAGACTTCAGGCACAAGATCTGATGAATAGTTGAAGTATAACTTTTAAGCCAGTAGATTTTTTTCTGAATCTTGAAACTCAGCAAAATGTCAAACGTTGGGGTCCTGGCTCCATACAGCCCAGCCTAGTTCATTATGGAAAATGGGCTGCTTGGCTCTCTTCCTCCTTTCTTGGCTGCTCTCTTTGCCATGGCCTGATGACTGGAGTCCCATCTCATCATGACAAAGTGCCGGACTTCACTTCCAGCATCTGCAGGATGTACTCAGCCACATTAAGCTGACCGGATGCTGTTGGGCCACATTCTGTGACTACTTCCAGCATCCTCTCTGGGAGGATTGTTGTCTGGTACCCAGGGTGTCCTTAGTCTGGCTTCCATGGTGCTGTGGGTGCCGCTTTCTCCAGAACCATGGCCTTGAGCTGCAGGAGAATGAGGTTCAAATACTCCCTTTGCTGCTCACTTACCTGGGTGATCCAAGGTGAGATAGGCAAACCTGCTGTGGTGCACAGTCCCTTGTCATTGTGGCAGAAGGAAATAGGGAGGATGTCCGCAGAGCAGGGTTCTCATGTTGGCCACATGGAGGAGAGCTCCAGCCCTCATTAGGTATAGATCTTTGCCTCCATAGTCCCCTATGGCAGGGCAAGTTCTGCATGTCAGCAGACTCCAGGCGATGCAGAAGGAGCTGAGAGTGAAAACCTTTGAGAAGCCAATCTGGAACCTCTGAACTCAGTGGTGCTCGGCTTCTCTCACGTGAATCCTTTGAGCCTTTGACTCAGTGGGTCTGTACCAGCTGTGATCCTTTTCCATGACTGTGGTGACTTTTGGTCTCCTTGGGCACCTATGGCTTCTTCATCCCCAGGTGCCGCTCAGTGGCTGCCCAGTTATATCTGCATCTTCTAGTGAACCTGAACCAGAGCAGCACCAGGACCATGGGGACTGATTAGTGGTTGCTCTGGGATCTGTGTAGGAGAGGTCTCTCTGACAATGGACGTGAAAGCATTTGCAGTTCAGCATGATAGTTGCAGGGAGTTCCCAGGAGATCCTTTGTGGGGTAAGGTACTGTGTGAGCTGGGCTCTGTGGTTCTTGGCCGAGGCTGGCCTTTCTAGCTCCTGGGTTCTAGTGGAATAACAACTGTAACATAAGTAAAATAACAACAGAAACACTAGCCTCCTGGTTTCTAGTCTGGTGATACCCCGGCTCTGAGCCCTGCATGATGACATAGATTTGCCAGAACACTGAGACATAGACCCACCAGCACTGTGCCTCATGACAGTCACCTCCAAGTTCATTGTGCTTGAAGTCAAAGTTAAGTCCTCAAAGTGGCTCCTCCCTCCTATATCAGTTTGTTAAGGAAGCCCCACAGAAGCTGAGAAGCTGGATCCTGTGCTTAGGAATTGTCTTTTCGCAAGGCCGGACGATGGATCTCCAGCCTCAGCAAGTCACTGCTTGAAGAAGGCAGGCCTAGACTGGGAACTGGAGCAAGCCTCGGAGAATCTAGGACGAGTGCCTCCCGGAACTAGGGAGGCTGGACTCTGGCCCAGTTCCTCCCTGTGTGTGGGGTGGACGCCGGGCAGGCAGGGGGCTAAGAGCTTTTGGTTGCCTCCTGCTCTACCCCTGAGAAAGACAGGTGTGATGCCTTGAGACTCGCTGTGTTTCTGCTGCAGGCCCTGCTGTTCCTCTAAACCCCTGACTTCCACCCTCTCCGGGATTCTCCCGATAATATCAGCTCTGACAGGCTAGCTCACTTTTGCTCAGCACACCCTGGTGTTGCTTTGACACGGATCATCTATATTTCATGCTTGTTCTACATTCTTCCTTCCTTTCTTAAGTGTTTAAAGGAACATTTTGACTTCTTCAATTGGCTTCTTGACCCCCTTCTGGAGCCATGTGCTAGGTTCCCTGTGGCATGTGCCCTAATGTGAGGTGACAGCCGGGCCCTGGCTGGCCCTTGGCCTTGTGGACTCTCAGCTTGGCTTTTTGTCATCACAGCTGTTTGCATTTAAGCTGGAGTGTCACAGGAGAAGGGAGCTTCCTCTGAGGCAGGAATTGGGCCTCTTTGCTGCTGTGTCCTAGCACCTGCCATCGCGCTGAGCACATAGTAGGCTCTGGGAGAGAAAAAATTACAAGAAAGACTAATAGCGCTAATCAAGACTGATGCAAAGATCCTGAGTAATTAACCAGCCCATTGGCATGCAAGCAGAGGCAGAATCCACTGATCTCATTGTTGGCCCTTGCTGTGGGCGGCTTTCCCTAGGTGGAGCTTCCTCCCTGGCTCCGGGTGGCCTGAGCTGAGAAGAGCTGCACTTACCCCCCTGCTCCAATGGGTGGATGCATCTGGGAGCTGCCTGCCTTCCTGTCTGTCTGGGTGGCCCGGCATTGGGGTGTTTGAAAACTCCTGGTGACCATTCCTGAGGCTTTAGTGTGCGTGGTAGGCCAGTGCCCTGAGTGGGATTGTCAGGGTTTCATGTGCCGTCATCTCCCCATGGCAGATGTTTGAGACCCAGCTTCGCCCACGCTGTGCTCCATGCCATCAGTTTTGGTGACACTGTAGGCAGGTTGCTTATTTGCCCTAATGAGGTTTTGATTACTTTCCATCCGTCTCTTTCATCTGTTTCATATTAAAACGCCTTTCTAGCTGGACTCTTTGTCCTCTCTGCAGTTCTGACTAAGCTTTGCTGCAAACTTTTCAATGCACATGAGATTAGGAGACCCCCAGAGCTGGGGATGTGGGAGATGGAGACACGTGGCAGGACTCAGGGTGTGTTGTGATTTCTGCCTCTCTCAGGTGGAGGTGGGTGAGGCTCCGGGCCACCCCTCAAGCCCCTGTTATCAGACTGTGGGTGCTGCCATCTGCCCTATTCTATAGCTCTTTCTATCCTAGTAGGCCTGGGAGGGAGAGCTGGCATTATCTCCAGTGTGCCCTCTGGCCAGGAAGCATTACCCTAACCCCCTGCGAGGGTAAGCCCACTGCCTATGGTCTAGAGAGGAAGCTGATCCCGACAGGGTCAGCTCTCAAGGCTGGGGCAGGCAGCCATGGAGGGTGGACCTGAAGCCAAGTGTTACTTTCTCTAGTGAAAGAAGAGGAAACATGTTATTTGTGAATGGCACAGATGCTTTCTGAGCCGATACCAGGTGTTCTCCTAGGGCATGATGTAACACAGCCCAGGTGGACCAAGCATTCCTTCAAGGGATCCAGTCTACAGAGCAAAGCCCATTGCGGAAGACAGCCGTCTGTGTCTTAGGATGTCTGGTGCATTTGTCGCTCTAGTGGCTGGGCAAGTGGGTGGGTGCCCCTGTGGTTCCCAACCCTGGGCAGAGGAAGGCAGTCAGTTCCTCAAGCGCAGAACCCCTGAGACTTGCTCCCTAACGTTTTCTCCTGAGTCTGTGAGTTGCTGATGAGCGACTGGGAGCCCAGAGGCCAGGAGCCTAGGACCGCCATTAGCACCCACCCACTAGGAAACTTGAGTATGAAGAGGTGAGACTAGAGACCTGCTCTGTAAACACATAGATTTCCGAACGTTACCACTGAGGAAAGCTCTATGTTGGACCCAACGTTTCTCACCCTGAGATGCTTAAAATTATTTTAATTTGTATATCGATTCTTTTTTTTTAACCTGACTTCCTTTCCATGGCTAGCAGTGTCCATAACTCACCAACTTGATGTCCAAATTATTTTTATTTTGTCTGAATTTATTTTAAATATCTGATAATCTTTTGGTGACAGCTTTTATTCAGATACTGCCCAGCTGACTTGTTTGTAGTGTTAGTACAGCAGTTTTTGGTTTGTTTCCAGCCCATAGAAGCCAACATCTCAGTCAGTTGTGAACATTTTCATCACTTATAAAGGAGCCCTGTGCCTGTAGCAGCCTGGCCTCTGTCCCTAGGCCCTGCAATCACAGGCCTATTCCTGTCTCTAGCTGTCAGTTATGAGTCTTGTTGAGCTTACTAGTGTCCTTATTGATTTTCTCCCTGCTAGACATTTTTATTTTTCATTTTTAAAGAGACAGGATCTCCCTCTGTAGTCCAGGATGGACTTGAACTTATAGCAGTCCTCCTCCCCCTACTTTCAGAGTGCTGGGGTTGTAACTGTGCTCCTCTTCATGGGTCTGTCCTTTTCTGAAGGCAGAGTTGGCAGCCCCAACTGTGATGTGGCTTCTTTTGTCTCACAATGCAAGCCTGTCAGGTTTTCCTTATGTATTTTGATAGTTTGTTACTAGCTGCTTATACTGTAAGGCTTGGAGAACTGGCCCCTCCAGGTTCCTAATAACTTAGCTTTCCCTGATCATATGTTATCATAGGGTTTCTGCTCTCTTTTGATATTGTGAGATAATCTTGCCTTTTGTATGCAGCATGGCCTCTGCTGCTTGCGCTCACTATGTAGCTACTCTTGAATTCCTGATACCCCTGCCTCTGTGTTGTCAGTTGTGGGTTTACAGGCCCAGGCCACCAAATTGCCCCCTTCTCTGGGTTTAGTTGAGCATTTGGACAGTTGTAGTCTTTGCTGCTTTCTTAGCACACTGGTGTTACTTTTCTAACTTTCTGAGGATTGCTATGGAATTTGCTACATTAAAGCTAATTCAAATCTACTTTCCATTGATACTGTAGGATTCCAAAGGCATGGTGAGCAGTTTAGTGTTTTAATTTTGTTTTTAAATATTTGTGTGTGTGTGAACATGTGGACACAGAGGAAGACGTAAGGTGCCCTCTCTGTCGCTTTCCACTTTGTCCCAAGAGAGGGTTTTACATTGAACTGGAGTTAAGCCAGCAGCCCACATGCCCTTGCCATCTTTCTGTCTCTCTACTCCCAGCCCACTTCTGGGGTTATAGATATGCAACCACACTGGGAGGTTTTTTTCTTGGGGGTTGGGGATTTTAACTCAGGTCTTTAAGCTTGCTCATCAAGTGCTGAGCACTTAACCTATTCTTGAGCCATCTCCTTAGTCCACGCTGAGTGCTTTTTAAGAGGTCTTCTTCAACTTTTTTCATTTGCAACCCCTTTTGCCCAAGTTTTTATGCAATTCTGGGTATGTAGATATATAAAATAATCTCTAATTCAAGGACTTACTGGTACTAAGTCATAAGGAAATTTATTTTAACAGTTCTTTGATACGCACATGATTTATGTATATACCATTATTAAAGATGAACACATTTGTATACTAATGAGACAGGTAGGTGCGCTTGTGTGTTTTTACACAAAGCATTAAGTGTTGACAGATCATTTGATACTGAAGGACGTGAGCATCTTCATCATTTTTCATAGTTAATGAATATTCAGATTTTATAATTGTTAATGCTGAGAACTCTGCTTTGCATAAACATGAATTATAAAACTACAGAAGTATGTTTGGGGTCACTTCAGAAATTATTAGAAATTCTGCCCTAAACCCAAGCCAAAACTCATTTAATGGTTGTGTGTGTGTGTGTGTGTGTGTGTGTGTGTGTTTGTTTGTATGCTTATACATGTGTGTGTGCATGTGTATGTGGAAGCCAGAGGACAGTTGCAGGTATCATTCCCCAGGTGTTATTCACCTTTTCTCTTTTCTTCTTCTCTCTCTCTCTCTCTCTTTCTGTGGACAAGTTTTTTTTTTTTTTTTTTTTTTTTAACTGACCTAGAACTTGCCCAGTAGGCTAGGCTGTCTGACCAACAAGCCCCAGGGCTCTGGCTGCCTGCAGTGGGATTACAAACATATACCATCATACTTGACTCTTTAAAATGTAGGTCCTGGGAATGGAACTCAGGTTCTTATGTTTGCTGAGGCAAGCACTTTCCCAATAGGCTATCTAGTGTCTCACTTAGTAATTTTTTTTTTTTAATGGAACTCAAGTTAGCAATTCTGGCAGTGGTTAACTTTTAAGTCAGACATTCTAATACTATCCCACGTTGTGCAGCTTTAATACTGATATGCCAAAGAATGACCACAGGTAAATAGTCAAAGTTTTTGTTTTCTGTTAGTTTAACCATTGCATTTATATAAGTATAGAAAAACCTTACATACAGTAAAAACCCCACAATTCATAATGTGATATCCTGGAATTGGAACCGAGGTGTTGCAGGCAGTGTTGGTTGGTGACTTTTGGTGTGATGGCACTCGTGTGTTCGGGGCCAAGATGCAAGAAACTGGGGTACAAGGCGAGTGCTGCCAGAAATAGTTGGAGTTAAACACGTTAGAATTTGAATGACTTTTTAGTGGTTGTGCACTTAGAAACTCTTCACTTTGGCCTGTTACTGTGACCTTCACATTGAGTCACATGACCCCGTCCTGTGTAAGAAGCTGTACTTTATAGTAGCAAAGTAATCCTGATCTCTCCCTCCCTCTGCCCTTGTCATAACTGCCATTCCTGTGTACATTGCTATGGTGGTTATTTTGAACAAATTCATTATTTGCTGTGTTAAGAAAAATGAGTTTTTACATAACTCCATTTTATACATCTTGTATGTTCCTCTTCCTCCTCCTCCTCCTCCTCCTTCTTCTTTTTGTTTTTGGAGACAGGATCTCACTAGATAGCCCTGGCTATCCTGAAACTCACTCTTTGAACCAGGCTGGCCTCCAACTCATAGAGATCTACCTGCCTCTGCCTCATGAGTGCTGGGATTGAAGGTGTGCATCACCACACCCAGACTTTTTTTTTAAAAGCTTGTTTTTGTTTTTATTTTTATTTTTTAAATAATTTATTTAACTTTATTTCATGTGCATTGGTGTGAAGGTGTCAGAGCCCCTGGGACTGGAGTTACAGCCAGTTGTGAGCTGCCATATGGATGCTGGAATTTGAACCCGGATCCTCTGAAAGAGGAGCCAGTGCTCTTAACCTCTGAGCCATCTCTCCAGCCCCTTAAAGCTTGCTTTTATTTAAGTGTGTGTGTGTGTGTGTGTGTGTGTGTGTGTGTGTGTGTGTGTGAAAGAATAACTTTCACGAGATAGTAGGTTTCAGGGACTGAACT
Organism: Ondatra zibethicus; assembly: GCA_004026605.1. Lineage (NCBI taxonomy): Eukaryota > Metazoa > Chordata > Mammalia > Rodentia > Cricetidae > Ondatra > Ondatra zibethicus. The sequence continues at coordinate 4,281 of PVIU01000331.1, read as the reverse complement.
CGGATTTCCAGGTTTGGCAGCAAGTGCTTTTAGCTTCTGAGCCATCTCGCTGGCCCCTCTTCCTTTTTTCAAATGTACCTCTAAGCTCCTCACCTTTATCCTTTTTCTTTTCCTAAAGAACATCTTTTAACATTTTTGTAAGATGGGCCTGTGGGAAACAGATTTATTCAAGTTTTTGAATATTTTCTTTTGTGAGAAGCCTTTATTTCCCCTCCATATTATTATGAATATTGCTACTAGAACTACTATTATTATTAATTATTGTTATCAGTATTATTGTGTATACATACAAAGGCATGCATGTGTGCCACAATGTGCTTTGGACGTCAGAAGACAACTTTATCGACTTGTTTTTTCCTTTTACTGTGCATTCTGGGGATTGAACGCAGGTTGTCAGGCTTGCACAGCAAGTGCTTCTATCCACTGAACCCTCTCACTGTCCCCTTACCTACTTTTCAAGGCAGTATTTGCAAGGTAAAGACTTCTCAGCTGCTGGTCTCCCCCACCCCACTTCTCAGCTCCTTGGCTGCTCGGCCTTGTGTGGTTCTCAGCTTTGCTTCTCTGCGAATATGGTTCTCTGCTACCTGGCTGCTGGCACGGTGTTTTCTTCGTCTCCAGTTTTCTATGTCTAGATATAGCTGTGTTACATTATATTTTTGTCTATTCCCCTTTTAACCACTTTGTGTTCCCTGGAGCTTCTGGACCTGCCTACCATGTGCTGCCTGTCATTAATTTGGGGAAATTCTCACATATTACTATCCTAACTCTTTTGCTCTCTGCTACATCGTTCCTTATAGCTCTCTCTCCCCCCATCTCTCTCTCTCTCTGTGTGTTTTCTTGAATGTGTGTGCTCATGGAGGCCAGAAGTTGATGTTGGAGGTCTTCTTCAATTCCTGTCCGTTGTGCTTATGGAGGTGGGGGTCTCTCACTCAACCCAGGTCTCACTGATTTGACTCTTCTAGCTGGCTTGCCTAGATCACCTCTCTCTGCCTCCTGAGTGCTGGGATTACAGGTGAGGGATCATGTCTGTCCAGCTTTTCATTCTGTGTGGATGCTGGGGATCCAGACGCCCAGAACCACCCTTCCCTGGTATTATACGCCTACATATGTCCTACAGTTGTTCCATAGTCTCATCTGGGCTTTCCTTCCAGTCTTTCTTCTCTTTGCTTTTATAAATTCTGGAGGTTTCTATTGAAATGGCCTCAGCCATCTCCAGTGTACTGACTAGCCTGTCAGAAGAGCCCATAGAATGGAGACCACAGCTGTTTTTCAAGAGCAGTTGCCTTGCCTTTTGGCATGCACCTTGTCATGCTCACCTGCCTGCCAGGAGGGTGTGCTAGGTGAGCGCATCTGAGGTCGGGCTCCCTAGGGTACAAGTTGTTTGTGTTGGGGAGGTGTCACTCTTCAGTCCTGGCCCGGCCAAGCCTCTAGTGAGCTGTGCCTCTCCGGAACCTCATGTGTTTCTCAGTGCCCATGCCCTACCCTTGAGATCGGACAGGCCAGAATGGGCCAGGGTGGGTATTTTTTTTCCACAAATAGAAGCCAGCGTGGCAAGAACTGTGTGTTCTCCTGCCACACAGAGGGTGTGAGCCAGCTGGTTGATGGTGTCCTTTCTGTACATCACTTAGGCTGTGAAAACCTACCATATCTCGAACTGCTAAATAGTTCTCCTGAGGGCAGGCCTCCTTAACAGAATGCTCAGGACATTTCAGTGTACACTTATCCCAAATGCTTGAGGCCAGAAGTGGTTTGGGATTTCTGATTCTTTTAGATTTTAGAATATTTGTATATACACGATGATATAACTTGGGGTCAGTACCAAAGACTAAATATAAAATTCATTTATGTTTTATTTACATCTTGTATCCATGGCTTGAAGTTCATTTAATATACTACTTTTACTGTGCTTGCTGTTCATCACGTGTGGCCAGGTTTGGAATCTCATTGATACGTAAAGGTTTCAGACTTTGAAGTGCTTTTCAGAGTTTAGGGTTGGAGACCCTGGAAGATTTAAGTAGGGGTGGGGCTCCTGGTCTTCACTGTGACCTGAGAGAGCTCCTGGAGGTAACACAGAACATTGTGGTACCCTCTGCACCCCACCCTCCTGGGAGCAGTGTGCGTCATGTGGTCTCTTGGAGGTCACAGAGAAGGCTAATCAGAGCATGCATTTCTTCACGAGTGAGCTCAGGCACTTTCCGAGTCTCGGAAAACTGTCTCATCTCATGGAAACTGTGACAGGTGCATGCGAGAACTTGTTGCTTGTGCCCTCAGTGTTCACGGTGTCTAGTTTGTCGGTGCCTCCTCTTCATTTCCGACTATGACGCTCATGTTATCCCCTTCCCACTCTATGCTTAGAAGTTTGTCAGTCTTATTGGTCACCTCAGTGAAGTATTGGTTTTTGCATTGCTTTTCTGTTTCCAACCTCATTGGTTTCTGCTCTAATTTCCATTTCTTTTTAATCTTCTTGCTTTGTTTTCACATGTCTGTTTTTTAGTAATCAAACAAGTTAGGCCATTAGTTATTTTTTTTTTAAATGGTAACAGCTACATGCTACCCATGTTCTTTTTCTGCCTGCTACCAATAAAAAATAAAATTCGTTTTAATTCAATCTAAAAGTTTTCTAATTTTATTCTGACGTCCTCCTTGACATATGGGTTTAGAATTATATTATTTAATTTCCAAACATGAAGAGATTCTCCAGATATCCTTCTGTTGTTAATGCTGAACCTAATTCTGCTGCGGTTGGAAACGGGTTGTATGACTCGCTGTTTGTTAGGGCTGTTCCCCTCACCCAGAGTAGGGCGAACCTACTGACTTGCTGGCACATACTCAGATGCCATGTTGGCCTTCGTGGGGAAGATGATCCAACAGTGCACTAGGGTCAGACTGGCGGCTGGGGGCCTTCTGGTCTACACTTCTGTATTTGCTATTTCCGTTATTGGGAGAAGTGCATGGATGTGAGCCTTGAGGTCTCCAGCTCTAGCTGTGGATTTGTCTCTTCTTTGTTTCTGTCTTCTTTTGCCTCATAGTCTCAGAAGCTGCCAATACAGCTCCACTGAGGTCCTGCTGTTAGGCCAAAGCTTCTAGAGAAAGAAAGAAAAAGGAAAGAAGGAAGCAAGAGAAAGGGACAGAGGAAAGGAGAGGAGGGGTGGAGGAAGGAAGAAAAGAAGAAAGAAGGAAGGAGAAAGGAGAAGGGAGGGAGGAGGGAAAGAAAGAGGAGGTGGAGGAAGGAAGAAAAGAAGAAAGAAGGAAGGAGAAAGGAGAAGGGAGGGAGGAGGGAAAGAAAGAGGAGGAAGGCCCTGTGTGTGTCCCACTCTCACTTGCTTTCCTTCTTCAGCTACTGCCTGTGTCTTTTCTCTAGAACTCTGGCTGGGGTTGGTGGCATTGGCCTGTCATTGACTTGTTCCCATCGGCTTTGGATCTGTTCTTACTCATTTCTTCCACTTGGCCTCCTTTGGTTAGAATGCCAGCTGTCTTGTGTGTCCCCATGGATGTCCCTTCAGATACTTTCCACAGCACCTCACCCCCACCAAATCACTGACTATTCCTTCCACAACCTGGGGGATAGCTGACCTGAGGCTTGCTGCCCGTCACTGGACAGGATCACTAGGAACCTTGCTTATGTGCTTGGGGACTGGACTTCAGTGACCAATGGCTCTCACCTCTGTGAATCTGGAACTCTGAGATTGTGCCTTCCCAAGGCTTCTGCAGTTCGGAACTCTGTTCCGTGCCAGTTGATGCTTGTGTGACTTCACATGTGGGTGTTGCTGTATCTGTCGGTAGACATGCTGTCTCACTCAGCCTCTTCTCACCCACAGACAGCTGATGGCCACTTCCCAGTGGGTCCTGCGGGAAGGCTGAGCATATGCTGGCCATGCTAAGAGGAAGTGGTGTGTCATGTAGAGCCTGCGCTCTGTACACATTCAGAGAAAATGAGGGCTGGGCCTTGGCACAGGCCTCCATCAAGCACACTGCTTGTCTCTTAACCAGAATACTGGAGTTTTTAAAAATAAGGTATTATCTGCTTTACCCCATCCACCTGCTAACTGAGCATGCTCTGAGCTCCTGTTGTATGCATGAGCTCTCTCTGGTTTACAAGACCCAGAGAAGCTGTAGGAAATGCCTTTGGGTAGTGCAGCATCATCTGTGCAGGTGCTGGCCCAGACCTTCTGTGGCAGCTTCAGGGTTGCCGTCTCCTAGCCCACCCAAGTCCTCATGCTCCCTCCTTCAGTTGTCCGCTGCACACAGATATCTGGCCAGAGGATGGCAGGGCACCAGTAT